>OZ017739.1:312324738-312652238 GCA_963969285.1 Odontomyia ornata
TTCCCCTGCAGATACAGCAAAAGTATTTTTTTGCGGTTGGGAGGTGAAGGCTATTTACGCCCTGAGGGTGGAGCTCCCTGGCACGCAAGACATCTGGACCACCCACTAAACACCTCCCCTTTCAACCTGAGAACCTAGCCTGGAACCGTTGACACAATGTTCAGGGCTAAGTCTCAGTTTGAAACGCCTTGAGGAGACATTAAATTTCTAGCGGAAGAGAAGGGAGAAAGAGGGATTGCTAAAAAAGTCCTCGGCTGCTCATGTAGGCGTTTTTATTTTGCATGTCCCTGATTAGAATAGAATGTAGAGGTCCCGGCGAAGCCAACTTCATTTTTTGCATCCAAAAAATTTGTGGTAGGCGTCGTAATCCTCTCCTGCGCAAAACAAACAGTTGGGAGACCGCGACTTACCAAATCCCAGAAGCAGAAGTTAGTCTCACCGTGCCTTTGATTGAGACACGATCTCAGATCAGGGATGACACACGTAGTCTATCTTTCTTTCGCGCTGCCAATCATTGAGTGAGCGTTATCTTATTTCAACGCCGGTAGATAATATGGCACTCTCTAGCAAGGAGGGAGGGTGGGTATCACGCCTTTGATGATTCAGACGGCCGAATTAGATACTGCTGGATTCGCGGATGCAATCCTCAGTGGTTCTCTTCTCTGTGCCAATCGATTTCACCACAGCTCATTTTTGAGAGCGTTGTCCCATATTTCTGCTCCTTACAGTAGCATCAACCTTCGGCACTTATCAAAAGTCGATTTCTTGATGGGGTAGGCCCTCCTATGTTGGCGATATGTCGAGTCGGAGCCCATATGCCCTAAAGCAACTTTTCGAGCAAGAGAAACTCATTTTCGAGTCGATCAGCAACCCAGATACTTTACTGATGGTTTTGATTCGAACAGTACTTCCCCAATATTGATCATCCTTACTTTGGGGATTCTCTTCTTTGTCAGGATGATCACTTCGGTTTTCCCGAACCATCATCCAGTCCCTCATCCTGCGCATTAGCATACCTAGTCTAAGTTGCACCTGTTCGACGGTGCGTCTAACAACTAGCGCCGCAACATCACCCGCGTAGCCGATCAGGCTATGTTCCATGGGTCTGGACCAAGGATAGATCCTATAGCAACACCCCAGATAACTTTCATCCTTCGCTGGCTCTACGTCGTGTTATAAAGCAGACTTCTGTGCTTTAGGTTATCCCTCAAAAGCCACATAAGATATTCTGAAACATAAAAAGTGGTTTTCAACGTATCCAAAATATCAACTTATCTTTCGGAGTTGAAGGCGTTTAGAACTACCCCGTTGCTTAGTGCGGCTGTGTGCCTCCACCTGTTGAACCGCGCTAACTACCTATGCAACCGCATGAATGGTGGAGCTTCCTGCTCCAAAGCCATACTATCGAGGAGACAGATCCCTAGCAGCACAAATCGCGTCAGTGAATCTACACCGGATGAGTTTTTCAATAACTTTGCAGGATTTTCATGCTGACCAGTAAGAGCCTCGCTACCTTCTAATGTTCCGGGAAGATTTCTCTCTATCGGCAAGCGTTCAATATACTGAGCAGCAACATCAGGACAATGTTCCTAGACAAGCTGCAACACATCAGCTGGGATGTCGTTTGAACTTGGAGCCTTCATTGTTTTCCAGTTCCAGCTACATGAAGAGTGGGCATTCGACTGCTTTTTCACCGTGTACAGTATCGACACGGACGGGATGGATGAGGAAAAGTGCCTTCACTATCTCTTTGCATTTCTCCGCGATATTTGGGGATTGATATATGAGTTTGTTCTTGACGATCCGATGCTGCACTGATTGATGCACTGCCTAAACAATTGAAATCAATATCCTCAAATTCCTCATTTGGCGGTGTTGGATCGTCCCAATTAGAATAGGTGTTGCGTACATTGCTCACTTCTTGAACCATGCGATGAGAACTATTTGAAGGGCCACAATATTGGACATCTCTCCTTGCCATCATACTTAAGAAGGCAGACATCGGAAATTGATCGTGGCAAATGAGTGGGTTTTGAGGCGAATGAAGAGTGTAGATAAGGATCATCCGCCTTGGTCCGGCAATGTGAAAAATTGATTATTTCGGGGCTTCTATCACCCCTCGAAAGAGTCGTTCTTTACTTAACAACTGAAAAAATTTGCAGGCGTTTAAGCAAATAATTCGCAATTTAATTTTCTAATGATTCATAAAAAAATCATAGTGGTTAACCTCAAAAATGGAAACAGACTATACTGTGAAAATAACAAAGGAATAGCTTTGTTGTGCACATCTTGCAAAGTTTCATCAAAAACCGCTGAGCGAAAACTAACAATCTACGATTTATCAAATATTCTCAGTGAAAAAGGGCTGGGAATATACAATAAAATCGATAGTTTCGACAGAAATATCCTATACAAAACAATGCTTGACTTGAGCGTTTTACTAAGCTCGTTCGCATGATGAAGATTACTACGTTAAACACTGAGTCTCAAGTCAAAGTGAACGAAGAAGTAACGGAAAGTTTCCCTACTATAGTTGGCCAAAAAAAAGGTTGATGGGCTTGTTGGAATGCTGCGCAATATTGCTTGGAAAATGCCGACACCACGGGCACGCTACTCAACACGCAATAAGCAGCGTATACTGGCGAGTTAAACCTATGTCGAGATTAATTCTAGATACCAAGGAAGCCTTCATGCGCCTATGTAATGATTTTTTTTACTTTTCAAGTTCGAACGCGGAACCGACCTCTCATCGGTTCTAGACGTTAAGTCTGAGTAGTGCCAACGGATGGTACCAACAGGTCAACCAATCCGTGCACCGTAACCCATTCACGCGGTGACTGCTTGTCGGCCAGCTAGTTCGGAGAGGATTTCGGTCGCGGGTCTCCGAATGAGTTACGCTCAATTACAATATTTCAGTCACCTGGACATGCCCGTTTTCCAAACGCGTCAACAACTACTCATCCAGAACGGGAAACCTACGTTACGTTAATTCTGGATGTGATCTATCCACAGATCTCAAATCAAAAACGCTACAACATCCCATAGGCGCGTTACCGAATCACCGACGCGGTACCGAAAAATATGCTACTCGAAATTAAACCGACGAAAACTACTCTAATGAAAGGACGAAACAATCAAAGGTACCGCGTACCGCGCGCGACGCGAAACCGACTTCAGCGGATTTGTCGAAACCCTACCCTCGCGAAGGCATACTTACCCTACACTCTCGGTTCCCACTGAAAAAGAACGAGTCACTGAAAAGGAAAGTCGTGGTTAACGTTTTAGCAATTCATATTATTCATTATTAAACGATTTCAATTTGCAATGAGACGTTAAGCGTCATTTTAATGAAATTTTCACATGAATTTCTCTTTCAAAGTGGTGTTACTATATGTTTTTCTTAATGGTAATTACAACTATTATTACTGTTAAATATTAGAATAGTATATTGGATTAAATTTACAGTACATCAGTCACTTCTTCATTGAATTAACTTCTATTGTTACACTTTTTCTCTGTTTTCAAAACAGATCTTTTAAGAATTGTCCTTTGCTTCTTTTTCTCCATGCAGGTTAGTGGGTATTTGGTGTTACATTTCTACGAAAATTACTCTTGGGATAGGGCGGGGTTTGAATAAATCTAATTTTGTTTTTACCACTGTATCGTAAATTTACTTTATCACATGACGAGATTAAGGTTTTTAAACTAACTACGGTGGTGAGAATATAAAGCATCTGTCAAAGCTGTGATAAACTGAATAAAAAAAATACTTGATTTTGTTAGTTGTAAATGTAATTAACTATTACGTTTGCCTTCTTTATGTAGAACTGGAGCGTCTTTGGTGGAGACTAGTGGGGTCTGCACAAAAAAAATGATTTGTATATTTTGCTTTTCAAATCGATTTTGCATACAAACAACTAAACCACTCCAATTATAAATAATTGTAAACAAACAAAATGAACAAATTATTACTTAAATTATTTCTATAAAGAACCAAGATGGACGGTTTTGGAGTTAAAAAATATTGTTTAACAACATAAGGTAAAATTAATTTGATTTGGAATATTTATAAAATTTCAAAGTGAATCCAGAATTAAAACAAAAACAAAAAAAAACGAATCATAGGATTCAGTTTCGGGTTTTATTGAGTTGTATTAAATCCATCTTGGTATCCTTTGTACACTTTGTACATCGCGATATTTAGGTAGTCAGGATTTGATTGCTAGAAGAATGCATGCCCTTGGTCACCGATAGCAAAACAAATTGTTTTTAACTATACAGATTCTCACGTTTCATCAAACTAGTGAGGCGGAAATCAGTTAACTATTTTATAAATTTATATATTTTTTTTTTCCTAGTATTGCGATTAAAATTATGTTTATTAAACTACGTTTGCTATACTAATGTTATGTTTTTTTTTTTATTATATTACAGGGCATATATACTATACAGTTTTATTGGTGGTCAATTTTGGCACCTTTCTTGATGCAATGGCTCGAAATGGAGCAACAATTCTGAAGTAATTTTCAAGGGAATGGCAACATATTTTAATTGATCACAAGTTTACGGGTGGTACATAAAACAGTCCTATGTGTACAGCTTATGACAAATTTCAGGATTACCCTGAAGCCTTGATCTGGAATGGGATACAGCGCTCCACTGAAGGAGTCAGATTCAACAGGTTCAAATTCCTTTTAAACTCAAAAGCACATAGCCAATATTGCTGGAGATTAAAACTTGTAAACTTAATCAAAACATTGTAAATAAATCACTTTTCACAAGCTGTTTACATAAGGATTAATTTTTGATCAAAACATATGAAAAAGATTATATAGCGCAATATATCGTAACAAGTGATACACCTTTTGATTTGATAGTTTGCACATAAGGTCACACAGCATCAAGTAAGTCGCGTCTCAATTGAATAAGAAAAATGTATACTAAACTTTATATACTATCAATGCTGCACCATTCCGAGCCAGTCGAAAAGTTGCTAGTGAGACTTGAATAATACCCTACTAATTTCAAAATCCCTAAAAGAAATAGTCTTATACTAATGTTGAATTATATTAACAACATATTCCGATATTTTTACAATTAAACTCCGAAGTCCGTGTAAAACAGTGCATCGCAGGCTTCAACGTTAAAAATCTCAACTTAAATACAAAAATATTACTTTCGACTCCGTTCATTATTTCAAATTTGATATAGTCGCCAAAGTTAATCTATATATTCATCTGATTTCATTCTCCTATTAATCATCTGGTTCATATTGATACAACAATCAATTGAATGTTTCTTTTAAATCAAACAGGCACTTTGCTCACCTCAATACATCTGCAATTTGTTGGCAACGTATCCTTCAGACAGAGACAATACAAAATGTCAAATCCATGCCACAATTAGGCAAATTTCCTCATACAAGAGTCGATCAGTATCTATTATCGCCATCCACTAACAATTCTAGACGACAGGAAGATCAAAGGTCAATGGTAGTCTCGGTACTTGACTGTTGGTTGCAGATGGAGTTTCTACGTTTCGAATTATGCTACAAACATGAAAAATTACAAATTTTACATATCATGGATACGAATTGTTCCATCATCCCTACCGTCACGATCTGTTCTAGCCTGAGGCAATGTTCCGTCTTCAAGTAGTTTACGAACGCCTGTATCAGATTTGTCCTTGCATAAATAACCTGTTAAACTTAAATAGTATCCAATGTCCAAATATTTAGGTGCTTCCTCAGTGGTGCCCATGAATCCTCTAATAACAACGTACGTTATGTTTGGATATTTTCTTAATCTCTCCAAGACATCTTCTTGCGCTGATCGTTCGTGTATTAAAACTGGTTTGGCTAGACTACAAGCGAGATGCAATTGCTTCTCGAAAATCTCCTTCGCCGCCATGTGGCTGTCAAAATCCCAGGTTGTCACCTCGGACAAAACATCTGTGTGTGGAATGGCACGCCATATGGCGGCAATGTGCCTCTCCAGTTGTCGCCAGTGGCATAGTTTTCTCGGTGGCCACGGTGGAGGGGCATTTCCAGATGGCTATGTCTCGAAATGTGCCGGTGTTTGGATTAATTCTATATTTCGAATATTTATATCCACAGATCTAAATATTTGGACAGAAAAAAAAAATATTTTCTGCACAACGATATCCGCACGACAGATGAAGTCCGCTGGCACTTCGAGGACATATCCATCTGGCCGGTTGCAAGGGTTCGGGATCGGAATCACTTCGATTCCCGGGCGTAGGCGTCACATTACACCTAGGTTTAGAAGAGAAAAATATCTACTCCTCGGTGAATGAAACTAAAATTAAATTCAAGACCCAGGCATGGAAAGAGCCAGCCTGATGAAACTTGATTTTAACAGACCATATCACGCAAAATTTGTTTAGCATGTCATACAATATTTAGGATAAAACGGGCATACAAAAAAAATCTGGCAAAGGATAAATATAACATAAAAACTCCCGTTGGCACCACCAGCTAGAAAGGCAAATTTTTCGTAGGTAGCCTTATTTTTAAAAGCAAATAATAATTTTATTGGTTGAAAGTCAAAGACTTTTTAAGGAAAATGTTCTGTTATATAGAAACTTAAAATTTAAGCCACTTCAATTGTTTCCATGAAAAATATTCAACATATCAGTTGCTACTGGAATAGCAAACTGGGCTCACTTTCTAACCTTTGGGGGCCGCCATTTTAAATTTATGCATTTGATTTTGGATTATTTTAAAACATGTCTGTCCTAGAGTTTCATTAATCACGGTGTCAAATCTCGTTCACATCGGAGTTGGACTCTAGACAGGGCAAAAGTATAAAATTCTTAGTGAAAATAGAAAATATTAAGTTTAAAATTTTTGACCATTATTTTTCATTTGATTTTGATATTTTTTCGGAATACAAGAAAGGAACTCATTGATCCATAGTCCCAAGTTTTATCCAAATCTGTTGAAAAGCGTGGCCACTAGAGGTCCCCAAAAATCTAAAAAAAACCCATATTTGAGCCGTCGCCATTTTGAAATTTGCATGTAGATAATCACCAAAATTATGATTATACCTGTATTATCATTTTCTACGTGAAAATCAATTTCATACAAATCGGATCAAAATTGTGACTTCTAGAAACCTTTGAAATTCCAAGATTCAACTAGGCGCCTTTTTGTTTTTTAAACCTTTACCACAAGATTTTTTCACTGTTCTTTAGACAGTAAAAGCCTTTACCGAACCACTGAATTTCATTAACATCGGATGAAAGGTTTGGTCAGAACAACAATAACAAATTTTTGCACATTTTTCGGAATTCAAGCGGCCGCCATTTTGTTTCAGACGGTTCGACTTTAGATTTTTTGCTGTGAGATTCACCACACTAGCTCATTGAACCCCTGTAGCAAATTTCGTCCAAATCGGAGCTATACTTTGGTCAGAATAGAAATCTCGATTTTTCGTCTAAAATGGCCGCCATTTCGTTTTCGTTCGGTGGATTTAGCTGGTTAACGAACTTAGCCGAGAAATTTACTCAATACAGCTTTCCTGAAAATTTGGTAAACAGAGTAAAACCGCCCCTCTAGGGTGGTCACAAATTTACTTATATCCCATATACAATAAATTGTATATGAATATATATACGAGTATATATATATATATATATATATATATATATATATATATATATATATATATGTATATATATATATGTATATATATATGTATATATATATATATATATATATATATATATATATATATTTTTTTTTACATGTACAAAGAATTCTGCGAGCTACTGTCGCAATTGTTTTCACAACCATTAAGAACATCAACAAAATGAATTTACTCGAAACCATGAGAACCCACCAAGCATGATCAACATCTGAAAGTGACGTCACTCCATTCCTTAATCTGCTCGAATATACCAGATACCTCTGGGCAGAACATTCGACGATGTACGAGAAATGCATTGAACGGATGGAGACCCTATATAAAGGCGAGCTGAATGAATGGGGAGATCATTCATTCGACCGCGATAAAAACTGCGATAGTGTGTGGAAAGCGATATTGTTCGAGTAATAGAAAAGTGATTTTCGTTGATTGTGAAGTGATCTTAGAAGACACTTGCGATAGAAATTTATGGACAAGTGGAAGTTAGATTTTAATAGTGAAAATTAAAATTGTGAAATGGACCAAATAAGTGATTGTGCATTTTCAAGTAATTTAATAAACCCTTTTAATTTAATTTAAAAGACATTGCGTTTTCACTTCCCCGGAACATTAAAATTATTGGCCGCGAACCATAAAACGCGACAAGATATATATATATATATATATATATATATATATATATATATATATATATATATATATATATATATATATATGTATATATATATATATATATATATATATATATATATATATATATATATATATGTGTGTATATATATATATATACATATATATATATATACATATATATATATATATATATATATATATATATATATATATATATATATATATATATATAAATTCTCTCCGCAATAGGTAAATTTCACCCGAGAAATTTACCCAAAAGCGTACTTCTCAGTAATTCCTATTCCAAGGTCCAGAAATGTGTACGGGCAAAGTTAGCTTTGCTTACACAAGACACTCATGGTATCTGTGCTGTTATATGGATGAGAAACATTGATCCCACAAAAATTACCGAAAAGGCCCTAGATGTATTCTAATGCAAAGAGCTTAGAAGATATATGGCCCAGTGAAGCCTGGAGGTGTGTGGGATTTTCGGATCCGCCATCGGACGCGTCCTCAGGTAGCAGATAGAGGATGTGGGAAATAAAATACCACTAGTAGACCAAAATCGTCTAAATCGAAGCGCTGACAACGCTTCACTTAGTATTTACTTGTCATGGAACCAGGACAACAGCCTCGGATTGGATAAACAGCAACGACTATCGCAACGTATAAATGGCTATTATTTTGGAACCTGGAATGTTAGATCATTGAAAAGACCAGGTGCACTGCGACAATTTCTGGATGAAATAAAGGAATATAAAATCAATATCCTCGCAGTGCAAGAAACCAGATGGCACGGTGAAAACATTTGACATGCGAACGCATACTGTGTTTAAAAGCGGAAAACTGTAAGGAAGCCATAAGTTCGAAGTGTCTTTCACTGTTGACAGTACATTTAAACAAATCACAATATTACTGACTTCAAGTCTGTTGACAAAAGGCTTTTTAATGTATGGCTGGTCAATTGTCACGCGCCGACAGAAGAGGCAATCAAGGACGAATTTTAAAGCATACTGGAACGCACTGTCGATGCATTGCCGTCAAACGTCATTAAAATTATTTTGGATGACCAATGCAAAATTGGCAGGGAAACGGCACATAGAGTACCAACCGGAAGACACAGCCTCCATACAGAGACCAGCGACAACGATCAATGGCTGATAGACATTGCTAGTAGTAGAGGCTTCACAGTAAGGCCCACCCGCTTTCCACATCGAGACATCCATAAAATAACTCGGGCGTCCCCAGACGGTCACACATTCAACCAGATCGACCATGTTCTCATACAAAAACGAGCCGCCACCAGCATTCTCGACACACGCTTGTTCCGCGGCGCTGTCTGTGATTCAGAACACTACCCTATAAGTGTCAAGTTCCAATGCCGCAACTCCATGAGCTGTAAACAAGGAGCATCAGTTACTCCAAGGTACCATACACAAGCTAAATGATAGCCCGGTAACGCCCACATACATGTCAGCGCTAGAAAATCGCATCAACATATTCCCGCAGGCGGGAGAAAGTAAATACCAAAACCATTTGAAAGACAGTAAGAGATGCGGTAGCAAAAGGAGCCGAAGAGGTCTTGGGACACCAACCAAAGAAAAGTAGGAACGACTCGTACAAGGAAGAATGCAAGGAAGCGATTAAAAAAAGGAACCAGGCACACAAAGCATACATCAAGCCATCAACTCGGGCAAAAGAAGAACAATATAAAACCCTTCGACGTTAAGCTAAAAAAATGCGCCGAAGAAAGAAACGACTCACCATCAACACCCCGATCTAACAGATAAACGAAAACATGTCCCTACATGGTCAGATCGGCGTATACTACTATGAAATAACTAAGAGACGGCTTCAATCCACAAACAAGTCTTTGCAAAAGTGAACAAGGAGCAATTATAGGCAATTCAGTCAATATTAAAAACAGATTAAAGCAATATTTTCAGAAGCTTTTCACAGCGTCCCCAATAACGACTGAAGCTGTGATTATTCCATAAGCAGGGCAAGAGGTCCCAGTCTCGCCACCAACCAGAGACGAAGTACAGGCAGTAGTGCGGGATCTCAGAAAAACTAAGGATCCTGGAATAAATGGAATACCAGCAGAACTGCTCCAGAGTGGGGCTCCCCATCTAAACAACCTTCAGTATCGGCTAATATGCAGAATGTGGTCAGAGGAGCAGTTATCAGAGGAATGGCGGAAAGGTGTAATATGTCCGGTACACAAAAAGGGGGACAAATTGAGGTGTGAATAATATAGAGGCATCTTCTAAAGTGCTCTCCGAAATCATAGAAAGAAAATTAAAGCCTTACTATGAAAGTATTATAGGAGAGTATTAAGGAGACTTTCGAATCGGACGGTCTACAATAGACTAAATATTCTCAGTAAATCAAGTGATCGAAAAGTGCTGGGTAAAAATGCCCTGTACAAAAAATTCCCTGTACAAAATAATGCTTGACTTTAGCGTCCCAACAAAACTAGTCCGCATGGTCAAGGTCACGATGCTAAACACAACGTCCCAGATCAAGGTAAACGGTGAATTAACGAACAGCTTTATAACGGAATCAGGCTTAAAACCCCAATGCTCTTTAATGTTACACTGGAAGACGTCATCAGGAAGACATCAGTTGAAACCTCGGGTACACTAATGTTCAAGTCCACATAATTGGTAGCATATGCTCATGATGTCAATATTATGGCATATGGAATCTCAGATGCCAAAAGAGCATTTCCGAGCCTAGAATCTAAAGCAAAACCGAATCGGCCTAGGAGTTAATCAAACTAAAACTAAACTCATAACTCGAACGAGAAAGAGCACTCCAGTCCGACAAAACCTTACAGTAGGAGATTATAACCTTGAAAGTGTGGATGATTTTACCTATCTTGGAGCCAAATTGAATAGAAGAGGCGCCGAAAAGGACAAGATTGGACGCCGTATAAGCCCTGCAAATAAAGCCTTTTGCTCCATACTTACCATTCAAAGGTCCAGAGTTGTGAACAGGCAAAATAAACTCCGCATTTATAAAACACTAGTCAAACATATGCTGTTATATGGAAGTGAAACATGGACCCTGACGAGCGAATCCGAAAAGGCAGTCGACGTATTTGCACGCAAAGTGGTTCGGAAAATCTACGGCCTATTGAAGCAAGGAACAGAGTGGAGACTTCGTTACGATGATGAATTGTATGCAGTATTTGACGATCCACCTCCCTTCCTCTTGCGTAAAGTTATGTAAATTGCAATGGGCGGGCCATTTGGAAAGAATGGAAGAAAACCGGTTACTTAAAAGAACATCGACGGATAGAGCACAAGATAGACGTCCAGCAGGACGACCGAGGACTAGATGGGACAGCAGATCCTTGTTAGGAGTAAACAACCCCCGGGCAAGGTGGCGGGCCCGTGATGATTGAAGGAGATTAATCCTGGAGGCCAAGACCCGGCATGGGCTGTCGCGCCATAGATGATGATGATGATGAAGCCTGAATAGATGTTTCGTTACAACGATAAGTTGTACAATTAAGATAATGAACGACTTGTATCCGTATGTGTAAAACAAAGAAACTGCAAACTTCATACGTGAAAAGGATGGAGTAGAGCCCTGCTTTTTCACTGCCACTAAAAAAAATGCTAGCTACCGGAAGAAAAGAATAATTTGATTGATTGTTTATTCTAATAAGAAAATGGATAACATAACCATTCGAAGAGTATCAATCAATTTAAAAGGGCGCTCTAAATTTTTTTTGCTAAATATAAAAATCTATTAGCACATTGGCAACTTTCGAGAAACAATAAACTAATTACGCTTTCCTTTTCAAACATAAAAAATACTATCATTTTCAAGCGTAATCGATCTTCATTCCACTTTTATCTAAGTTTTTGTTTTTCCCTGACGTTTAGCAGATAGAATTATCAGATGGATTATATGAGAAATGTCAATAGATTAATAGCACTTGCGTGTTTCTCTCTCATTAACTTTTCTCTTGATATAAAAAGAAAAACAGAATACTTTGTCTTATAAAATACAAATGATATTTAATTTTAGGTAATTTTCATTGAATGTAAATGATAATTATGTGCGCTTAAGCATGACGCTCGCAAATTGAAATTTAAATGAAAAAGGAGGATAACAGTTTAATAAATCGTTGACATACTAATTTAACATATCTGTTTTATAATAATTTACTTGGTGGATTGGTATCAATTTGATAGAAAAGTGTCATCCCGTATATGGATGTTCTTTCCATTACTCACCATTGTACATCCATCTGGAAAAATGACCTTTTACTTACAAAGCTTTTGAGCAACCTCTGATAATATACAGAATTTTAGTCAATGCTGCTGGCTACCAGTTGTGTAACACAGCAGAAGTAACCTATAATCTAAAAAAAGTTTAATCTACCCTCTTTGTTTGATCGTTTCATATTTTATTTGATTATCAAATTCATGTGTTATCAAATTCATAAGTGCCTTCAAGTAAACTTTAAGCCGTGCATGTATACGCAGCCCATAAGCTTTTTTTGGTGGTTGGCAGGTGAAGGCTGTTTACGCCTTGAGTGTGGGACTCCTAAATGCGTAAGACGTCTGGACTACCCACTAAATACCTTCCCGTTTAGCCTGATAGCCGCCTGACACATTACTTCGGGCCTCCGGTTCCCGTTTAGCCTGATAGCCGCCTGACACATTACTTCGGGCCTCGTTTTGCTACGCTGCACCGTGGGGCGCCTTCAAGTTGGAGGGGATGCCTCCTCTAGTGGGAAGGCAGGGGGGAAGAGGGATCGCTAGAAAAGTAATCCCGACGTTCCCGTCAGCTGTGAGCCTTTTATATCTTTTAGGACTGCCCGAATATAATGTGCCTCGTGGTTCCATTTGTCAACCAATCCAAGCATCTCTCCGATTAGATTATCCGGGGAGAGCTCTCTTGTTTCCTTGTAGAGGACCCGGCTTTTGTATGCAAAAAATGTGTGGCGAACATCGTCTTCCTCTCCTGCGCAAAACCTACAGTCCAGGGACCGCGAATTACCAATGTTGTGCAAATACAATAAGACTGAAAACACCCATGCCCGCTAAAAGCTGGTTCAGATAGAAGTCAGTCTCACCGTGCGTTCGATTGAGTCACGGTTTCAGATCAGAGATCTTTCTCTACAGTGTGAAACTGAAGATGACTTGAAATGCGTCTGCTCACAAAACAAAGCAAGGCCCGACGGCTTTTAAAGAAAAAAGAGAATTGGCCTGCGGGTATCAAAGAAACAAAATTATTGACTCAAATTGAATCATTCAATTTAATTGAGATTATTGGGAAGATACATTTACATTTGGTTTACGCTTCGATGTTGAACAACAATTGTATATTTGTCTAATGAAGTTTAATTTTCTTGAAATCTTACGAGCACTGAACCTGCATTTAAAAAAGTTGTGACACTGAAGATGACTTGAAGTAGTCGAAACGCGTCTGCTCAAACAACCTGGCCTGACGGCTTTTAAAGAAGAAATAAACAAGTTGAGTAAGCAGGAGAGTGCTCCTGCCAGAAGGTCTTTGTAAACATCCTAGGGTTAGAAACAAGTTTTCTAATGGCGTGAATCGATAACTTGAATTATTTATCCAATACTTGAATATGAAATCGTTCAAATTTATACAAAAGATGCACAGTTTCTTTCCTAAGCACAGTGCAGCCTTTATTTTAATCTAGCTTAAATGATTTTTCTGAATGCTCGGGCGATTAAACATGTTCAACTTAAACACTATTCCTTAAATTTTCATGAAAATTGAAAGAAAATAAAAGTGCCTATATCAATTTTAAATATATATAGCGTTTTCCAATAAGAAGTGTTATTTTGAATAGATCTTGTGATTTAACACCTTGCGACTTCTTCCTTTGGAGCCACATGATAGAGAAGGCCTACGCCAATAGCCCAGCGTCGATTCAAGATCTCAAAGATGAAATTCGTGAGGCTATCGAGGACATTGGGCAGCCACTTTGCGATTTCCTTATGGAAAATTTCATGAAGAGGATATGGTCCTGTAAGCGTGTCGTAGTGGTTATTTGCCTGATGTTAGTTTTTGCTATTAACGGCATATCTTCTTCTTCATAATGAAATAAACATCCGATCATTTATATTAAAAAATGGCATTTTTCTTTTAATATCAAAATAACACCTCTTATTGGAAAACCCTATATCAACCATAAACACGTGTTATTGTTGTTGTAATTCCATATAATTTAAATGGCTATAACTCACTTAATTATGATTCGATCTCAATTAAATTTTGTGAACATATATATCTTATGTCAGAATATACTATTGCGAAATTTCAAGAAGTTTAATGGTACCGTTTTGATTTTATGGGCAAAAATGTAAAATCTACAAATCATACTATTATTAACAAAGTTGAGTGAATTTCGATTTCTAAGGTATTTGTTGCTCTTGTACTCATAAAGGCCCACGTCCGTGATAATTTTCAGATTTTTCGGCTCAAAGGTGTCCAATCGCGAGGGGGGGACACCAATTTTGGGTACATTTTGCCTTCCCCTGGAACCCCTAATTCATAAAATGATTTTTTTATTTCAGATTCTAAAAGTTCTAACTAAGACCTTTAATTTGATACCCCATTCGACTACCTTTGATAAAAAAAAATTTTAAGGGCCAATTCGTTATTAGGGGGGACCCCCCTTAAAAATTTTTTAAATTTTTGTTAAGGCCTTAACTTTTGAGAGACTATTACTTCTGACCTTTTCACAAAGTTTGAGCATTCTAGCTTCCATAGTTTCTGAGGAAATTAGCTGTGACGCACGGAAAGACGGACAGACAGGTCGCGAAACTAGTAGGTCTTTGTAAAAAATTTTATTGGACCCTAACCCAAGCATCCGTAAATATATTGAACGCCTTTGAGCGACGGGTCCTGAGGCTAGTCGGAGCGAAGCTAGAGGGAGACCAATGGCGAATTCGATACAACCATGAGCTGTATGAAATTTTTGACGAACCGGAGGTCTCAACGATTTGCAAGGCTGCGGAAACTCCAATAGGCGAGCCACATGAATCGTCTGGACGAACAACGGATACCCAAAAAGGTATTCGTTGGGAGAACTGAAGGCCGGAGACCAGTGAAACCGAGGAAACGCTGGTCTGACTCTTTCGTCGAAGACAGTTCATCGCTGTTCGAATTTAGAAATTGGAGGACGCGGTCAATGGACCGAGACAGTTGGATGCGCTGTTTGCAGGAAGTGAAGACCCGAGAGGAGCTGTAGTGCTAAGAAGAAGAATATAAATTTCTGATAAAGCCCATGAAATAGGATCGTTTTCATTCTACTCAAATTTACTATTATGACTGCATAAAAATATTTCTAGCATAATTTGAGCTCCTATATGTAGTCATTAACAATTGATTACATTTTGAAAGAATATAAATATTTAAAGAATGTTAGCCTGAAGCAATAACAACATGCAGTTTTTATGACACCCATGCTTTAATCAAACAGCCCCAAGTGTTTGCGTGCATAAACTAACAATCGCGAATGCCATTCATAGACTTTTTATTATGCTCGCCCATATGGTTATCGATTTCTTTTCCAATAGGCTGCCACCATCATATTAAGCATATTCGTTTCAAGGACACCAAGTGAAAGTTTTCATTCTTTACGCCATGAGTAATAACTTGCCGCAAAACTATTTTTAAAGTGCGCTAAAATCAAAGCTAATTTATCGTTATTGGAACTTTAATAGGAATCTATTGTCTTTTTTAACATTGGCTCCTCATTCATAGCCATCAGTGAAATATGGTCCAACTCATTGGTAGGTACAATAATTCGGTCTGGTTCTTTATGCGTAATGAATAGGACGAAAAGTATTTTAATGTATGTCTTAATATGTAAGGTGAGAATAATTTGCATTATGTAAAGTTATCTAAAGATGAAATTTCAAAACTTTGGGAGTTACAAACAAAACTGTTAAATTGTTTGCACATGTGTGTTGTGGCAAGGACGGGACGTTAAGCTCGTGGAAGCAGTAGCATAAAAGGAGGTCATCTATGCTTACACACATTAACGTTTCAACAAAGGTAAAGTTCAGAAGGAACAGTTTGGGATTGTAGCTTCTTTAGTAAAGCTTCTAATCAAAGGATTTCGGATGAAGGTCCGGTATACATAAAATATGTTATGTTTGCCACAGTTTAAACTATAGTATAAGTAAACTTTAGCCTGTCGGTTCATATTACAGAATATTATGCCGCTAAATTAGGATACAGGTGAAAATAACTGCGTGTGGTTGTCCCTTATATCTACCTTGACATGTTTTCATGCTAGTATTATTTTCGTCTTTTGATTAAGGCCTTAAGAAGCATAGAGAGGTTCTTGTAAAAAGATTGCTATTATGCAAATTTGTGTTGAAAGGCGTGCTTTCTTCTCATTAGGATATCAGACCAGAATTGACGTATACTTAATAGTAATGAAATAGATAAATGTCGGCAAATATTTTTGTTCGTCACACATCGATTTTCTTCAGATACAAATTTATTGAATTCGTGTTACGTACAAATAAATAAATTCAGATGAAATATATCGATAAATAAAGTATAATTTACTTATGGATAGAAGTAATTTTTGTATCCTTATACATATTAAATTAAATTAGTTAAATAACCTTAGGTTTGATTTAAACAGTTTGGAGTAGGGCGACAGGATAATAAACCAACGTGTTGCTATCATTCTATCGTTGAAAATTCAACTGCCTGTAACTTTATTAATTATAAATTGGTTCTTATGAAATTGTCGCAACAAATCAGATAATAATAGAATTACAATAGTAGAAAATGCATATGCAAATTAGTTTCAGGATGTCATATGGAAAATTCTATGTATTTGGATGAGAAATATACAGTATCCACCATCTGTATTCGTACAGTGAAGTATTTTTAAGAAAACATTTGAAAAATTGTGTTTTCATTCGTTTTTTCCAACAACAATATGAATATCATTAATTTGACAAAAAAAGCATTACTCATACAAAAATAACTCAATTCATAGCAGACTTCGCGAATAACAATCAATAATATAAAAAATAAATGAAATTCAAGGCTTCATTCGTATTCGTACAGTAAGTAAAATAATAAAAATTCTTAAAACTAATATTTTGTAGGGTATCCTTTTCGTCTGATAACCTCTCTCAATCTATTTGGAAGCGATTTGCCGAGCTGTTCTGTATAAGTCGGTGATATTTTTCCCCATTCTTTGTTGAAGGCCTTTCTGAGGTCCTGAATGTTTCTAATGTCGTGCTTTTTAAGTTCTCCTTTAATTTTTGCCCACTGATTTTCGATCAGGTTAATATCTGGAGACTGTGGGAGGGTTTTGAGAACCTTAAAACAGTTTTAAAGTAACAAGAGCCTAGAATTCATAGCTGTATGTTAGGATCGTTATCCTGGTAAAATATAAAATCATCCCTGGTTCTAAGCTGCTCCGCGCTAGCGTGCAAATTGGATTTTAAAATATTGATATATTTTGTTGCATTCATCATACCATCAATACATTGCAATTTTCCCGCACCACCCGCTGCAAAGCACCCCCACACCATCACTGACCCGCCACCAAATTAAATTTTGCGGTAACAGGCTTGTATTTTTCTTCCGCCAAATTTTTGTGACACCGTCCCACCTAATTACGTTAAATTTACTCTTATCAGTAATTATTACGTATTTCCAGAAGGTATAGTCTTTATTCGTATATTTTTTTGCGAAATTAAGTCGCTTAATTCGGTTCACCTTACTTATGTAAGGTTTCTTTCTTTCTATACAGTTAATGCAGCCATATTGTTTTATAGCATGCTGAATTGTGCTTCAATGAATTTCCTTTTTCAAATATTTTTGAGGACTGCTGGCAATTTGCGGTGCGCTATGTCAGGGTGACGTCTGACCAATACACTAATATATCACTTATCTCTTTCCGTTAACTTGTTCCGGTTCAGATTCCTTGGTAAGTTTTGCAGATTATCGTTACTTTGGTACCTTTTCACAATATATTGTATTGTGCTGATTTCTCCTAATGATTTCCCTTGACCATGTAGGGTCACAATTAGTTTTCTATTTAGCTTCCAAGGATGTTTCACACCGCTTTCTTCCCATCTTATCTATTTAAAGATAAAAAGTATACGTAAACCACTTATCACTAAGAAAATTCCTGCTAACACTTACAAAATGATACGCTAGAAATAATAAATCCAATAAAAGTACACTTAGTTAATAGTTGCAATGTTTTTAATCGCCTGTACGAATGTGAATGGCAAACTCAAATTTGACGCTGAATCATATGTTCATCATTTCAATAGCTGACCGCCAGCTATCAAATATCATTTTTGCAATTAAACGAGAAACAGAAGTTCATGTTATCATTGGTGCATTAAATAACCTCTTGTAAATCATAAAATTCAGGAATTTTTAAATTTACGAATGGTGCATACTGTATATTTTTCGCCTGGAATATTGTTTGAACGATTGTTTTATACGAAAATCGGCGAAAATCGATTTTTAGGGTATTGTAAAATAATTTTTTTTTACAATACCCTACTAAAATCGCGTCCTGTCTAATAATTTTTATGGGGTTTTAAGGGGGACCTCCTCATATGGAGGGAGTGACCCTTACAAATATTTTTTTTTACCAAAGGTGGTCGAATTAAACTGACACTTTTCACTAAAAATTTTTTTCATAGCGAAACCTTGAAGAGGGCATCACTTTACACATATATACAAAACTTTATGTTTGTAGCTTATACGGTTTGCGAGAAAAAGTGCTGTGACATACGGACAGACAGGCGCGATTTTAGTAGGGTTTTGTAAAATTATTTTACAAAACCCTAAAAAGATCAAAAACATTCAAAATCAAGCGAACGCGAAAAAAGCATATAACATAAGTAGATATAGACAGTGCAGGGCGCTGTTAAATTCGTGCTTGATTGCCTCTTCCTTATCTTCCGGGGGTGCGTAACAGCTGACCAGCCAGACAATAAGGAATTCAATCTAGATACCTATTGCATATATACTTTTGTTGACGGGCTTGAAACTGGTGGTTTTGTTTAAATGTGCTGTTAACAATGAAAGCCACTCCGAACTCACGGCTTTCTTGTGATGTCCCGCTTTGTGTGTGCGTTGGTATGTCAAATATGTTTTCGTCGTGCTATCTGATTTCTTGCACTGCGAGGATGTTGATTTTATATTTCTTTATATGATCCAGAAGTTGTAACAGTGCACCTGATTTTTCAATGATCTAACATTTTAAGTTTCAAGAGGATTGTCTTTTATTCGTTAAGATCGTCGTTGCCGTTTGTCCAATCCGATCCGAGGCTGCTGTCCTGGTTCCATGACAAGTAAATACTAAGTGGTCAGCGCTTCGAGTTAATCGGTTTTTGATCCTCAAACGGTATTGTCATTTTCAGTGCCTAAAGATGACTCAAAGGAAACGCGCCTGCTCAAATAACGAAGGAATCCCGACGGCTTTTCAAGAAAAAAGAAAATTGGCCTGCGGATATCAAATAAACAAAATAATTGACGATAATAAATTTCCCTCATCTGTGGGTGCGAAACTTCAAAAGCCGATAGTTTGGTTTTTACTTTCTACTTTTGGATAATTTTTTAAGCCCACATTTTAGGGATAACATAAATTAGGAATTTATATGAAATATTTTAAGGAAATTTTATTAAATTTTAATTGCGGTTAGCATACAATTTTCACTATGATGCATCGTTTCCAAGATTTAAGTTAAAACCTGAACATTGGGAATTTTTGAACTCCAAAATATTGCATGACATTCGCAATTTTATTTTATACTTCATAGGTTTTAGCATATAAGAGTTACGTATTTTCTGCAAATATTTGGGAATACACCATTTTATTGGAAGTTTCACGTACTTAATTTTGATCAAAATATAAAAAACAATGGTTAGATTTCGTTAAATTTTTTTATTGAGTTTATTCATTATTGGTGTCTGCATATCATAAATTGAATAGAAAACCCTTCTGACATGAGCGTAGTTTTGTCTATCCAATTTGTTTCTCTATGATGCACCATTTTTTCTTCTTTTTAAGCACTATTAGTTTCCCATTCTCGTGGGTTCATATGCTTAACCGGTGATAGAAACCGGTAAATATAGTTATATCATCTTAGAGGAAATTTAACCAGCTTCAATTTTGGTCCCAATAATTTTTGACCCCTGAGACTACCCTACATGTCCCACGTTACCTAAAATGTAGTGGATTTTATTAGAACCTTTCCCAGTTAGTTTCGGAAGCTTTAACTAAATGATAAATTAATTCAGATGAGTTGTGAGAAATGTCGTTCTTCATTAATCTATAGAACGCGTTCTATCATCTGGTTTCAGCCACGCTAGGATGCCAGCTCTTTGGGAGTTCATACAAGTCAAGTAGTATGGGCCATGGACAGTACTTTGAGAGGAGCCAGAAGGTCATGGATAGTTTTGGAAATCACTTTTCTAATTTACGACGAAAGTAAATCATCTATAAAGCCCGGTCCAGACACTACGTCTTGCACAACGTTTTGCCTGCGCAAACTTAAACGTTGCAGGCAAAATGTTGTGTGTTGACGAGAAAAATGCAACGTTTTAGAACTGGGCATAGAACTGTGCAGTTGCAGGGATGTTTGAGCTGGTAGGGCTTAAATATGACTGCGCAGGCAAAACGTTGTGCAAGACGTAGCGTCTGGACCGGGCTTAAGATGTCGGTATATAAAGTCGGGGCAAATATATGATATACTCTGGAACGTAAGACATCCATTAGCCAACATTTCGCTGACAACAAGCACAGTTTCAAAGGTATCTATTTTTTAAATGTGATGATTTTTACACGTCTATTTGTCACCTCAGTCTTAAAGATGTCTATATCTTGACTTTTAGACGTCTATTTGTCATTTTTGTGCTATGTGGGTAGGATCGCATTGCCTGGTCGAAAAAGAACTGGGGCGCTTGTAGTAAATTAAAAAAAACATTTACCTAAGGAAAACTGAGCTGCTAGAACTACCCGAGGTATAATCTAGGAATGGAGGTACAATAAATATTTAAAGTGATAAAAATCTAGAATTGACAAGGATATATATACCTTTTCGTTAAAGCTTTCGGCGCATATTTTTCAGCCACACAGCATGCACTCCACTTATGAGAAGATGTCTTTTCGAGGACACAGGCCCGTCGAAAAATACCATGATTTAACAATCCTATTATTCCTTGGGGAGAACATTACTAATTACATGATAGCATCAGAGGTGAATTATCTTGCCCTTAATTTGTCCTGACGATGATACAAGCATAAATATGATCGCTGAGTCGCTGTGTCTACCATCATAGCGAAGATATGCAGATTATAGCACGGAATCTCTTTTGCAATGGTAATCAATGCGAACCTCTCTACTTCCCAGCTAATTGGCCGCCATCGAAAGGGCGCGCGTTATGTCTCAACAAATGATAAAAACCTTTCACTTCAACTGATAATTTCATGGCGGTATTCAACTCATGGTTCGTCATAAAGTGGATAAGCCGGTAAAAGTCCCCGCAGAATATATTCTAGGCCCTGTGGATTGTTGCCCACAGCTTCTACGAGATCCCGCCAACAATGAAACTTGGTTGCATTTATAATTTTATGGAGCTTCTTTTTTGCTGATCTACATGTTTCGTCCCTGTTTTAAGGGTTAAAAAAATTTTAAATGCCGTTTTAAAATAGGTACTTGTCTTTCCCTCAGTGTGATACAACAATTTTTCATAGGAACAACATAAGCTACAGTCATTGAATTTTGTGAACAGATCAGAAGTGGTTGGTTAATGAAAATTTTGTAGTAGAAATAAATTTCAAAGGATTTTAAAGGAGGTCTCTTCGTATAAATATGTGATCCTTTTTTCCATCAAAGACAGTCGACAAATGAAAGGTCTTGATGAAATATCAGTTTTTAAAATTGCAAAATCGATAACGGGGTAGGCAGGGGAAGCGGAGGAATATGAAAGAATTGTGTCCCCACCCCCTTGCAATGGACATCTGTCGACAAAAAAATCTAAAGTAATAAACCTACGAATCAAAATTCGCTCAATTTTGTTAATACTAGTAAGATTTATGAATTTCACATTTTCGCCAATAAACTCGAATAGGTAACCTTAAATTCAATGAAATTTTGTACCGACATAGTTCAATATAAAATTGTCTTAACCTGTTTTTCCAGAACCTAACCGTTGTCAGTTTGCTATAGCTATTTGAAATTTCATAAATCACAGAAACAAAAATGCGAGTTTTTCCTTATCCATGGGCTTTTGACCAAACCAGATGCTGCATTATTGATCGAACCTTTGTAAAAACTCAGGAAAGATGAAGAACCTAAATATCTTTGAAACTTTGCACATTGAATGATATTTGCTATACTGCAGCAAGAACGACGGCCAGCTAAATTAGAGTAAAAAGTGATTTCCTTAACACCTATGATTGAACATACATATATGTTATATAGACGTGTTTCCAGAGTTTGGAAATTAGATACGTAACATTCTTCGTCTAGCACTCGTTGCGTGTAGACGCGTTTTTAATCGCTACTGTCATTAATTTTAAAAATTAATTAAATTTTCACAAAAGTCAGTTTCAAAAAATTGCAATTTTTTTTACGAGCCAGTCAAAAGCAAATTTTGATTTTATTGGGAAAACCATCACCGTCAAATTATTCGAGCATTTATCGAATACCTGAAATTCATTTCCTGAAGAAATATCAAAAGTGGAAATACGTTCAAGGGAAGTCCCGGTCTGAGAACATTCCCTCTTGTCTCGCTGCAAAAGCAACGAGATGGAGGAGCCCGATGGCTTCAGCCATCAATCAGAAGGATCGTGTCCATCGCCAATGATGATGGGCTAAAAAAAAAAAACTCAAAAGAAGATACGACAATAAAGAAGAAAAACCTACAATTTTATCGGTCATCGAAATCGAGCAACTGATTAAAGAAAGGGAGGAAACTGACAAGATTGAAAAGGGAAATGAAGAGCTCAAGCTTCGAGTCAAATCATTAGAAGCACTCGTTGGAACTTTGACATGCAGCGCTAGCTGGACTTGAAGAGACGATGAGTATTGAAGAGAATCCAGGTAAAACTTCTAAGTTAGATAATGAATTTATAGAATACCTAAAAATTACAAATAGGGAGAAAAAACCAAAAGTTTTGTCTGCTGGTCCCTCCGTCAAGATTAATGAAACGAAAGAAAAAGTCCCACCAATCAATATATTTGGGAAACGGGCAAAGATATGATTCGGCTTTTGGCAGCCGAAAATAAGCTAAAAGATTTTGAGATAAAAAGAGTCAATGCCGATAGATTGACAATTAGGACTAAGTCGTAGGTTGATTTCCAGGCAACAAAAAGTGCATTAAATTCTGGAGATGTTCCGCATTTTACATACACCCCCAGAAGCGAAACAAACCAAACCTTTTTATTGAAGGGTCTGGACTGTGGTGAGGACACAGTCGATCTCCTTCAAGTGCTCCAAGAAGTTGGACCAGAAATACAGTTTATTTCCGTTAAAAATTTTGCAACAAGGAGATCGATTGTGGAGCGTAAAAGCTTGCCTTATTACTTAGTCCAGATTTCCAGCAAAAGCAGTTCAAGTGCCCTGCAAAAAAATAAGGTACTTGAACTTCCGCGTGGTGAGGTGGGAACGCCTCCAGAAAAGTGAGGTCAACCAGTGCTACAGGTGTCAAAGATTCGAGCATTCGGCTGCCAATTGCGCCATGAAATATAGGCGTGTTAAATGCAAAGATATCCATGCTCCCGGCGAGTGCAAATTGGCTAAGGCGGAGCCAAAAGAAAAATTATATTGTGTGAACTGCGGTGCCTTTGGTCATCCAGCATCATATTGAGGATGCTCCCGGTATCAAGATGCAAAGGTAAAATTCACTCCGAAACAAAGTCAAGCACACCGCAGTGCGATTACTACCAACTTCGTCAAGCTCGGGATGTCATTTGCACTTGCTGCGAGAGGACCAGCAGACAATGTAAATAAAATAAATGATGTAAGTGGCAATAATGAGCTGCTACTTAAAATCGATAAACAAGATTCGAAAATTAACATTGTTTTTCAGCGTTTAGGGCTTTCAAATACCTCAAAATAAGTTGTCATCCAGCCACATTCCCACGGATAGGATTCGTCTCATCTCGATCAACGTCAACTCCATTGTGAGTCTACATCGACGTGACTGTCTCTTGGAGTTTCTTGTCAAACAAAAGCCTGACATCATGCTTCTTACTGAAACCAATCCCAATTCATGGCACTGACATTCAAGGATTTTGAATTCGTAAGAAACGATAGGGTAATAGGTGATGGGGGAGGTGGCACCGGAATATTGGTTCGAAGACCCTATTGTTTCCAAAATATTGAAAAAGTCGAATTCAAAAGCTTTGAATCTCTTGAAGTGTACGTTATCAACATCTCACTGCCAGGTGGGGATAACCTCTTTGTTATTTCTGCTCATGCAGTAGGTGGAACTGTTTTCAAGCTCAAGGAGTACTCGAATTGAACAGGCTGCATAATTATTATGTTCTTGCTGAACGTTGAACGTCACCAATAATCCTAGAGGTGTATTCCTGAAATCGTAGATAACAGAGAACTAAATTGAATACAGGTGCAATATATGGGTCGGAGTTTCCAACATACCCTAGGACAAATTCATATTTGGAACTCAGCATTGCTGACGCAAGACTTGAATTCAGCTTTAATAGTCCTCAACGGAAACTGCAGGTGCTTCCTTATGATAGCGACCATAACGCAATCGTAATGGAAATCAATCATCACAGGGATGATTTCTTCCTCATTCCAGTTCAACACGAAAATCATTGGTTGAACTTAAAAAAACAGACTGGGGAAAGTTTCAAAAGAAGTTTACTCGGGAGTATCAGAAGCAGTGTCCCCCTTCTAATGATGGCAACTCTTGCTCAATGGTTCCTAATGACAGGAATCTAACTAACGATGAAATAGATGTCTATTTGTCGAAGTTGGGAAGCTGACGTTAGAAACGATTGAGAAAGTAGTTCCCAAGATTAAACATGGAAACAATATGGAAGGACATGTAACACCAACCATCGCAAGGTTGAAAAGATTGAAAAGCCTTCTTCTCACACGCATCAACAATATTTATTGACGATTTTTGGACTACAACCATCCCTCGTCGGCTTTGTTGAAATTACACCTGAAGAATGTCCGGAACTTAATCCAGTCATAGTTCAGGAGTAAGGTCAGCAATCAATGGGCGGAAAAATTGAGGGGTATTAGCCCACAGGACTCAGACGGCGTTTTCGCGAAAGTGAATAGCATATTCCGCAAGAAGTCTCGAGTGAAGGTATCGAATCTTGAAGTCACTAGTGATGCGATAAATCTTCTCGATAGGGCTGGTATCGAAATTGATACTATGACTCCGGATAGAAATGGAAACAGGATTATTTGTGAAGGATTAGATAAACTTGCCCAGATTGGAACACATTTTGAATTCGTTCATCTACCAAACCATGAGAGAGGGAATGAAATGTTTTCAGAGATCGTTCAAGCAAAAGTTTCCGAGTTCAAATCAAGCTTGAACGGCCAATCAATTTTTCATTTCAATGAAACATTAACATCTGACCTTATACCGAGCTTGAATCTTATTGATTATTTTGTCAGCTATGAAGACTTGTGTTTCATATTTCGCAGGATAAACAACAAGAAATCATGTGGTACTGATGGTATTCCAAATGTAGTTCTCCGACATTTGCCTGGGTTGCTATTAGGAATCATTGCATATTGTTCAACAACATGTTGAGCAATTCATATTTCCCAAATGAGTGGAAAAAGGCTAAGGTATTTCCGATCTTGAAGAAAGGAAAAGAATCTTCATGCCCTAAAAGCTATCGCCCAATCAGCTTGCTGCCTAACATCAGCAAGGTGTTTGAAGTGATACTCAACAGAGCATTAAACGCTCACATTGAGGAATATGAGTTGATGCCGAATTTCCAATTTGGTTTTCGTGCCAGGCATTCGACCACACATGCAACAACGAAAGTAACCTCAGATATCTGTTGGAAACTAAATGATAGAGAATGTGTTGGAGCATGTCTCACTGATATGGGGAAAGCCTTTGATACGGTGTGGTTAGATGGACTAGTTTTTAAACTCATTCAGGACAAGTTCCCCAGACACCTTGTCGCCATGATGTGCAATATGTTATACGGAAAATCGTTTGTTGTAACTGATGGAAATCTGACAACAATCGCGAATTCAAGGTCTTGAATGGTCTACAGCAGGGAACAGTTACTGCGCCTCTGCTCTTCTCAATCTTCATCCGCCAGTTATTGAACGGCTTTGATTTTAACGTCTTGCCAACGCGATCATTGGCAGCGTTTGCTGATGATCTGATCATCTATACGGCAGACAATGGTTCAGAGAAATCTCCAAAAAATGTTCAATGATGTACAGCTGTATACTGACTATTGGCGAATGAAAATCAATGTGCAAAAGTGTGAAACAATCTTGTTTCGGACAACGCTGCAGGGGGTCAGTCAAGACTAGAAACGTAATTGGAAAGATTTCCACATCATGGCTAGCGAGGGTAGTTCTGAACGAGTTCCACATAAATCCTGTGTTCGATACCTCGGTGCTCATCTCGATCAGTATCTGTACTATACTGAACATGTGAAAATCATGCTCAGTAAGGCACTATAAGTAGTCATGGCCCTACGAAGACTCTTTCATTCCAGATACATTGATCAAAAGATCAAAATTATCTGTTACAAGACCCTGGTTAGACCAGTTCTGACATATGGATGTCAGATCTGGTACAACAAGAGTGCTAGTACTATGGAAAAATTAAGAGTTTTCGAAAGGAAATGTCTTCGTGCATGTACTGGTTTGTACAGAAAGCCTGAGACGGATTGGAAACATTACATATCGAATAGAAGAATTTATCAAACTGCTCAAGTGACTAGAGTCGATATCTTCATATTGAAACTTCTTCGGAATCATATCGCAAGATCTGTGACTGTGAGTGAAAACCCTTGGATTTCACAGCCGTTCCACCCTACAAACGGGTATATTGCGACTTGCCTCGCTACTGGCTTCATTCCTCCAGAAGCATTCGTGTATTTGGACATGATTCGATATGTTTTTGATTCTGACGGCGTCCCAGTCATATATCACATATATCGACGGGCCACCGATAAAAAGATAAAATATCCTCCGAATTTGAGTTCACGAGACCAACAATTCCAATGTAGATACTCATTTGCTAGATTCGTTGAAGCTGATCGAATTGAGACGGCGCAATCCAGGTATTGTTGGCTGAATGACAATGTCTAAATTATTCGTGTTTATTTCCAGTTTTTGTGTTTTTCGTTATTTAGTATTTGAGTTTCAGCTCATTATTGCTACATTTAGTATTGTTGTTTATTTGTGTTAAAAATAAGGTATAGGTTAGATATATTTCATGTTTATTATATTAGGTTAGAGATAAGGTTAAACGCTTAGGTTAGGAACATTGTTATAGAATTTTTTGGTATAAGATAAAGTTTGTGATAGCATTTTATTAGAATTAAGTTAAAACATATTAGGTGTAGGATCAAAGTTCACTGTTGTGTTTAAATTATAAATAATTTTAGGATAGTGTTGGTTGGTTTTTTTCTCCTTTTTCCAATTGAATTTCAAAATATGTAATAATCTTAATTTATTGAATCTGCTATAATTTTTTTTTGAAGAAATATGTTTAATGATAGCGTATAAATTTAGAGAGCCATTTGGGCCATTAAGTTTTTATATGTTTATTGTTTGGAATTTGCTTTATATTCTTTCAAAATTTATACCGATTAGTATTGAATAAAGCGCTTTTGACTTTGACTTTATTAGATACGTAACGTAAATGTCTGCATTTTATAGCTTGAGTGCAAAATCCTTCCGCAAGGGGCGTAATCCTGCCTACGCGACTTGTTTGAATGTTGCTGATGTCCAAATAATGTATTAATGGTTCACTATTTGGACATTCTTCGAGTACTAAACGCTAAATTTCAATCTGAGCTGTAGGGCGTAACATTTTCATTTACGTGTAGTAGAGTCAGCCATTAACTATATTCGAATATAATAGCCACGATACGCCGGTAATCTACAACATGGGTATTCTATCAAACCAAATCCCACAATTCTGTTGGAATCTCTTGTAACATTTCAAGAAGAGGGGCGCATTACAAATCATTTTTGTCAATGGCTTCGGTCACATTGCAAAAACGACGGCTACTTAAGGCAAAGGAAAAAAAAAACAAGTTGGGTAGACAAACCTACGTACATGTCAGAAGGGTTTTGTATCCAATTTCTCCGAAATGCAGTCACCAGCAACGAATAAAGCCAAGAAAGATGTCAAAGAGATGTACACGTTTAAAAGAAAACCCATTGTTTCTCTATTTTCAACGGTCGCTATTTTGTTGCAAAATAACAAAAGTCACTTAAATCATGAATTCCAAAAAATATTTATGTTATTGATCTTATTTGAAAATTTTAAGTAGACCAAATCAAAGCTGCAGTGTTCGATTCGATGGGCAGTCCATAAAATACCAAAATCATGTGTTATTGTTGTTGTAATTGGAGAAATTTCAAATAGATATAACTTCCGTGAATATTTTTCAATTTTCATCAAACTTACCTTTTGTAAGACTACTTAAATATTGAATTTCGTTGAGTTTAAGAGTACCTGGGGAAAACGTAAAATTCTAAGATCATACTGTTATTAACAAAGTTGAGTGAATTTCGTCTTCTGAGGTACTCGTTGGTTTTGTACTTATAAACATCTACCTCAATAATTATTTTTCAGATCACAGGTGTCCAATCGCGAGAGGAGGGGGGACACACACATTTTTCGTGTATTTCTCCTCCCTGTGCACCCCTTGAAGTGAAATATGTCCGTTTAAGACCTGTTTTGAAAAGTTGAAATTTTTTTTCGGGGGCCACTCCCCTATATGATAAGATCCCCTTTAAATACCTTATAAAATTTTTTTGTAGTTGGACTTTGAAGAGAGCACCACTTTACACGTACGTACAAAATTTGATGTGTTTAGCTTAAGTAGTTTACGAGATAAATTGCTGTGACACACGGACGAGCGGACAGACAGACAGATCGCGTTTTTAGTAGGGTTTTGTAAAATTATTTTACAAAACCCTAAAAATGATTTTTGAAACCGAATATTTAATATACATACATGTCCCCAACGTGTCCCAACTGGCAGGAGTATATTTCGGCCATCTCAACTTGTTTATGATTTTAGGTTTAAGTATTTAGTTTAAAAGCAAGTATGCATACTTAGTCTAGAATTTGCTTTTCCAAGATATCTCGAATAGATTTATAATATGAACGTTGAATTCGCTCTGATTAGTTTGCAATAACCGTCTCTTTACTAATTTAGTTCTTAGAAATGCGGTAGGCTATTTCCATAATTATGACCATCAGTGGTAGAAGTGATTTGCAATCTGAACAATGAGCCTGATGGTACTGCTTTTGATTTGATTCCAATCTTTATAATGAATCCACTCAGAATTCCGGGATAATCAACAAGCCGAGAGCAACTAGAATACTCGTTCAAAAGGATACTTTGTACAAAGAGAACGCCACTAGACATAAAGGGGAGTAAAATGTTGTATGCATTCGGTTATGTTTATAGTAATACAAATTGCGGCGAATTTGTTCATAATTTCAAGCTTTTTGAGCTTGAAATCTTCTTTTGTCTTTTTATAATAACACTCCATGTTTATTGTACACACGGGAAGTTTAGCTTAATGAAGCTATGATTATTAATGTGTACAAAGATTTTCTAGCTTGTGAATCCTTCGTTCTAGTTCAAGACCCAAATAATTTACAGATATCGATCGGTAGATGTTATACTTTTAGATTCAAGAATTTTTGCCACACCAGTGTTGAGACAAGTAGCTTTAATTAGAGAATCGGTGGCATTGATGAACATGCCTTTCAGTATGTACAAGGAAAAGGATGGTTTGTTATGAGGATTATATTCGTTTATCTAGCAAATTGTTCATACGAGGTCAGTTTAATCTTTTCAAAGTAAATGATATTCAAAACAACATAGGCCTGACTAACTAGAAGCTTTTTATCTGTTGCAACATGATTTCACTAATGAGTTTCATTCAAAGTGCCCGCATTAGTCGAATATCAGAACACACTCCCTTCAGTATGCGAATTCGTATGCGGGAAATATTATAACATAAGTGGTGCTCTCTTCAAAAAATCGATTAGCATTCGCGTACTTTATCGGATTAATCAACACCGCGATGTAGTGATATGTATTTAATCGGGTCTAGGTGAAACCTTAAAAGCGATGAGGAATTACCGTCATACATTTCATAGCATGACATGCATGTATGCCTATCGTTTCTGAAAGAGGAGAACAAGTAATATGAAAAAGCTTACATTATTTTTTTCTATTCATATTATATTTGCATGAGAGCCTTTTACCACGATATAAATTCTGGCATAAATACATCCAGTCTTCAATATGGATAGGTTTAGCGAAGAAAGTACTTTTGTTTGATAAATGAGATCGTATTTTACGTTAAATTAATCTCAAATTGAGATGATAATAGCATCGTTTTAACGATAATGATACTTGTCTTTCTAAAATGAGGTTAAAAATGTCCACAGTGTGGTTGAATTTCAGGAAAAAAGGAAGTCTTATCGATTGCGATGAAATATGTTCTTTGAATTTATTTTCGCGGGAAATAGAACGTTTATAATATAATGTTTTAGGCTATGGTAATGGACCATTGAAAATATCATCTTCATTTTTTTCATCGGGCATATGCTTTTAGATTGTATTTGCAAACACATTTGAGAATAAGTAGCTTGGTTGTTGTTTGATGTTTAGAAGAGGGAGCGATTGACGAGTAAATTACTGTAGGTATCTAGCGATTCGTTCATCTATCTAAGTGTTCCCTGTTCTATTTTTGCTGATTGAACTATTAACGTTTTATGTTTTTTTTTCAAATAGTGTACTATATAATTATAATTTGAATTGGTATAATTTGAAATGCTCCTCGAGTGTCTAATGGATACTTTGAGTATTTAAAGAATTCTCAGTGTATCTTATTGATGCTCTGAGTTGACACCAGTTAATCTTACTTATCAAATAAACACAAGTATGCTCTCTGATGAAACACTCAGAACCGTTAAAAGGATGAATACTTTTTTAAAGTTGATGTAGGAAAGCAAACCGTTAGTGTATATTTGCTGTATAAGCACGTACTTAACTATGCCACTAGAAAAGAAGGGATGTCTCATTACGGATCCTTGTATTTCTAAAATTAATTATCGCGAATTGCAGCTGAAGTGACTTGAAATTCGAACAGCGACCATTAAGACACAAATATAGTAGAGCCCATTTAAATGCAACACGCATAAACCCAAATTCGGTTTAAATGCATGCATTTTCTAAGCCACATGCCTTTTTTAAGGGGTTTTGTACTAAAATACGTCCGTCTCCGAAACTATAGAAGCTACAGCCACGAAACTTTGCGGAAGGGTCAAAAGTGATCACTACTTGAAAGTTTTGGAGCAACATTTTTTTTCAGAGTTTTAAAGGGGTCTCCCTATATAGGGAGGTGACCCTTCAAAGAAAAAATTGTCACCATTGGTAGTCGAGTAAAATGTCATTTGAAAGGTCTCGATGAGATCTTCTCAAAACAAGTCTTAAAATCACCTTATCAATACCGAGGGGGGCAGGGAAAGGGGAAATGTACGAAATTTTTACTACCCCGTCGCGATTGGACACCTTGCAACCCAAAAATTTAAGAAAAATAATGAATGTAGGCCTTTATGAGAACAACAACAAAAAATACGTTAGAAGTCAAAATTTGATCAACTTGGTTAGTAATAGTAATAAATAAACCGTAACCGTAATGATACCCTCAAATTCCACAAAAATTTGATACACAAATGCTTTAACTTTTTTAAATATTATTCGATCTTTTTGAAACTCTCAGGGCAGGTTCAACTTATAATAACCTGCCCCGAGAGTTTCAAAAAGATCGAATAGTATTTAACAAAGTTAAAGCGGGTTGAATTTTCCTGTGTTACTATGCAACAATATGCGCTGTATTAATATGGAACCATATGGCAATGGAATAATATGAGCAGGTTTGCTAGGATTTGCATGAAAGTTTCATGAACGAGAGGTATCATGAATGGCTTTGAGGATTTGTTCTACCTGTTGCATCAGTAATCGTTGAAAAAAATGGTGGCTGTTTTAAATGAGAAGATTGAATAAATTTGAGTTATTTTTCCCCAAATTGATTGATTGAATTTATTATTGAATGACTGAAGATGACAGGCGAAACAAGTGGAGGAAGTAGGAGAGTAACTCCACCGTAGACGGTCCCAAGCCCGTTTGAAAAAGGAAGAGGGTTTCCCCCACCCCCAGCTTTCATGATTCCTCATACTAAATCCCACGACCAATGGTCTCAGGGTCACACATTGGGTTTACTGGTTCCCCAATAATTGGACATTAAATGCCGAGAAACGTCAATAACTGAAAATACACCTGCAGCTCTGCTTCTAAATCCTACATCCGCCTTCCTTGTGGGGATGGAAGAGGGTAAAGGCGAGTCATTCCGCGCCTGATAACGCGAAATGAGACTGGGCGACGGGCTCACTTCCCGTCTCCGGAAATCCCAAAATTGTTTCGAAATCTTTAATAGAGCCTCGGCACCGATTGGACCCATGGCAACCACTTCGCAACCGAAAATAGGACTATGGCATTATATCCTGGAATGTAAGATCACTGAACAACTCGGGCGCTGTTACGGAAATGATATTCAAGGCATGAGATCGCACACAATATTCAAAACTAGGAAGTCTGCTGGAAAGCGAGAATTCAGAGTGGGATTTACTGTGGATAGGGAGTTCAAAACGCACGTTATTGATTTTAAGGCAATCAATGAATGGTTGTGTGCGCTCCATAGAAAAGGGAAATTCATCAAAATTCGGCTGATAAACGCACACGCCCCGAATGAAGAAACGAAGTAAACGTCCCACACTTACCAGGAAAGACTAGTCGACTTATTGTCTACAAACGACACAAAAATAATTCTGGGTGATTTCAACATTAAGGTTGGCAATGAGCTACTTCATCAGGGAACGACTGGAGGATATAGCCTCCATGATGAAACAAATGACAACGGCAAATGTATGATTGACTTTGTTTGTAGCAGAAATCTAGTCATACGTTCGACTTGCTTCCCACATCGATGCATACACAAAGTAACCTTGTTATCACCAGATGGCAACACATAAAACCAAATTGACCATGTTCTGATCCAACAACGGGGGCACGAGCTTATTTGACGTCCGTACGTATCCAGGCGCCAATTTTAACTCGGCTCATTACTTGATCAAACTAACTTTCTACCCCCTTCCAACCGTCTTCAGGTGTTCCTCAAGGATCCATTCTTGGTCCACTATTGTTCACTCTATTTACAAATGACTTACCATCCGTTGTCATCAACTCCCTCTGCCTTCTTTATGCAGATGACGTCAAAGTTTTCAAAGTAGTGTCGTCTAACGATGACTGTACCTTGCTTTAAGAAGATTTGAATGCCATTTTATTTTTGAGTTCTTATAACGAACTTACAGGGTCTTAATAATAAGCCTGAGCCTGCCCCGCGCCGTCAAAGTGTCTGCTAACCGGTATCTGGTGCTGTAGTGGTGGTGGGGGTCTAGGTAAAGGGAACCGGGCTGCAGCAGTTGCCTCCAAGCGCTTGGAGAGATAGCATCGAGCGAGAGCGGAGTGCGTGTTCAGTTACGTCGTTGGAGTGAAAATGGAGCGTACGATCGAGCAACCGAACCAGAGTTTTTTAACCACGTTATGACAGGAGACGAGACGTGGGTTTTCGAATACGATCCTGAGGCAAAGCGGCAGAGTTCGGAGTGGCACACACCGGCGTCACCACGGCTGAAAAAAGCGCGCATGAGCAAATCGAAGGTGAAGACGTTGCTCATTGCTTTCTTTGACGTGAAAGGCATTGTTCACAAAGAGTTTGTGCCACCCGGCCAAACTGTAAACGGCCAGTACTACAGAGAGGTGCTCCGTCGACTAACCGCCCGGGTTCACCGAGTCCGTTCGGAGATTGCCGATTCGTGGATCCTTCATCACGACAATGCTCCGTCGCACACCTGCCTGCTCGTCACCGAGCAGTTGGTCAAACAGTCGAGAGTAACGTTGCCACAGCCTCCTTACAGCCCGGATATGGCTCCAGCGGACTTCTTTCTGTTACCCAAGATCAAGAGACACCTTAAGGGGACGCGGTTCGGGGCTCTGGAAAACGTTCAACGTGCTACGACGAGGGCTCTAGACAGCATCGAGGTTGCCGACTTCCAGGGAGCGTTCGGGCATTGGAAAATCCGGTATCAGCGTGTTATCGACTCCAATGGGGCCTACTTTGAAGATTTCTAAAGAAAAATTGTACATATTTTGCCAATAAAAAATTTCCTGAGGCCAGTCCGGTTACTTATTATTCAGACCCTATACGCTAAATGTTTCTAAGTGCATCCATCATTCATTTTCTAATAACCCTTGCCCCATTAGCTTTCAATTTACGTTAAATAGTTCGTACCTATGTACGGTAACACACTTCAGGGACTTAGGTGTCACTTTCGACTCTAAATTAAAGTTCGATGTTCATATTTCTGAAATTACTTCTAAGGACCCTCACATTACTGGCTTGGTCTTAAGAAATTCCTATATTTTTTCCGATCTTTTGTCGTGTGTTAAATTATTTGGTACGTCCCATCCTTGAGTACTGTTGGCCCGTTTGGTCGCTTCATTTGAAGTGTCTGAAGTTCACGCTAAAAGCTGTACCAAAAAGATTTACCCGGATCGTCTTCTTGAAGTTCCAGATTCCCTACATTTTTTATGAATCAGGCTTATCTATCCTCAATATTCCTTCGCTGGAAATGCGTCGACCCTACCTTGATGAATGTTTCCTTTACAGGCTTTGCCGTGGTTTGCTCGGTACTCGGCTAGTCAACCAGGTTACAGTGAGGCGCAATATGCGTTCTGCAAGATCGTCGAATATCTTTGATGTTCCATTCGCACGTAGTTTGATGTATTTTCAGTCACCCATGCTCAGATTACCTCGTAACCATGATGACCTTCAGCTTGGGCCCTTCCCCCTCTCGTATTTAGTGATATGTCAACTGTCTTCTTCTCAACTCTATTAATTTTTCTTATTTATTTTCTTCTCGTTTTTGCAGTTTTTATTACTTTTATCTTGCTTTTTGCATGTCTTTTTTCTCTTTCTCCTTACTGTGCTATAACTTAATTTATTTTGCTGTGCTATTATTTAATCTATTTTTTAATTGGATTTTTTCTGTTAAACAGAAATAAATAAATGCATTTGATACTGTATTTTATTTCGTTTATGAAATTAATAATTATTTTGTATTCCTAAATGTGAATATCTTATAAAACCATCCTCGGACTGATATAAATCTATTTAATGAGAGATTATGCGTTTGGTCTGATCGAAATTTGCAGTTTGTCGTCAATGTCGAGCTGGACAAGTCAAGTCAAGTCAAAAGCGCCTTATATAATACAAATCGTTATTAATTTTAAAAGAATATAAAGCCAATTCCAAACAATAAAAATACGAAAACTTAATGGCCCAAATGGCTCTCTAAATTTATACATCATAAATTAAAAACATTAATTAAAAAACAATATCAAATTCAAATTAATTCAAATTATTACATATTTTATGATTCAATTGGAAAAAGGAGAAAAAAACCCACCAACATTATAAAAAATTATTTATAATTTAAACACAACAGTGAGCTCTTATCCTATTTCTAATATGTTATCCCCTAATTCTAATCAAATTCAATCAAAAAAAAACTTTATCTTATACTAAAAAATGCTTTCACAATATTCCTTACCTAAACGTTTAACCTTATCTCTAAACCTAATATGATGAACATAACATATACCTATCCTAAATATTGAAATCTATTCCTATTTTTAACACACACAAACAACAACACTGGATGTGGCAATAATGAGCTGAAACTCAAAATTATGCAACAGAAAATACAACAAAACAAGTTCGGTAAACAGACCTACGCTCATGTCAGAAGGGTTTTGTATTGAATTTACAAAATGCAGTCACCAGATCGAATCAAATCAAGAAACATGTCAAAGACGATTTTATTGGAGAAAATATGAAATACGAAGATCATACTATTATTAACAAAGTTGAACGAATTTCGACTTCTGAGGTTTTTGGTATTGTTATACTCATAAATATCTCCCTTGATAATTATTTCAGATGTCCATCCGCGACGGAGGAAACACATTTTTCATGTATTTCCCCCTGTGCCCCCACTGAAGCAAAAACTGACAGTTTAACAACTGTTTTGAAAAGCTCCCATGAAAACTTTTATTTCATACTCATATCGGCTACGTTTGATGATTTTTTTTTTTTCAGGGGCCACTCTCCTGTACTGCTATCATCGATTAATGGCCAATTTTTTCGAATCCTAGAATGGTTACAAAACCCTTTTGCTAGGAGCTCTCTCCGAGCTTCTTGACTTGTTTCACTTATGAGCATAAATTCATTAAATTGAATCAAGTGTTCAAAGCATGCACCTTAAACGTTGAATTTGGGAAAAAATAACTCAAAATTATTCAATCTTCGCATTTAAAACAGCCACTATTTTGTTTTACGATTGCTGATACCACTAGCTGAACCGATTCTCAAAGAAATACATGACACCTATCATTGCTGAAATTTTCATGCAAATCCTAGCAAAACTGTAGTGTCTGAGTCGGTAAAAAGCGCATGTTGTTCCATAGCTACATGTTGCCATAGTAATAAATGCAGCGCATATTGTTCCATAGTAATACAGGAAAATTCAAACCGCTATAACCTCGCTAAATATCTTTATGAAACTTTCAGGATAGATCAATCTTAGAAATAGGCATCTACGTACTGAATTTCATTGAATTTAAGGGTACCGTTAAGATTTTATTCAAGAAAACATAAAATCGATAAATCATACTATTACTAACAAAGTTGAGTGAATTGCGACTTCTAACGTATTTGTTGTTGTTTGATCTCACCAAGGCCTACATTCCTTATTTTTTTCAGATTTTTCGGATCACAGGTGTCCAATCGCGAGGGGGGACACATATTTTTCGTGTATTTCCCCTCCCTGTGCGCCCCTCGAAGCAAATTTTGCCAAACTAACTTTTGAAAAGTTCTCATCAAGACCTTTCATTTGATACCCATATCGGCTACCTTAAATGAAATTTTTTTTCGGGGGTTCACTCTACCCCCCTTAAATACCTTATAAAATTTTTTTGTAGTTGAACTTTGAAGAGATCACCACTTTACACCTACACACAAAATTTGATGTTTCTAGCTTAAGTAGTTTCCGAGAAAAACTGCTGTGACACACGGACGGACGGACGGACAGACAGACAGACTGGTCGCGAAACTAGTAGAGTTTTTTAAAATTATTTTACGAAACCCTAAAAAAATAAGTGCGAATAATTTAGTCGTTGTCATTCAGCCACCAATGCCTAGATTGCTCCGTTCCAGCTCGACCAGCATCAACAAATCTAGCAAATGAGTATCTTCATTGGAATTGTTGGTCTCGTGAACACCATTTCGGAGGATATTTTATCTTGTTATCGGTGGCCCGTCTATATATGTGACATATAATTGGGACACCGTCAGAATCAAAAACATATCGATTCATTTCCAAATACACGAATGCTTCTGGAGGAACGAAGCCAGTAGCGAGACAAGTCTCAATATAACCGTCGGTAGGGTGGAGCGGCTGTGAAATTCAAGGGTTTCCACTCACAGTTACAGATCTTGTGATATGATTCCGAAGCAGTCTAAATACGAAGATATCGGCTCTTGTCACTTTAGCAGTTTGATAAATTCTTTTAGTCGGTGTATAGTGCTTCCAATCCGTCTCAGGCTTTCTGTACAAACCAGTGCATGCACGATACTAGCACTCAGGTTGTACCAGATCTGACATCCATATGCCAAAACTGGTTTAACCAGAGTCTTGAAACAGATAGCTTTAACCTTTTGATCGATATATCTGGAATGAGAGAATCGTCGAAGAGCCATGACTACTTTTTCCTGAGCATGAACGCATAAGCCGAAGGTCCCAGGTTCAAATCTCATTGGGAGCAACGTGATTTAGTTCAGGGGATTTTTCGGACAGACTACGAGTGTTCACTCAGTGTTGATATGTACTGATTTAATCAGATCATATCATAGCTGAGCAGGCACACGGGAGCATGGTAATTACCAAACCAACTTCCGAAAAAATCAATACGGTCATGAAAATAAGATACTCTAACTATCTCTAAGCGAAGGCCCGAGAGGGGCTGTAGTGCTACAAAGAAGAAGAAGAGCATGATTTTGACATGTTCAGTATAGTATAGATACTGATCGAGATGAACACCGAGGTATCGAACACAGGATTTATTTGAAACTTATGCTGAATTACCCTCACCAGCCTTAACGTGGAAATACTTCCAATGACGTTTCAGGTCTTGACTGCCCCTCTGCAGCGTTGTCCGAAACAAAATTGTTTCGCACTTCTGCGCATTGATTTTCATTCGCCAATTATCGGTGTAGAGCTGCACATCATTAAACATTTTTTGAAGATTGCTCTAAAATATTTGCCGTATATATGATCAGATCATCAGCGAACGCTACCAATGATCTAAAATCAAAGCCGTTCAATAGCTTGCGACCATTCAAGACCTTGAAGTCGCGCATTGTCGTCAGATTTCCATCAGAAACAACAAATGATTTTCCGTATACTATATTGCACATCATGGCGCGAGGTGTCTGGGGAATCTGTCCTGACGGAGTTTAAAAATTAGTCCATCTAACCACACTGTATCGAAGGTTTTCTCCATGTCAATGAAACACGCTTCAACACATTCTCTGTTGTTTAGTTTCCAACAGATGTCTGAGGTTACTTTCGTTATCGCGTGTATGGTCGAATGCCTGGCGCGAAAACCAAATTGGCAATTTGGCATCAACTCATATTTCTCAATGTGGGCGTTTAATGCTTTGGCTAGTATCACTTCAAACACCATGCTGAGGCAGCAAGCTGATTGGGCGATAGCTTTTAGGGCTCAAAGATTCTTTTCCTTTCTTCAAGTTCGGAAGTACCTTAGCCTTTTTCTGTCGAACGCGACAAACACGAACAAAAGAATGTACCGCAGGAAAAAATTGTTTTCTTTGATTCTTATTTTTACACATCACTTCCGTGTCAATCAATTATTTATGTCGGTATAAATGAACGTGTGAAATCATCATTCGAAAATTACAACACCTACTCGTATGTTTTAAAAATTCAAGTCAAAGCTAGAGGAAATCTCTTGCCTTCCGCAAGTCTCTACTTTATCCTCTCTATTCATCCGCAAATCTATTTCGTTGCAAATGGGGAACATGCTATGGAAATTTACATGCAACACTTATAAAACTACTGTTTACAAGTTTACGAGTTTCAAACCTTTTAGCAGGATATTTTGTATGCGTGCGAATGGTATCTGTCGAGAGGAGAGACTATAATGGTTTCTTCAATTCGCAAGAGTATTTCACCGCGGGCCATACGTTACATAGAACTGAATGTTTTCCATAATGCAGAATGAGGGCAAGAGATACACAACCAAATGTACAAGGTTAAGGATTAACATTTTATTTGTTTGATCACGACGCAAAGTGAAGTAGAAAAAAATTTACTGAGCATTTGCCTTTACTTTTTTCGAATATGAGAATGCATGAAACACTTAATGCAGAAAACTTCGACCAAGAGAAATAGAACTTTGCTATTCATAAGTTTTGCCGCGTCTCTGAGGCGCCAACCAGAGTATACTTTCAATATAATTAAATGCTACTTGAGAGCCTATTGCTTTCACCGCTAAGAATATTTTGAAAAGAATAAGCGTGTCATTCTCGTATAAAGTTCCTCCTTAGCCATTTTGACATTCAAAGTGTCTTCCAACATCTCAGTCACAGCCGCACACGTTGCAGCTTCCCATGCAGTGTCATTGAGCCAGGACAAAATAACAAAACCCAAGTCTCAAATAAGAACATCACCCTACTCAGAAGTCACTAGAAGAAAGAAAAGGCTTTTGTAAAATTAATTATACGACCTCGGAGCGCCCCAGCAAGAGATATTGCATCAACGTAAGACTAAGGATAAGAAAAACCAAGAGCGAAGCACTCGCGAAAGTTGTTGGCTGTTGCTGCAAGCAACACAGTATTGTACATTTTTCTTTTCTCCTCCATAAATACACAAAGCATGTATAACATTTCTGTTAACATTTTCTCTACAAGGCTTGAAAGTTGTGCTGGATCTGAATATTAAGCATTTCGTCACTGTTTTCTTTTCAAGGATGATTCCAATTGCTGGATAAAATGTGTGGGAAGATTTGGCGCACAGACATCAAAAAACAAATTTGTCCGCGGTTATGCCATTCATTAGGCGCTACTGAGATGTTAGTAGGTCATAGCTGGAATATTGAATGGGATTTGAATATGCGCCAATTAAAAGGAGTCAATGTCAAGTTTTTTACTTTATTAAATAGTCAACAGGCCTGTGCTTGGAAGAATACGGTATGCCCTATTTTTTGGATTTCAGGATCAAGTAGTGTGAAAAAAATGGTGCTTACTCATATATATACTCTCACAAACCATATATGCAAGGGCACCTGTTCACCTAAGGTACTCCTTTCATATATAGGGTGATTCATTATGAGGTGTGGTGTTTAATCTCAAATAAAAGGCATAACATTGAATTCTATGGTAAAAATTTTATTATGAGTCGAAAGAAAAACTTTTGACATTTACTTTTTAAAAGATTACCTCGGTTAAATGTTGACCGTGACTACGCCTGTAAATCGTCCATCCTGAGGGTCCAATTGTGGACGACGCGTTCCAGCATAGCGATCGGTATCTCGCGAATGACATGAGTAATGTTGGCTTCTAAAGCGTCGATTGAAGTTGGCCTACCCCTGAAGACCAGAGACTTCGTGTAATCCCAAAGAAAATAATCTAAAGGTGTGCTATCACACGTTCTAGGCGGCCAGTATACTGGTCCAAAACATGAAGCCAGGTTCCCACCAAAAAAATATTTCTCAATAAGTCCATTGTTCCTCTCGCTGTATGCGAAGTAGCGCCGACTTGTTGAAACCAAAGTTCACCGATACCACGGGCTTCAATTTCAGGTAGCAAAAAATTCGTTATCATGGTGCGATAGCGGTCGCCATTGACGGTTACGTTCTGACCGGACTCATTTTTAAAGAAATATGGACCAATGATTCCATTGGTCCGTAAACCACACCAAACTGTGCATTCCTTTGGCTGTAATGGTAACTGTTGAAGCTCTTCAGGCTGTTCATCAGCCGAAATAGGGTAATTCTGTTTATCAACGTATTCATTGAGCTAAAAATGAGCCTCATCGCTGAACAATATTTCGCGTTAAAACAGCGAATTTTTATTGAGCTGATTCAGAGCCCATTCACCAAAAACACAGCGCAAACCCAAGTCGCCCGGCTTCAATTCTTGCACGAGTTGAACTTTGTATGCCTTAAAACCAAGATTTTTACGTAGAATACGCGAAGTTGTTGCATACGACAAACCAAGCTGTTGAGAACGTCGCTAAATCGATTCGTCACGGTTTTCAGGCACACTCTCAGCTACAGCCGCTATATTCTCTCCACTACTTGCTGGATGTGGTCTAATCGGTCGAATATCATCCAATAATGTATGCTGGGTTTCAAATTTACAGATGGTATTGGCATAGTGGTTTCGGTAGGTCGACGATGCGCATTGTTTTTCACAGAACGCGGGTTTCGTAATACAGCTGAACAATGTGGATTACAGTTTGACAGGAGTCACGCGTGATCTTTCAAAAAAGCCTATTGAAAATCAAACCTCATAATAAATCACCCTTTATATATATATATATATATATATATATATATATATATATATATATATATATATATATATATATATATAACCCTGCCATTGGACATCTGTCAAAATTAAATGTCATCCAAAGCGTGCTTCTTTTAGTTGAAGGTTTGCCATTTAGAAATATGGACCGTTTAACAGTCGAAAAACGCGTTAAAATTATTAAATTTTATTATAAACATGGTGATTCTGCTGTATCAACATTTAGGACCTTACGAGCCGATTACGGTCGACATAATCGACCTACACAGCAAACAATTTCGAACACAGTGAGAAAATTTGAAGAGACTGGATCGGTTATTGATATTGCAAGACCTGTGCATCATCGCAACATTCCTTCTGCTGAAAGTATCGCTGTCGTTGCTCAAAGTGTGGAGGAAAACCCAAATTTGTCGATTCCTCAACGTGCTCAACATTTGGGCTTGTCTTACGGCTCATTGTGGAGGATTTTGGATTTGGATTTGCATCTCCATCCATACAAAATCCAACTCACTCAAGAACTTACGCCTCAAGACCATACACAAAGCAGAATGTATGCGAATTGCGTGATTGAACAACAAGCCATAGATAACGATTTTTCGAACAATATTTTCTTTAGTGATGAAGCTCATTTTTCGCTCAGTGGTTAAGTAAATAAACAGACTTGCCGCATATGGGGCTCTCAAAATCCTCAGGTGATCGCAGAAAGGCCTTTGCATCCGGAAAAAGTGACCGTTTGGTGTGCATTATGGTTTGGTGGTGTTATTGGCCCGTATTTTTTTGAAAACGATCAAGGAAGAGCCATTACAGTCAATTCTGACCGCTATGGACGGATGTTACCCGATTATTTTTGGAGAGAAATTGAAGATTATGATCTGGAGAACATGTGGTTCCAACAAGACGGAGCCACAAGCCACACAACACAGGCTAATCGAGCACTTTTGCAAGAGAAATTTCCAGGACGCGTAATTTCGAGATTAAGTGATGTCAATTGGCCAGCAAGATCCTGCGACCTAACATCTTTGGATTTCTTTTTATGGGGCTATGCGAAAGATCATGTTCACGCGAACAATCCTCAAAATCTTGAGCAATTGAAAACCAATATTCGTGAAGTTATGGCCGAGATATTGCCGGAAATGTGCCGAAAAGTCATTGAAAATTACCTCAAAAGAATTGAGTCCTGTAAGAGGTCCCGTAGAGGACATTTGAATGATGTTGTGTTTCACGTATAATGGCAAGGTTCAGTCTTTATATTGAATAAAAAATTTTGTTTCCATCTGAATATTTTATGTGTTTTTTCTTAGCTTTACTTTCCCAAGCGTAAAATGGATAACCCTATATATATAAATATATAATATATATATATATATATATATATATATATATATATATATATATATATATATATATATATATATATATATATATATATATATATATAATTGCCCCTTTCGGGCCTTCGCTTAGAGATAGTTAGAGTGTCTCGCACTCGGGAAGGTGATACGGTCAGTACCACCCAGCTGCGATACGTTCTGCTTTTGAAACAGTACGTATCAAAACCGTGCGAACTTACAGCCGTCCGAAGAATCACCCGAAACAAATTTCGTTTTCGCCAATGAGACTCGAACCAGGGACTTTCAGCTTGCGGGGTAAGTGCTCTAACCACAAATATTGCGCCAATTTAAAGAAACACTAGGCCGATACCTTTTGCGCTGCAAAGCAAGGTTAATGTAGAGCTAAATAGATTGATAGATTCGGTTATTTTAATCCCAGTAGATTCCGGTGCATGGGCGCCACCGATTGCTCCGGTTATTTTGGTCATATTCGATCATGCGGGGATTATAGTATAACCATTTATCCTTATATGGTGATCGTAAGGGCTGCAGTGCCAGGTATCGAACAGTAAATTGCAGATAATAACGGTAATAAGAAACTGTCAAAGTTAGATTTGAATTTTGCATACCAACAGCTTCAACTGGATAAAAAGTTGCAAGAGCTGACTACTACTCGTATTAATACGCCATAAGGTTCATTTCGGTATACGCGATTAAACTATGGTATAGCATCGGCATCGAGAATTTTCTTAAAAGAAAACCAAAAATGTGTAGAGGATTTGGATGGCGTTCAAGGTTTTTTTTGACGACATTAGCGTTTTCGGTAAGGACAAGGATGAGCATAATAGTAGGTTGCGAGCAGTATTAGATCGTTTAAGACAAAGAGTGTCGTAGGGAAAAACAGAAAGGAGAAGTGCAAGATAGGACAGTCGCGCATAAGCTTTTTAGGATACAAAGTAGATGAAGAAGGCATCCACATAGGACAAGATAAGATTTCAGCAATTACTGAATTGCCGATACTTCAAAATGTAAAGAAATTGTAATTTTTTTTTTTGGGGAATGGTCAACTTTTATTCAAGATTTATAAAAAATTACTCAAGTGTAGTTTATACCTTGTATCGACTCCGTAGAAAAGATTGTCCATTTTTTCTTGGTCTCGTAAGTGTGAACAAGCTTTTAATGAAATTAAAAAAAATGTTGAGTTTTGCACGAGGTACTTGTGTATTATGATTAAGATCACTTGCGACACTTCACGTTGCGTATTTTAAATAATGCCGAGCAAAATTATATTCAGATAGACAACGAAGCTTTAGCGATTCTGAACGCGGTAATGGCCTTGCATCAGTGCGTGTATGGGCGGAAATTTACATTGGAGACGGGATATAAACCGTTTAGATATGTTTTCGACGATAAGAAAGGTATTCCGCAGATGATGGCGAGCCGCTTACAAAGGTGGAGCGTATTTTTATCGGGGGGAAAAGAGCGTCTTCGCTGATTGATGGTCACGCTTGCATACAGAATTAAGTGCTGAAGGTACGTCATTGGATTACTCGTATTTAAAAGTTGTAGAAGAAAACGTTCAAATAGTTACGTTCGCTACGGTGCAAGACAAAACAGATAAAGATAAAATATTATGTAAAGGAAGAAATTTTTTTAGGAACGAACGTTTTCCTTCGTGCGTCTTGTTCGTTTGAGATTTCCTGAAGGAAATCTATACCGACCTCTCGTCGGTTATAGACATGAAGTCTAGGAATGTACCAACGGACTGTACCCAACAGTTTAACAAGTCCGGAAACCCTTAGTCTACTTCGAGGTGGCTGCTGGCAGGCTAGTTAGCTTGGGGAGCAATTTCGGTCACAGGTCTTCCGCGAGCAGACTAAGTCCGAATACACTTTATGAGCCACCAATTCCAATGACCGATTAAAAACGCGTCAAAACAACCTCCAGCAACACGATGGTACTTTACTTTAATACGTTTTCATCTCTTTTAGACCGTACGTCCATTCCAGAAAAGAGAAACAAGAAAGAGACATCATCAATCTAAACCAAGCGTTCCCAATTATTCACCAGAAATAAACTACTCGTATCCAAAAATCGACAGTCTACTCTAACTGAAAACGCAAAGCCGAACCACCAAATGGATATGATTGTTATTTAAGTGATTTTCTTTTATGACTTACATACATACAAAAAAAAGTAATGTATAATTATTTACTTATTTAGTTTAATAATTGTTGATATCTGTGTACATTGGAATTTTTCCAATAAACCGGCCAAAAATCGCCAATCAAATAAAACAATCTTCTCTACCCAGCATCTTACCATGTTGGCCAAAAGCATATTTGGAGAATTACGTTACAACATTTCAATACCAGCATTTCACATTTTTCTGCTAGTTTATCGAAAGACCAAACAGCAACCTGATACTGATTTAAACATTAACAAAGCCTCGCAAGTTATTCATGAGCTTAGCATCAATATCACATTAAATACAATGTTGCCCTAATAATGTTCTGAACAAGTTTATTTTGTCGTGGAGCTGATGCGAGCATTCCACTGCTCGTACCGGCTTCATGGCCACACATCATGAGATGCGATATCATGATGATACATGTGCATACGTTTGACATGCAAAGAAAATTGTGATCGTATCATGATATATGATCAGGGCACATTCTCGCACGGTCAGCCCAAATAGTGGGACCATCCGTACGTGCGTGAGCACTTTTTGGCATGAGTTTGAGATAAGAAAATGTTTAGCGGAGAGTTGTTTGTAGTATGTTGAGCTGCGTTGGCATGAATTCCGACAGAAGTGATGCAAAGTAAATTGATTTAATTGTATCTTTATCGAAATCATTGTGTCATTTTAAATTAGAAATGATTGTTTAGTTTCTCTTTTATTAGCGAGTCTCCTAGAGTGAAGGTGTTCATGGAGCGTGTTATAATTGCGAATTTTAAGTGAATTAAAGAAAAACATTGTAAACAAATTGAAAGGGTCAAATTTAATTACAATTGCCGGGACAAAGGAGTCCCGACACAACAACAATAATAAATTAAGAATGATATCATTTTCTTTGTATTACATATTCAGTATCAAATTAATTAGACCAAGATTCACGGCAATGAAACGTAGAACGCTTTTTTTTCTTTTCTTACTCTATAGAATCAAGATATCAAGAATTGATTCAACAATTTCGAAGTTCAGACACTAAAAGCCAATGAATAATCGAATATTTTCTAATTTATTATTTATACTTGCTAAAAAATTTCGTTTTCATAATACCAAATGATTGTAAATCATTTGTTACATGTACAAATGATTCTGCGAGCTACTGTCGCAATTGTTTTCACAACAATTAAGAACATCAACAAAACGAATTTACTCGAAACTAAGAGAACCTACCAAGCATGAACAACATCTGAAAGTGAGTTCCCGCTAATTCACCAATGTACGAGAACTGAGTTGAATGATTAGAGACCCTATATAAAGGCGAGCTGAATGAATGGGGAGATCATTCATTCGACCGCGATAAGAACTGCGATAGTGTGTGGGAAGCGATATTGTTCGAGTAATAGAAAAGTGATTTTCGTAATAATGAAGTGATTTAGAAGACAATTGCGATAAGAAATTTATGGACAAGTGTCAGACTTTTAATAGTGAAAATTATAATTAGTGAAAGTGTTAAATTGATTATTGTGCATTTTGGTAATTAAATAAACTCTTTTAACTTAAATTAAGACATTGCGTTTTCACTTTCCCGGAACATTAAAATTATTGGCAGCGAACCATAACACGCGACAGTGGTGTCAGAAGTGGGATAGACAATTTTGGAAGTGAAAACTTTTAAACATTTTTAAAGTGCAGAATGGTGTAAATTAACGTGGAAACTGGTGTAAAAATAGGCGAAACAATAAAAATGCCAGGAAACTTACATCTAAAAATTAATCAATTGAGCATATCGGAGCTCAAAGAGGAGTTGGAACAGCGAAATCTGGCTACGCAAGGTACAAAGGCCATACTGATTGCACGCTTGCGTGACGCGATTGAATCGGAAGGTCCGTATCTGGATTCGGGTGAGCCTACAGATGCAGAAAAAGGCGCAGAAGGTGGTGAAGCCGAAACAGCAAAACCAAAGGAACCAGAAAATGTGCTGATGCAAATGTTGATGCTGATGCAGCAAGAGCAGCGACAACAGTCATCCAATTTAACTGCGAAGCTCAATGAGCTGTCGTCCAATTTAACTACGAAGCTAGATGAACAATCAGCGAAGTTAAATGAACAATCAACGAAGTTAAATGAACAATCAGCGCAGCTAAATGAACAGACATCCAGTTTAGCTGCGAAGCGAAGAATCAGCAAAAATGGACCAACAAGCGATCAAAATCAAGGCGGATTTGCAAAAACAGTCAACCGAAATAAAAGCGGAGCTCAGTAGTCTCAACAGCCAAATTAAATGCGTCGAGGAAAAGGTATACCAGGTCGTGGAGAGAATCAACCTTGAGATCAGCCAGGTCGAGGAGAGAATCAACCATGAAATGGAAAAAGTGAAAAAGGACTTGGAAGCAGCGAAGGCAGTAGTAACCGCCTCACCAGCCCCTCTTATAACTGCAGCGCAAAGCACATCCAGAAATGTGCAAGCACCAATATTCGACGGGCAAACGGTCTGGACTATTTACAAAATCTAGTTTGAAGCCGCCGCTAGGATAAATCACTGGAATGAGCAGGAACGAGCAACTGCGTTAATTCTTGCTCTAAGAGGCCCAGCTGCCGAGCTTTTGCAGACTATCCCCGTTGAGTTGCATTCAAACCCGGCTGCTATAATGAATGCGCTGGGCATGCGTTATGGAGGCGATCATCTGAAGCAGATTTACCGGGCACAGCTACGGCATCGGATGCAGAAGTCTGGCGAAACCTTACAGCAGCTAGCCCAAGACATTGAGCGCCTGGCACTTTTGGCTTATTCAGCTTACGACCCAGAACATCAAGATGATGGGATTGCGGAGAGAAGGGGCACCTGCAAAGAGACTGCAAGAAGCGAAGAAAACGGAGCTATTGTCCAGGATGGTGGAGATCCAGACCGTGTCAGGAGCCTAGAATAGAACCCCATCAAACTAAAAGGGCCAACTTGTTGCGACGGACGTCGGCTAGGAGGATCGACATCCCCAGCACCCCCATCACCGTGTCAAGGCAACATCGTGGAGAAGCAGACTTATGCCTTCCTGGTCAAGTTGATGAAGAACATTGCACCATAACAAACGACACTGGTGCAACCCGATCGACGATCCGATCAGACCTAGTGAGGCCCCAACTACTTCACAAGGACAGAGTTCATGGCAATGCTGACACCCTATCTCGTCATCCATGTCCAGCTAACTGCAAGCATTGCCGACGGGTTAAGGAAACGCAGCCGACCGTTGATCTGCGATTGATAACGACCGAATTCGATGAAGGTTGGTCACCGGAGGAGATTCGAAATGCCCAGTTAGCCGATGAAGACATCGGACCATTGCTCGTATGGAAGGAGACGACTGGGCGGCCTGAGTGGAAGGACGTTTCAACGCATGGCGCAACCCTGAAAAGCTATTGGGCACAATGGAACTCGCTTCAGGTGGAGGGCGGCGTACTCAAGCGGAAATGGGAAACGGCGGATGGCAGCTCCTATAGGATGCAAACTATAATACCCAAAAGCCGAATCCACGATGTGATTAAGGAAATGCATGAAGGATCCTCGGGAGGCCACCTTGGTGTTAACAAGACCTTAGCGAAATTGCGGGAAAGATTCTCCTGGCTCCACACTCGAGAAGACGTAGAGGACTGGTGTCGCAGATGCACAATTTGCGCTTCCGTCAAAGGTCCAAAGCGATGACTGAGAAGACAAATGCAAACCTATAACGTGGGGGTACCATTTGAAAGGATTGCTGTTGACATCGCAGGACCCTTTCCTGAATCTGAATGGGGAAATCGATACACGCTGGTTGTAGCCGATTATTTCAGCAATTGGCCCGAGGTCTACCCCATTCCCAACCAGGGGGCAACTACTGTAGCCGAACAGCTAGTGTTAAATTGGGTCAGTAGGTACGGCGTAACTTGTGAACTACATTCAGATCAAGGTCGAAACTTCGAATCACTAGTTTTCAGCGAAATGTGCGAGCTGCTGGGAATACAGAAAACGAGGACAACACCACTGCATCCCCAATCCGATGGAATGGTCGAACGTTTCAACGGTACTCTCAATAAACACCTGGCCAAGATGGTTGACGAGAACCAAAGGGACTGGGGTCGACACATTCCACTATTTTTGATGGCGTACAGAGCTGCCGAATATGCATCGACGGGCCAAGCCCCAGCCAAAGTCATTTTTGGAAAGACTATTCGTCTGCCAGCTGATATAAAGTTCGGAACAACCCCCGAGAAACCCCAAACCATCTCGGAGTACGCAAGTGAGCTAAGACAACGGTTGAACCAGAACACCTCGAATCGGCTACTGACCGCATGAAGACCAGGTATGATCTAAAGGCTAACTTTACTGGCTTCCAGCAAGATGACTTGGTGTGGCTATATAACCCGCAATGGCGAAAGGGTAGGTCTCCAAAGTTGCAACATAATTGGGAGGGACCATACCGAGTTACAAAGCGAATCAACGACGTCGTATACCGAATACAGGAACATCGTAAGCCGAGAGCCAAAATGAAAATCGTGCATATTACACCCAGAGAGAATTGACTACAAATAGCGACACATCTTTTCGGGGCGAAAAGAACTGAGGTGGGGGCAGTGTTACATGTAAAAATAATTCTGCGAGCTACTGTCGCAATTGTTTTCACAACAATTAAGAACATCAACAAAACGAATTTATTCGAAACCACGAGAACCTACCAAGCATGAACAACATCTGAAAGTGAGTTCCCGCTAATTCACCAATGTACGAGAACTGAGTTGAATGATTAGAGAGAGGCGAGCTGAATGAATGGGGGGGGATCATTCATTCGACCGCGATAAGAACTGCGATAGTGTGTGGGAAGCGATATTGTTCGAGTAATAGAAAAGTGATTTTCGTAATAGTGAAGTGATTTTGAAGACAATTGCGATAAGAAATTTACGGACAAGTGTCAGACTTTTAATAGTGAAAATTAAAATTAGTGAAAGTGTTAAATTGATTATTGTGCATTTTTGTAATTAAATAAACTCTTTTAACTTAAATTAAAAGACATTGTGTTTTCACTTTCCCGGAACATTAAAATTATTGGCCGCGAACCATAACACGCGACACATTACAATCCTTTCAAAGCAATATTTTGATAATTATAAAAATATCTATTTATTCAATTTTTTGTAAATTAGTGAGTTAATGCCAGAATTTTTCGTATGGACTATGTTTCAAATTTTTTCTTTATTCGAATTATTGTGCGAAACGAAATATACGGAGCAGGGAAAGAACACAAAAAAATGTCCTAAAATTTCACTGCCGTCATCTTAGTCCAACTATTTAGATACTGAATAATACAAAGAAAAAAATATATTAATAAGTAAATACTTATAGATATTTTCTTTTGTATGTAAGACATAAAGGAAGATCATTTAAATTATAATCATTTCTTATGCAAATATATCAGCAAGAAAAAATAAAACCATGAGTTGCTAGACGTTAACAAAATTGTGCCTTTTCTGATATTCGTTCTTTTTCAGGAGGTGATGAAGATGGAAGGTGAAACGCCGCTGGGGGGGAGGTTTTTAATGGTCCGCGACTGATCGATTCAGGTGTTCGGTATGTGGTGCCGTAGTTTAGCTTTCTGTTTTCAATTAGAGTGTTTTTTTATTGACGATGTCTCTTTCTTGTTTCTCTTTTTTAGACTGAACGTACGGTCTAAAAGAGATGAAAACGAATTAATAAAGTAAAATAGGATCGTTTTGCTGGGAGTTGTTTTGACACGTTTTTAATAGGGCGTTTGAATCGGTGGCTCATAAAGTGTATTCGGACTTAGTCTGCTCGCGGAAGACCTGTGACCGAAATTCCTCTCCGGACTAGCTTGCCTGCCAGCAGCTAACTCGGAGTAGACTAAAGGTGTCCGGACTTGTTGACCTGTTAAGTTGAGTCCGTTGGCACATGCCAAGGCATCATGTCTAGAACCAATGAGAGGTCGGTTGAGATTTCCTTCGGAAAATCTCGATCGAACGAGACGGATGAAGAAAAACCATTGCAAAAGGCCAAAACTGTACAAGAAGCATACAAATGTTTTCAAACTTAAAAAGGCGAGTTAACGAGAGTGAAAGACCCATCGATTGGTCATTCTTGCATATTTACGTAAATTAATGTTAGATTAACTATACGATACGCATATGGGTGTTGTTAAGATGAAGGCACTGGTTAGGTCGTACATCTGTCCGCCAAATATTATAAAGGCATCGAAAAATACATGTAAAGCTTGTGAGTTATGCTTAGAAAATGCGAGTAATCCAACTGGCCTGAAGCCGCCAACGAAAAAATCCACACCGATTTTTTAGGTCCGATTGAAGGGAGAATGTATATAATTATAATGGATGCTTATTCGAAATAGGTAGACGCCCGGGAAATGGCTTATATTGATGCGACAACCACAATCTATGATTTAAGAGATTATTTACGTGGGGTTTACCTATTAAAATTGTTACCCATCCCAGCAGAAGGATTTGAGTTGTTTTTGACTAAAAACGGCATTAAACACATTAAAACTGCTCTTTACCATTTAGTCATGACCAAAGATAGATTTATGTAGCAAAAAACGGTCATTAAAGAAAAGCTGGGTGATGTAATTTATAATGTTCTTACTGTTGCTAATTTATTGTGGAAAAGATATGTTGACCAGCTTAAACAATGTAACTTAAAATTTCATAATAGAAGTGAGAAAAAAGATGTGGATATATGTATATATATATATATATATATATATATATATATATAATGTAATCCAATAATGTATGTACAATGTAGTGTCTTGTGCATGACGCGCGATAAATAAACGCAAGGTTAACAAAAACAACATGTATTTAACTTCGCACAAAACGTACATTAAAATCATTTAAATCGAATGAAATGGCCGCTTGAACATTCGAATCGAGAAGGGTCGATTTGTCTTCTTGCCTGCTTAATCTCCGCTACAGCTTACTAGGTGCTGTGTGGCCCCCACAGGATCCCCCTCGAAATGTGTGGTATTTGCTTACAGCTGATATTTTGACATTTGCTCATTTGTCGTGAATCGTATTTTCTTCCATCGGCCAGCGTAGGTTTTAATGGTAGGTTGCGCCGAACTAGATATGTCCTCGTCGTTTTGTGTTCTGTATGCCGGTTTCAGCCTTTTCGTTGATATTCTGCATTCTTTCTCGTTGGTAAAAATATTGTCGCTAATTCTGTCGATTACTTGGTGAGGTCTCGAATAAGAGGATCGTCGAGATTTTTTCGATTTGTCATCGCTTAAGAATACGTGTGTGCAAGTGTGCAAGTCCTTAAAGATGAACATACTATCTTTGCGGTATCGTGTGACTGACCAGGCTTTAAGCTGCTGCATGTCTTCCCGGAACTTCTCGATGAAAATTTGCTGCGCCAGGACAGAATTCTCATCAAAAAATAACTTTCCTGGTAATCGTAGCGTTACGCCATATACCATCTCTGCTGGGGAACATCCAAGATCCAGTTTGACGGCAGTTCTTAGTCCCAATAATATGGTTGGTAAAACTTCAGTCCATCGCTGGGTTTCGTAACATTTGATAGTGGCATTCAAGGTTCTGTGCCATCTCTCTACCATTCCATTCGCGGCAGGATGATACGGTGACGTGCGAGTGCGCTTGCATCCAGTGAGTTGCAACAAGGCTCGAAACATCGGTTGTTACTGTTACAGGTGAACCAAATCGTGAAATCTAGTGCGTGTTGGAAACGGTTGCTACTGTATCCGCTGTGATGTCGCTGATGGGTACTGCCTCCGGCCACCGGGTGAATCGATCGATCATCGTGAGTATGTACCTTTGCTCCTTGGACGGCGGTAGCGGTTCCACAATCTTAATATGGACGTGTTCAAAACGTCCGCTTTTTGCGTGAATTGATGCGGTACACTTTTCGTGTGACAATTGATTTTGGATCGCTGGCACTGTATGCAAGATTTCGCCCAGTTGTTGATATCTTTGTCGATTCCCGGTCAAGTGTACTTCTCTCGAATCTGCTTGCTTGTAACTCTTCCCCCTGGATGTGCTGGCTGGTGAAGCAGGTTGTATATCTTCTGTTTCGGTGACTTAGGGGTGTAGGGTCGGATTGTTTTTGTCGGTGTATCGCAGTAAAGGGGTTCCTTTGATGGGCCTGCTTGTAGTTGCCTTAATAATAATGATGCTTAGTAGTAGTTTTAGCTCGGCATCCTCTTCTTGTTTTCTGGCAAGCTCACCAAAATCTATTGCTGGTGGCATCCTGATTGCCTCAATTCTCGACAGTGGTCTGCAACTGTGTTTTTGGTCCCGCTAGCGTGTTTAAATTTAAATTTGGTTGAGAATTGCGAAAGAAATTGCAGTTGTCTGCATTGGCGAGAAGATGCTTTGTCCGCCTTTTGGTAAAACGCAAACGTCAATGATTTGTGATCTGTTCGTATGATGAATTGGTGGCCTTCCAGGAAGTATTTGAAATGCTTTACCGCCGTGTTAACTACCAGTAAATCGCGATCATATGTACTTTATATCTGCTGGGCAGGTCAAAATTTACGTGAAAAGAAAGCAAGAGGCTGCCAATATCCATCGGAGAATTGTTTCAGTACCGCTCCAGCTTCGATGTCTGAAGTGTCCATTGCAAGTGCCGATGGGGCTTCTGAAATGGGATGTGGAAGTTCCGTCGCCTTTGCAATCATTTCCTTGCCTGCTTCAAATGCCTGTATTGCTTCGATAGTCCAATTCCCTTTCTTTTGTGATTGTGTACATGACGCACGATAAATAAACGCAAGTTTAACAAAAGCAATGCATATTTAATTACGCACATAACGTACATGAAAATTATTTAAATTGAATGAACTACGGATCGCGCTGGCGAAGACGTCTGGCCGCTTGAAAATTTGGATCGAGAAGGGTCGATTTGTCTTCTTGCTTGCGCTGCAGCTTACTAGGTGCGCTGGTGTCGCTGTGTGGTCCCTACATACAATGATGTAACTGCCTGCCATCTAATGGCAACTTGATGTATAAAATAGAGATATGACCAGTGGTTATGCATAAGCAGATCATATTCGAATCCTGTGCTATCAACTTGTATCCATATTTAAGCATTCTATAGTCTTTTTTATAGTCTTACTGCGTTGGTGTCGTTAATCTGATATATAACAGGGTTAAATGTGCGAAACTGCTCCAAAAATACTTGCACGCATCTCTTTAGGTGAGACGCTTCCCTCCAAATATCCTCCCGTTTCTGAAACGCCAACTACAAAGTTTTCTTGGTCTGGTGACCTGTTATGGGAGATTCGTCAAAGACTTCGCCAAAATAGCTGACCGAGAAATATCATTGTCTGGAAGGACGAGCAATGTCAGACAGATGTCTGTAATCTCCTATGTTTACCGTCCCAAATCTGCTCTAAGATTACTGATTATCCATTAAAATGTTAGAGATGAGAGACCCAAACCAACTGCATTTTTTATGCAAAAAGCAATTCTTTTAAAAGGGTGAGTGAAATATCGTCTCGATATAGAAAGCCTATCTTTTGAAACGCTTGAATTTAAAGAAAAGATATGTATTTATTTGTTTAAAAAATCACAAACGCCGCATTTACATTCTTTTTGTTTTTACTTGAATTGAGATATTCGAGAGGTCAATATTGTGATTGACTTGATAAATTCTATAGTATGTATTTTTGACGAACGGACAGACAAACATGTCGGTATCATAATAGGACTATGAAAGAGCTTTTCCAAACTTATTTATTTTTCAGAAAAGCATAAAAAATAAAAAAACAAATTCCGGGATTTCTTGATTGATTTCTAAAATAAATTTATAACCCAACTATGTCCAGCAAATAATCGTTAAAACAGGGGATCTGCACTTATCTGGTTAAATGAGTATATTTTTATTAATGGCTTTTAAATACTGCTATAAATAGCCACAACGCTTGTGACGCCTTCATTTATGTTTATTTGGAGGAAGCGTCTCGCCTGAAGAGACGGGTTCAAGTATTTTTGGAGCAGGTTTGCATGTTTGATCCTAATAAACTGTGACAGCACGGATAAGGATCTCATGCTGGTGCGATGGAAATATTTTTCAAATGGATAGAAGTATGTCAACCGGAAACACAAATTGATTACATCTATCAAAGTATAAATTAATGCAGGGCTCTTAAGATAGAATTTCGTTTTATATCAGGATTTTACGATTGGTAAGTCTAGTTCATTTTTCCAAGAGCAGTTTATCTTTTCAGGCGTTCGGAACTATTAAATGCTTCATAACTTTCTGACATACTAGACTTATCGTTTCCGAAACACAAACATAAACACATTTTCTTTACCAAAACATCGTTAACACCGTCCATCAAAGCCTTTGCCATCAATTATAAACATCATAAAATATTCTGGGTTAACACTCTCATTAAGAGAAGCTTTTCCAATGGAGATTAAAATCTTATTAAGGTTTCCCTTAGCCGACGTATCAGGCAGAGTAAATCTTATTATGACTAACAGGCTTGGAGGGTTTCGGATCGGATTTCTCCATCACTTAATGTTTAAGGAAATGATGATACGAGCAAACTATCAAAATCTCCCACCGTTTTACGAGTCCCGGAAGACACCGAGACACCGGGTACTCCCCAAAGTGCCGACTAGACACTTCGCTTCGACCCACTAACATTTCCCGTGAACTACGACTACATGACCATACACCATGTCCTTTCCTGACAACATCCTAGTCGAACCACACAATACAAATTGTGTGCAAAAAAATCAATGACGTTATCAAACAAACTATCTCTCGTGGTGGTTTCGATTTGCCCACAAACACGATGTCCTCGCGGCCTCGAAATGCTTCACTGATTCCGTGAAATGAATCCCATCGTCCATTACATGCTTATAAATAGACAAAATAATCAAATTCCATTTACCTTGAGCAAAAAACAATAGGTTGAACGAATAGAGGGAAACGATCGCACTTGAAGACATTCTTCCATATTACACAATAGTTGGAACGGACAGGAGAGTTTTAGCGGAGAACATAATTCAGACGCGGAAAATCGCGATCCGAAAGATGAGGAAGGACGAAACACAAGTCTCTTTGGATCACTAAGAATCATTTAGTCGCGGTGGTCGTCATTTTATCACGTTTTTGCACGAATTTCATTGAAGTTTACGCGCACAAAATTCACCCACGGTCCGAGTTGATGTGCAGGCGGATATCAACTTGCCAATTGCTGGCAAATGTCAAGTGATTTTTGCAACAATCAAATTAGAAAAAGGATAGTACTAAAATTTTAGCACCGACAAAGGCGGACTCTGCACGTGAAAAATAGAAATGGTTGGCCCAGAAAATTGTATGTAAACATGCTTGACAGATGTCAATGTAAACGTCAAACGATAGAAGTTTCGCTTGCACGTGGATAATCGGCAAAATGGTCCAGAACAAGTTTAAATATTTAGTGGCAGATACTACAGCTTTTATCAATAACGTCCAGTTAAACGTGAGTTAACTTACGGAATTGTGTGTGAAAGATATTTTGTATGATTGTGCTTGTGTCGCTTTGATCCGTTGTTGTATTTCATATAAAATTAAATCAAATTCATTGTGTACACCTGGAAAGAATAATTATCTAATTTACCAGGACCTACTACCTTCAACCATTTCTTCCCAAAAATCTTAGAAATGTAAAAATTTAGGCAAAATGTTGCTAGTTCTTTTTATGATATTCCTCCCAAAATTCCTTATACAGTGGCGGAAAAAATCCTATGACAACTCCTTATATTGAGATTCTGGTTAATTGGTGTGCAATTGCAGTAACGTAAATATGTTTATAAAGAAAAAGACAGAAACATTTCATAACAAGGAGAAATTCGTAAAAAACATAAAAAATATTTGGGCCAGGTCTCGTTTTGTTACGCCGTGAGCCGCCTTCAAGCTGGGGGGATCCCTCTTCTACCGGGCGGGGGGATGGAGAAAGAAAGAGGAAGTGCCAGACAAGCGATACCCCAGCTCCAACGCCCCCGGCTGCTGTGAGTCGCTTTTATCTTTTAGGATTGCCCGAACATAATGTGCCACCTTGTTCCATTTGTCAACCGATTCGATCATCACCGCGACCATATTATCCGGGGTGAGCTCTCCCGTCTCCTTGTAGAGGTCCCTTCGCAGCCTGTCTCATTTGCACGCAAAAATGTGTGGCAGGCATTGGCTTCCTCTCCTGGGAAAAACCGACAATTGGGGGACCGTGACTTACCAATCTTGTGCAGGTAAGACTGAAAACACCCATGCTCACTCAAAACCTGCGTCAGATGGAAGTCAGTCTCACCATGCCTTCGATTTAGCCACGGTCTCACATCCGGGATGAGGCGCGCAGTCCATCTTCCCTTCGTGTAATTCACCAAAGACTACTGCCAATCGTTGAGTGGCGCTGTCTCTCCTCGCGGACAACCATCTCCCTCGCATCCTTGTTTCCACGCAGGTAAATAGCTTGGAGCTCTCTAGCAAGGAGGGCAACAGGTATTACGCCTGCAATAACTCTGTCGGATATGAAGATGCAATCCGCAGTGCTCCACTTCTCTGTACCGGTGCCACGCGTTTTCGGTATACTTCCTTACTGAGTGCGTCGCCCCATATTTGTGCTCCGTACAGTAGCACTGGGCCTACAGCACTCATCAAAAGGGGTCTTCTTGATGTGCTGAATCCCCCTACGTTAGCCATTCGTCTACTCAGCCGTTGCCCTGATTTGCTCAGAGAAATTCATCTTCGAGTTGATCAGTAGCCCCAGGTACTTCACCACAGGCTTCGATTTGATTAGTATGTCTCCAATACTGATCATCCTTACTCTAGGGATTCTCTTTTGTCAAAATAACCACTTCGGTTTGCTCCAGTGCTAAACTGAACTCGTGTGCAGTCATCCAGTCTCTCACTCTGCGCATTAGCATACCTAGCCTAAGTTGCGCTTGTTCAACAGTGCTTCCAGCAAGCAGAGCCGCAACATCATCCGCATAGCCGATCAATCGCGACTCATCTGACATCTCCAGTCTTAGTAGCCCGTCGTAAGACACGTTCCACAGGTCCGGACTAAGGATAGATGCCTGGGCAACACCCGATGTAGCTTCCATCCTTCGCTGGCCCTGTGTCGTGTCGTAAAGCAGATAGTCCCTCAAAACCCACATTAGATATTCTGGAACTTGGAAAAGGTTTTCCAGCGTATCCAGAATATCCACCCATCTAGCGGCGTTGAATCGCGTCAGTGAGTCTTCCCTTGATGAGTTTCTCTTGCACTTTCCCAGCAGTATCTAGCATGCATAACGGGCGGTATGCAGACGACAATCCGAGATTTCCCCTTGCCGATCAGCATGAGCCTCCCCACCTTCTATCGTACAGGGAAAACCCTGGCCCGTAGGCAAGTAAATCCGGACTTTGCGGAGGCGTATTAAGTTGCCCGGGAGCGTAGTACAACAACCAGTTCTTCGCGAAAAGTGCTGTGTGTTTGGATCATTGTCTTGTAGGAAAATCCATCCCTCTCCAAGACCCAACTTCTCCACTGGTGGCTTCAAATGTTATTCTAAATAGTTCTTGTAAACATAACAGTCCATCATAGTTTCAACAAAAGCCAATCTGCCAACCCCAGATGCAGCGTTGGGTCCCCAAACCATCACATTACCTCCACCGTGCTTGACAGTAGGAATCAAATGTGGGTCTCTAAAGCCGCGTTCTTTTTCCTCCATACTTTACTGCGACCATCACTTTCGAAAATGTTAAATTTGGACTGATCGGTGAAAAGAATCCGATTCCAAAAATCATTGTCCTTGCCAATATAGGCCTTGCGAACTGTAGATGCAGAAGTCGAGTTTTGGCGGATATTAATGACTTTTTACGTGGAGTTCTGCTTTGAAATCCATTAATGCTCTCGTGATGGTTCTTGCATGGACACCCTCTTTCCTTACCGTAGCCAGTTGTTTAGCCAAATCTGGAGCACTTATTTTCGTATTACTGTTCACTTCTTTTAGAATCAAACGAATGTCTCTGCGCGTCAACTTTTTCGGTCGGCCAGTTCGCGGCTTATTTTCAATGGAACCTCTGTTTTCAAAGTTTTTGATGATTGTATACACAGAAGTTCGTTTAAGTCTCAGTAATTTTGCAATTTCTTAGCACGATTTATTGTCTTTTTTATACTGTACGACCAAATTTCGGATATCACCAGAAATTTCTGTTGCGATGACATTTTGCGGTCATTACAGTTAGAAACTAGCGATAAAACTGAAACAGAATTGCAGCAACACATATACGGAATGACAATAAGAGCAAATAAACAAATATTGATGGCATTCCGATACGTTTAGTTGGAAATTTTTTGTGTATAACTGAGTCAGACTTTTTTCCATTCAATTTTTATGTTTATGTTTTTATGGATTTCTCCTTAATACTGGTTTAACAATTTTTTATCTTTATTTTTTTTATAAATATATTTACGTTACTGAAAAATGTGCATCAATGGATTTTTGGTTAAAGTTTCCAATCAACCAGAATCCAAATATAAGGAGTTGTCGTAGACTTTTGTCCGCCACTTTGAAGCATTTGAGGCACAAATATAGTTCCTCTAGTCACAAATAATACCTCTAGTTTTTTCCTTTCTCTCCTGTTATTTATTTATTTATTTTTTTTTTTTTTTGAATACATCTATTCCTTATCACTCTCTCCATCACTCTTTTTTCGTCGCACAACGCTCGTGTGATCTGCATTCACATCTCGTCGCTTCATCAAGTGTGCCACTTAGACAATATTCAATACGTCGGTATAAGGGAGCACACAAAATAATGTGAATTAATCCTTTCATAAATATCTAGTCCAAATTCATGATCAGCTCTCAGAGATAAAAAAACTCAATATAATACGACGCATTAAAAAACTCCGAGTGACAGTCTCTTCCAAGTATCTCGCCGATAGGGTAAAAAAATGCCCTAAGATACTGAGCTTCAAAAACCATTTCTGGTAGATTGTTGTATATACGCAAAGAATCATTCGTGGCATCGCTCTTTAGACGATCCGTTCTGGCAAAAGGTATTACGAATTGATTCCTCGCATTATATGGGTTAATCTGCGATACCTTAATTAATGGTGTTCGGTCCGATCCATTAGTTCTTAAATTTTTGTAGATAAACAGCTTTCTCCATTATAATGATTTGACTGAAAGTTAATAATTTTGCTAAAACTAGTTTGAGTAAGCATTGGCTGATTCAGAATGTTTTTATACACTTTGGTCAGCAGCCTGAACATACTATTTAAATGCTGCTTTGCCGATTGACTCCAAATAAGTGCCCCATAATATAATTTCATCAGCACAAATGCATTAAGAACAAGTTTCTTGATGTGCATTGGAAAATCCTCATATCTTCTTAACAAGCCTTTTATTGAGGCTAATTGCCTCCTTAAGCTATTTATGTGTGGCAACCAGGTCATACGATGATCTATGATAAGACCAAGGTATCTATGTCTCCTTTGTTCTTTTGCTTAAAAACAATATATTTTGTCTTTCCAGTGCTCAATACTAGTTTGCTTTCGATTAACCACTGATGATAGATCCTCGTTGATAGTGTTCTCAAAGGCAGTTTTGTCTCGTCCTGAATAAAGTAGAACTGTGTCGTCAGTATATAGGAGTAATGTGTGATATTCCGTTAGTCCACATGTATTTAGATTATTTGTGTAGAGCAGGAACGAAGTTCGGCCTTGGGGGAACTCCTGTTTTCATAGGTGCTCGGTTACTCAAGACATTGTTGAACGAAATTCTCTGCGATCTTCTTTCCAAATAACTTTTAAACAACTGCTTAGGACTACCTTAAATACCATACGATGCAAGTTTACGAAGTAAGAGGACGTGATCAACTGTGTCAAATGCTTTTTTCAAATCCACAAAAATTGCAAGAACATAATCACCTCTGTCAAGTCCTACATTTATGAAATGTTTGACAGAAAGTAACGCATCTAAAGTACTCTTGTTCTTTTAAAATCTAAACTGATGCTGGTTTAAAATACGACTTTTCAACTAAGAATGATGTCAAACGATTGTTTGCTATTTTTTCAAATATGTTACTGAATCCCGTCAGCAGCACAACCGGGCGATAGTTATTCGGGGCAAGATGATCACCACCCTTAAATATAGGAACTATTTATGCAAGTTTCTCTTCTTCCGGAAATGACCCATTCCTAATATGCACGTTTATAAAATTTTCCATAAGCTCGGCTATGGGCCTCCTTGATTATACTAATCTCATTCATTGTGATTCTATCGATACCTGGCGCCGTATTCTTTTTCAATCCATTGATTACATTTAAGATTTCCCTTTTGTTTGTTTGATGAATGTGAAGGATGGAATTTATTCAGATATTTGTATTATTTAAATTGCTTTTTGAACTCGCAACGATTTCTTGGGTGATTCTTCCACCAATTGTTGAAAAAAATTATTTAATGAGTTTGCTGCGTCACATGGGTACGATGTATAAGAGGGCCCATCAAGATTCAGTTAAAAGTTTTGTGATATAGCCCAGGGTGAAGAGTTATCTTTTACCTCATTTATAATATTCCATATTTCATGGGCGTTGTCAGCCGCTGTTTCCATTCTTCTTGAGAAATATGAGAATTTATCCTCTTTCATCAGTCTTTTACCGGTTGTTTCGATTTCTTTTTCGCTTGCATATACACATACTTGCTTGGTTTCTATTGTTCGTCCTATAGTCCGTGTATGCCTTCCTTTTTAGGGTTTTGTAAAATAATTTTACAAAACCCTACTAGTTTCGCGACCAGTCTGTCCGTCTGTCCGTCTGTCCGTCCGTCCGTCCGTCCGTCCGTCCGTCCGTCCGTCCGTCCGTGTGTCACAGCAGTTTTTCTCAGAAACTACTTAAGCTAGAAACATCAAATTTTGTATATAGGTGTAAAGTGGTGATCTCTTCAAAGTTCAACTACAAAAAAATTTTATAAGGTATTTTAGGGGGGTATCCCCATATAGGGGAGTGACCCCCCCCAAAAAAAATTTCATTGAAGGTAGCCGATATGGGTATCAAATGAAAGGTCTTGATGAGAACTTTTCAAAACAGGTCTTAGTTTGGCAAAGTTTGCTTCGAGGGGCGCACAGGGAGGGGAAATGTACGAAAAATTTGTGTCCCCCCCCCTCGCGATTGGACACCTGTGATCCGAAAAATCTGAAAAAAATCAGGGATGTAGGCCTTGGTGAGTACAACAACAACAAATACGTGAGAAGTCGCAATTCACTCAACTTTGTTAGTAATAGTATGATTTATTGATTTTATGTTTTCTTGAATAAAATCTTAACGGTACCCTTAAATTCAATTAAATTTAGTACGTAGATGTCTATTTAGAAGGTTGATCTCTTCTGAAAGTTTCATAAAGATTGAATCATATTTAGCGAAGTTATAGCGGTTTGAATTTTCCTGTATTACTATGGAACAATATGCGCTGCATGTATTACTATGGCAACGTATGGCTATGGAACAACATGCGCCTTTTACCGACTCAGACACTACAATTTTGCTAGGATTTGCATGAAAATTTCAGGAATGATAGGTGTCATGTATATCTTTGAGAATCGGTTCAGTTAGTGGTATCAGTAATCGTAAAACAAAATGGTGGCTGTTTTAAATGCGAAGATTGAATAATTTTGAGTTATTTTTTCCCAACTTCAACGTTTAAGGTGTATGCTTTGAACACTTGATTCAATTAAATGAATGACTGAAGATGAGTACCTACAATTAATGTTCATAAGTGAAACAAGTCAAGGAGGTGGGAGAGAGCTCCTAGCAAAAGGGTTTTGTAACCATTCTAGGATTCGAAAAAATTGGCCATTGATCGATGATAACAGTACAGGAGAGTGGCCCCTGAAAACAAAATTCACCAAACGTAGCCGATATGAGTATGAAATAAAAGTTTTCATGGGAGCTTTTCAAAACAGTTGTTGAACTGTCAGTTTTTGCTTCAGTGGGGACACAGGGGGGGGGTTGTAAGTACATGAAAAATGTGTTTTCTCCGTCGCGGATGGACATCTGAAATAATTAGCAAGGGAGATATTTATGGGTATAACAATACCAAAAACCTCAGAAGTCGAAATTCGTTCAACTTTGTTAATAATAGTATGAGCTTCGTATTTCATACTTTCTCCAATAAAATCGTCGTTGACATGTTTCTTGATTTGATTCGATCTGCGTGACTGCAGTTTGTAAATTGAATACAAAACCCTTCTGACATGAGCGTAGGTCTGTTTACCCAACTTGTTTAATGCTTGCCTCAATTACTTTTTTCGTTATCCAAGTACGTTGTCTACATCTGCTTTTTTTCTCAATAGTAGAGCTTAGCAACTATGATGATCAATAAGGTTATTTGGTTTCCGCTTCTTCATTAATTCTTGTATGTTTGATTTAAAGAGCTCCTTATCTAGATTTCTGAACGTTTTGTATGCCGGCTTCTGTTTGTTCAGGGTTTGGCCTTGAATAGCTATTTTTAAAACACGATGATCCAGCTCCAGCCAGTCCTCAAATGTGTTTGTCATGTTTTCAGCCACGTTTAGATCATTGGTTATCATATGATCCAGACAGGTATTTGAAACTGGGCGATTAATTTTGTTGTTGTTTATGATAACCACTCCATTCGTTTCTAGGGTATCCTTGAAAATCCTTGATTCTGGTGATTCTGCTAGTAGATCAATGTTTGTGTCCGCTACTGTGATTAAATTTTTTTCAGTTGAGTATAATGTACCTAGTACTGTGCAAAAGTCTTGCTCATTCTACGATTGGGGTTGTAGTACGTCCCTAATTTCATTTTTCTACCTGCATAGCGTACTTCAGTTATTATAACGTTATATTTATCAGGCGTCACTCTTGTTGATGAAATTGATTGTATTTTTTTACATATATTGCTGTGCCTCCACCTCTTCCACGAGGAGAATTGTAGTGAAAAAGGTGTATAGAAATGTCCGTGGAGGACTGCAGCGATGGTCTGCTGCCTCAGCGGAAGAAAATGTTAAGATCCGTCGAGATTGGCTTTGTCTGATGACGCGTGAATGCACTGGCAGGCTAGCGTTGCGGTATCGTGGGGCGGGTTCTTTTCCCCAGCACAAGGACCCACTACAAAAGAATTTCGCATCCACGAATTTCAGGGTCAAAAAATGTCGACCGAAGTCGAAAAAGAGGTAACCAACTAAAGGTCGGAAATTGCTGACTCAAAGGACAAACTGGACCTGGGGAAGACCGACGGACTCAAGAGGATTTCGTCGTTACCGACGATTCTTATGGCCCACAAATAAGAGTGGGGAATCCAGATGGAGGTGATGCCCCCTCGCACCCTCCCAATCGGATCAAGATCCAAACGTAGACGTGGCCATATATTTCCCATTTGCATGTAAAACTCATACAAACATAATTTGCATGAATTTTTCCATCAAATGAGAAATATAGACGTGGCCAATTTATGTTATAGAATTATGTGATGGAATCACATAACTCTAAACCATAAAAGGGCACGCGAGCGGAAGGCCACTCTACCCGGCAAGAGACCCTGTTAAAAAACAAAAAACGGAGGAGCGCGCCCAATGGCTAACCCATGATATAGGAGGAGCCTGCCATCATTGCAGGTCCTATACCCGGTAAAGTGAAATGAAGTGGAAAGACCGAGTTTTTAATGTTTAACAATTCATTTTTATTCTTTTTACTTCTTCGGAATTAATATTATCACAAGAAGATGTACGATGTTTCAATATTTGAACTGACATAAAATGAATGTGAAATTCAATTGCTATTATGGACGATATCTACTTTACTCAAAAGATTTAATTGAATTTGTTCTTGAGTTCGGTATTGCAAAATGTAAAACTTGTACTTTATAAAATGCTACGTATGCTTTTTGTCCAAAGAGAAAAACCTTTGACTACTTGTTCTGTTCATGAAGTATTTACTGCGGTTATTTTTACTAGCTCCAGTAATTGCAAATAATATATTTTTTTAAAAAAGACCTAAAGTTAATTATGAATAAGAAGAACTAAATCTTTCGGTTACGTATCCAAAAATGTTGCCTCAAATCATGCCGAATTAATTAGTTAAAATGGCAACTCAACTTTCTAACCAAACATTTTTAAAAATGAAATCTTTTCAAAAATATTTAAATTCCGTTTGCGCGTTATTTTAAAATTCTCAATTGATCAAGTCCTTTAAATATCGCCCGTGATATATTCAAACTATTCTAACTCATATCCAACTTTCGTAAGGCATTTGAAGATTTAAATACTTCATGTGCCAAGTCATGGAAGTTATAACGGCTTAAGTGGAATTCAAGTAGCGCACTCAGATGATTAAAAGCACCTGGCGAAACTTGAGTTATGTGAAAAAGAAGAAAATTAAAAATTTCTTTGCAATTTAGTATCAATAATTTATTTTAGAAATGCACGACGCGTTTCGTTGAACTAGTCAACATTATCAAGTGCAGTAACAAAATTGAGCTTAAGCCTACGTATTTATTGCAAAAACATGAATGGAAAAAACAATTTACTAATTACTTAGGTTAATGCCTCAAATAGCCTGGATTTGAAAATGTCAGTTTGCTCATTAAGAACAATAAAATCATTAGTTCTAAGATTCAGTGGTTCAGTGAAATGATTTTATTCTGTATAGGAAAGCATTCAGTACTGATAACTTTTATACGATTTTTCACTAAATCTAACTCTTTCAGTTCAGGTAACGACGAGAGGGCAACATTTGAAATCGCTTGAATGCGGTTATGTGCTAAGTTTAGTTTTTCTAGTGATGAATGTCCACTAAATGTTGGTGTTTTTGTAAGGTGGTTCCTCTTCAGACCTAAACTCGTTAACGAAATTAGATCAGCAACAACTTCTTGAACACTGGCATCCAATTTGCTTCCAGTCAGATCCAGACTTCTTACCCATTCCGGCAATGGTGGAACATGATGAAGGTTTTGTTTTTTGCATTCGAAGCAGTCGCCAATTCAGGCACATGGTGATGAACAATAGTTAAGATCTGATTCACTTTTAACAAATCGCAAGCATCCGACTTTCCGTCGCTTATTTGGACATTTATAAAACGATCCGACGCCGAAGTCGTTGATTGGATGTCGTTAACAGCAGCGACCAAACTTATGAGCAACCATGAGAAATTCAGCGCAGCAAACACGAATATAATGTTGATGTTCAGTAGCCAGTGAAAGAAGTCAATCATGCTGCACACAACACAGCACTTTGTCCCCGTCAAAATCGAAGGCATCGAAAAACAAATGGTTGTAGCATGTGTAATGGAGTTTGCGCACGATTCCATTAAACAAAAGCTTCAATAATACATCTTCCGACCGGTAAAGCACTTGTCAATATCATGTTTTCTGTGTACAAACGACTTAAAAATCTTGAGTTATATTTTCCAACATTTCATAGCCGGAACCCCCGACTTTTATATCACCTGGTCTTATCAATACAGATTCTCGACAATGAATCTCGCGATAGCTTATACTTATAAATCCGTGCTGTGGGTGTTAAAATGCAGCCAACATTTAAGATGGCGGCCGTTCTCCGCATCTTTGCCGGTTCACGGTCTTCAGTGGACTCCCATAAACATCAATCCCGACCAGGTATCGTCGTTATCTTTAGAAAATTGGGCGATTTCCTGTGTTTATCGACATTGCCTCTATTTTCTTATTTGCACGGCACAGTAAAACCCGCAACGAAACGCAATTCCGTACGCACCATGAACATTTTTGATGGTCAATCCCGCCCGAATCTTTTCTTTTCGGCGTCGCGACGTGACCGCCGTGAAGGTGCATAACAGACTCCTCGATCCGTCCAAAATCTCTCTCTTGTTCATTACCGTGTACACGGTAAATCGCATCAGCTGAATTCGATTGCCTTCGTCAATCTAATACACCGTTGGGGCTAGTACACCCATACTCTAAACTTTATGTGGCAGATTTGAAATTTTTAAAAACAACATATAACCGAAGTAAAACCGAAGTAAAGAAAAATGAAGAGGATTTGAAATAGTAATAAAAGTTAAATCTCATAACGAATATAATTAAAGGGAAGCATTTAAATTTAATATAAAGGAACATTGATATAAAATAACATTTAATAATGATAATAAGAAACAAAATGTTTTTACAAATTACGAATATGAATGTAAATAATTAAATATTTTTTCTAAATCTGCCATAAAATTTTGAATAGGAGATAGGAAGGTTTTCGAGCAGTTTGCTTGTGTGACTGCTCGATTACTACCGAATACCACATTATATCCTTTAATATTATAAAATCTTCTTCTGGGTAAATCCATATTTCATTGAGAATAATCAAACCTATATCAGGATTTTCCTGCAGGTAAATCTGAATATCATTTAGCTTGTCTTAAACTTCTTATATTAGCGTATATGAGTGTCAAATTTGTTCCACTTGATTGATTTGTAACATTAACAATTATTCAACAGGAATCCACAGATGTATACTGTGGAAAATGATCGGTCTGTCCAGTCGGAACTTAACCAATGTTTAGCGATCTTGTCCATGTTTGGGACCAGTGGTGACGGGTAATTTCAGTGACTCAAGACTGATAGTCTTGTTCGAACTACAAACTTTGTTTATTAGGTGCATATAGCCATTTCGAGGGTTACTTGCTCTATTCTTTAGTGCATGCATACTAAAATCATTGGCAATAAAATTTCAACTTTTATACATATTACAAGGTTTGAAGGTGTTAAATTGTTTTTCCTATGTTATAAAGAGGTTTTAATGACCCACAAATAAATGAAACTTTTAATGAAAACAAGTATAATAAAAATGCAAAGATCAAGAATTTAAATAATAAGCTAATTAAGGTTAACTCTGGTTTATTGAAGCTAATCGCTAAATCAGCTTTGATGTACAGTTTCCTTCGTCAGTGTTCATGCGTGTTTGCGGAGCTTGCTGCACAATATAGAGGATCTCCAAGCATCCAAAATATGAGGTCTGCTGTCGTGTTTACCAAGCTGCAGATTACTATGCTGTATTCATTTTCAACTATGTATAGCACCGTATTGAGGCCTCGTCCTTCCCCGCTGTTTGTTTCCTTCATATGCTCCTGGAATCTTATAGTGATGAGTTGTTTTGTGCAGCCAATATAACATTTATCATAATCGTTGCACTTAATTCTGTAGATACCACTCATTTCATTCATTTTTAACGGGTTTTTTTGGATGCCTAATTAATTTTTGAGGGTAGCATTTCTGGTGAATACAGTAATGCTGATGTGAAATTTTTTTAAAAAAGGCTTGATGCTGTAGAACGAATCCGTCGGAGGAATGCCTTTCCATTTAGTGTATTCAGCGTTATCTTTTTGAATAGTGTCGTATGTTTATTTCTGGAGACATGTTGTTTTTTGGCTACTAATCTTTCGATCATATTCGGGCTATACCAGTTTTGATGGCGGTATTAAAATATTTTTTATAAGATATGAAAAAAGGTTGACACCCTCTGAAACCTTGTAATATTTGAGTTTAAATTTTATTGTGAATGATTTTCGTATGCATGCACTGAAGAAGAGAGCAACGAACTCTCGACGTAGCTACATGTATCTAATAAATTAAGTTTGTAGTTTGGAGAAGATCCTATGTTTTTATACTTTAAAATAGCTAAAAGTTTTGGAAACAGTACTGTAAATTTCTGGACGAAGTTTTGCATCATATCGAAAATTTTCGCACGCATGACAAATCGTTTTGTAGCGTGAACAATAATTTGTATTCTGTGGGTTTCTATGAAAACCTAAACAAATTTTTATACTTTTACCACAAGTCTGTGAACCAATAACACTCGTATAATGTGCATAAAACTTCACAAAGCTTCAATAATAATTTTGTATTTCGATTCCTAAATATTTTTGAAAACGTGTACGTATGGAAGGGTTTGTTTGGTTTTAATAAAGGCAGAAAATTATGAGTATCAATTTAAATGCATATAATTTATGCAACTGTTTCGTGAATTTTAAAACAATTTATGATTTTCGGTAGGTTTTGAAAAATGTTGAGAAATTTTGGTAGTTATTCTATCGTTAACCGTCTAACCTATATGCGCGCTTAGACGCTATATAATTACTAGGTTACGTTTTGTTTACCCGTTGAATTGACCGCCCCTCTTTAATCACAACATGGCGACCCTGCCAGTTTCTTTCAGCTCGACAACAAGAAATGGATTTGGATGGATTCCAAACGATGTGGGAAGCTTTTAACCCCGCAAGAGTTAAAGAAGAAGCGTACACCCCTGTGCCAGTACAGGCAAATACACCGGCATATCAGCCCACAATGGTGCAGAATAAGTATTCAAATCAGATAAATTACGACTCAGCGGCGAAATCAATTCCACCGGGACCACAACCATTGAACAACCAAAACAATTCCAACTTAACGGTGAAATCAATTAAACCGGGACCACAACCAATATTAGTTGAAAAATACTGGCAACGACAAGGGCATCTAACACGACAACCAAAACCAGAACCAGAACCCCTCAAGAAGATATGTAGTGGAAAGGCTTTCGAGCGACGCAAGGCAATTGCCAAGCCATACACACAGGCAACAAAACCGGAAAGAGGAGGCAAATAAATACATTCAGAAAAAATAATAAAAATCTCAAACTATGTAATATTTCCAATATCGTCAAAATAATTAAATTAAAACAAAACAAAACTAAATACAAATTCATTTTTCCTTTTAGACTCTAAAGTTTAAAATTCATTACAATGGGGGGGGCCTGAAACTTTAAACTCGTTGTTAGTTCTACATGCTGACATTCGTAAAATAACCGTATGACGGTGCTGTAAGATATAATAGAAGAGACGAGATTTCCCATTCTGAAGGTGTGTAACGTACAACAAATGTATTCGTTATTTTCAATAAGGTTGTTGTCTTGCTGCTGTTGCTAGAATTCCTCTTTCTACGTTGGTTCAGAAAATTTAGCAAACCGAATTCACCTATTTTGCAAGCCATAGCACCAAAGAAAAACGTAAAAGCAGCAAACAACGAGGAGTACCCGCAGGGTACGACGAAAATGGAATTCCAAATGTATAGTTGCGAGTTCTGACATTAGTGTTTAATGGCACGCGTGTATCCGTGTTGACGCTTAAGGCGTTTTATGTTTATCACATGAGATGGAAGGACTGAGGTAGTTCATCAAGTGAGAGTAGCAGTGTCACACTTATCTAATTCGTTTCTCTATTCAAACTACGTTTATAATCCATTATCCAACACTCTTTGAAAATCTTACAAAAAATGTATTACACGACCGACTAAGCGATTGATTTAATAGATTTTTCTGTATTCTGAGGCCGGACACGGGGAAAGGCTCGGGCCACCGAATTTATCACTCTGCCACATATTCATATCTTCCGCGACTCTTTTCAAATCTCGCTGACATAATCAAAACTACTTATTTTCAACTACTACCAATAATTTATCTCAATTTTCAGGTCTGCTTTAAGTTTAGTCGTTTCAAAACAAATAAATATAAAATATTTCTTCAAATATAGCTCTCAACGTCCATAAGTAAATTTAACAAACAGTCTTTTAAATATGCGTGAATAAGTACAACAACAATCGCGACGAGTACTAACGGAATAAATGGCGCGTACGTACAAGTTTGGGTGGCGAATAATATTTAAATGCAAAAATCTGACCGAATCGCTTCTTATGGGGACGGGTGGGCGAAAAAATAAATGTTTCTTTCTGTTTCGCAATGGAATGAGGTTTTCTTAGAATCGAATCATTAAGCAGGTTTAGGCAGTAGTAAATGGAAGACCTAATCTAAAACGTTTGACAATTTTTTTTAAATCCAAATTACAAGCTTTGAGCTTGCTCCATAAACTATAACTGCACTTAGATGCACGTACACTTTTTAATCGTTTCTAATACGCGAATGCATTTTCAGTTTAGTATTTCGACGCAGATGACCCCATATTTCCAACGAACTCGTAGACTTTGCATTGAAGATCCCATTCACGATAGTGAGTTAAGTTATCTATTTTCTCTGAAAATTCCCGCGTGCACGTACATCCAACATCCGACAAACCCGCCGAATATCACTGCAAATTGCCTCGCAACAGGCAAACAATCGAAAAACCAGTCGATCCTTGCCTCGTTACTTCACATTCGCTTCGTGTACGCCTTTTAAATGTGATTTTTTCATTTATTTGAAATGTTCCATCAATTGTAGCTTTCACTAACAACTCGAATTATTCTTCGTTACCGTTTCAACTGCCCGCGCTTCGCTGCTCCGTAAAAATCCCTCATCCTGATCGATTATAATTGTGTATTTTTCCGATGCAAATGTAACGCAAATTATCGCGAGGATCACTCACACTTCTTGTCGCATGGCAAGAACGCAACTCGCAACCCCGCTATAATATCTGCAATTGGAGTTATTGCCAAATGCATAAAGCTTTTCTTATTAATTGTACTCGCGGAATTTATGAAGACTAACACTCTGCACTCATAGACAAAACCGGGTATCTTTTTCCATTAACCTTTGATAACCACCCTAGCAGTGAAAAAAATTACAGGTCCCAGGTAACCATCGCCGTTCGTGACCTCGCAGCAACTCCTCGTTGTCACCAACCGCCAAGCCTCTCGGCGTCAACGAGAAAAAAAACTTTCTCGTTCTCTTTTTCTGAACGGACTCGTTCCCGTCCCATTTGGATCATTTTGCGGAGATACAAGCAAGTCTTCGAGCTAACCGTTCCGTTGCACGAAATCTTGCATGTATTGTCGCAAAGCGTACACGTTAGTCATTCTGCCCATATGGAAAAGTTGTAAATTGAACTTTGCTTTGGAACCAGGCTGAGACAGGCACCGTCGGGAACGTGTAATGATTTTTACTCTCATTCGTTCGTTCAAGATTTCTCGCAGAAAATCTAAACCGGCCTCTCATCGGTTATAGACGTGAAGTCTTGGAACGTGACAACGGACTTTACCCATCAGGTCAACAAGTCCGGACATTCTTAGTCTACTCCGAGGTGGCAGCTGGCTGTCTGGCTAGCTAGTTCGGAGAGGAATTTCCGTCGCAGGTCTTTCGCGAGCAGATTAAGTCCTAAATACAGAAATCAGCCACTGGTTCAACTGCCCGATTTGAAACGATGTTACCGATGTTACTTTAACTTATTTTACTTTCGTTCCTTTTCCTTTTTTCGAGGAAAAGAACCATACAAAACCATTAACCACCATTAATCAAAAGAACGCGCTCTCAAATATTCACCGGCGCAGTGCCCGAAATAACCTTTTCGAATCCAAAACCAAAACAATCTACTCTAACCAAAAACGCAAAATTCAAAATATAGCACCGCGTACCGACCGCAACAGGAAACCGACCATTCGCGGATTACCGAAACCCTACCCCCTCGACGCCATACTCAAATTAGTCAGCCAATAGCTGCCTATTGTTAAACATATTTGATTCTTGTGAACGCTGTGAAAAGTGTTTAAAATGACAAGTAAAAGGAAAGAAACTCCGATTGAAGTGAGGAAAGTGATAATATGTTTGAGAAAATCTGGTAACCAAAATCAACAGTTAGAGACATCATAAAACGCAAATTAAATTTTCCTCGCTGTGAGGCGACAGTTCAAATAACGTAGAATGGGCGGAAAGAAAAGGTTACTAAGCGAATTGCAATGACGTGATTTAAATATTTCTCGAAACGGCTTAAGGAATAATGAATAACGATACCGAAACAATGCAACTGATCGACCGCGAGCTGTTTGGTAAAAGCCAACGTTCTCGCGCCTTCCGCATAATTTTCCGCGACGGCAAATGGTGAATTAGGTAAAAACACGTTTTGCGATTAAAATAAAAATATCCGCGGCAACTACAAGTTAGAAGTGGCGGAAGGAAAAAATATATAATTTTGAGTCATTTGACAGATGCCGCACGCGCGTATCTCGTACAAGATTCGTCGTCTCGCCACGGAGGTTTCTTCGCGACTCTCTCATCCGTCAACTGTAGTTTGTATTGCGGGACAATGCAATTCGCTGGTAAGTTGTAAGTACCAAGGGGTTGCCGTGACCGAATTTTAATTGTAAATCTAAATATTTATTTTTTTAAGTTTACAATTAAAATTGGATCAGTATTATGTTGGTTTTTCGAGCAGTTCGCCTAGGCGACTGCTCGATTACTGCATCTCCTGAGAATGAGCAGCAGTATGAAAATCAATGAAATTCAACATTTGTATTCTATCCTAGGTTTTCCTTTTGGCTTGAATGAATGATTATTGCTTTTAAAGGTCCGATTCACTGTTTAATATTGTTTCTCGCTCATTTTAAGCCCTTCCTCCTCATGTTTTTTCTGTCGCCATAATTCAATTTGATTTATGAATTGTACTACATTTAGCTTTCACTGGTTTCTAGTGGAAATAAATCTACCTTTTCTAAAAAATGTTCTTAAGATGGTGCTGTTTTTATGATTTGATCAAATTACTGTTTGGATGCTTTCGGTTATATGTTAGTTTTCAACCTTCTTCCGAAAAGGAATAAGTTGTAAATTCGGCATGTACTTGCGTTCGTTTTTTTATGCATTTTGTGCATACTTTTTGAACGGGATAATTTAATTAAATGAGTTCGTGGGTGTAGTAGTTAGAGCAGTCACCTCGAAAATCGCAGGTCCCTGGCTCAAATCACGTTGATAACAATAAGATTCATTTGGAGTGACTTTTTGGACGGACTATAAGCCCATTCCGTTATGATACATACTGGTTTAAAATCAGAACGTACCGCAGCTGTGTGGACAGACACACGGCCAAAGCGTGGTACTGACCATATCACCTTCTCGAGTGCCGATATATACTATCTCTAAGCGAATATCCATAAGGGGCTGTAGTACTAAAACAAAACAAAAAATTAATTAAAGATTGCTTTGACTTAAATCATTGTGTAAATTACGTAGGAGAAATTTTGTATGAATACTAAATAACTCGGATGAATTTTTTTACGATTAGGCTGTTAGTTAGATCGTTTCAATATTTTTGGAACTTATGTGTCTTTTTCTCTCCCTCGATCTTGCGTCCTTTCTATCTAAAAAAAACTGGATTTTATTGCTTGAGCAACGAAATTGTGCGGAGCTTATATACTAGCCCTTTTCTAAATTTGTGCTCCTCATAAAATACAAGGATGTCTTCACGATTCCACGTTAAGTTCTAAGGTTGACAGGGGAGGCGTTTATTGGGTAGTCCAGATGCCTTGTCCGTCTGGGAGCGCCACACTAGGGCGTATATAGCCTTCACCTCCCTATCACAAAAAAATGACGAAGTTTATAAGCTATAAATGTTCTCAGGTAGTATATATATAAATATTTAAATGTTTTGAATTCTAACCAAAAAACATGGTGCTAGTCAAGCGTACATCTTAAATTGATCCAGGCAAAACAGTTATAGAGAAGTATAATCCACTTATTCGGCAATATAAAATTTGATATGGAAGAAGACCTAACCAATCTTTTTTTTATTTGAGCAATTTAATTTATGCGCAGTGTAAGCATGATAAAAGCCATTTCTGAGTTTGAAATTTGAAAGAGTACTTCGCTGCCAACACTAAGTGTTGAAGTATTAATACTACAGTTGTGTTTTCTTTATTTTAGGAATATGCCGAAAATGTTATCACCGTCTCCGATGTTATCAATGAAGTTAAGAATAAAAGACAAATACGACGCTTAGTCGTTCTGCCTTTTGATTTACAAGTTCAGGAACCTGATGCTGATGCTCTTGCATTCGTTACTAATTTTTCAAAACAAACTGGTGACTACGCAAGTCTTTCGAGTATCGATTTAAAGATCATTGCACTTACATATCAATTAGAGAAAACTCATGTAGGCACAGAACACCTTCGGACACAACCAATTGTTCCTAAAACAGTTGCATCCAAATCTAAGCCGGAAGAATTTCATGTTAAAACACCATTAGCTGGATTCTACAATCCTCAAGAAGAAAAGAATGATGACGAGACCGAAGAACATGAGGGTGTAGAAAATGTAAGGCAAGAGAACGCAGAAAAAAGTCAAAAAGAGGAACGGAACGAAGAAGACGAAGGCGATGATAACGAGATCACAGAAGAGCAACTAAAAGCGTGTTTCGAGAAACTCTCCTGCCAGCCTGAAGAAGATGAAGAAATTAATGTGTTGATTCCTGAAAAATCAGATGAAAACGCTAAGCCAGACGACAACCAGTCGGAAGAAGATGGTACTGACTCATATGAAGAAGATGAAGATGACGATAACGATTCATCGTGGATTACACCGTCTAATGTACAGAAAGTCAAGAAAGAAATGGGCGGCGATATGGAGGAAGAAATGCCTGCTATAGTAGCCTGTATGTCAACTGATTTCGCAATCCAAAACGTTCTCAAGCAAATTAATTTAAATATTGCTGCACTGAACGGAAGGGTACGTTAGCTCATGTTTCATTCTCCTTTGTAATTTTTAAAGAAATTTAAAATACAATATTTTATTGATTTTAACTGTTGATTGGATTTAATTGGAATTACAGATAATTAGACAAATTAGAACATACATTTTGCGTTGTTACGCATGCTTCAAGACAACGAGCATAATCACAAAAACTTTCTGTCCAAATTGTGGTAACAAAACTTTAAAACGTGTTGCTGTGAGCCTCGATGAAAATGGAAAGCAAGTTGTAAGTATCGGACGATAAAAAATTAGTTTACATTTTTGTTACAAATAATTTTTACTCCTGTTAATAGATTCATATTAACACGCGCCGGCCGCTAACAGCCAAATACAAGAATCAGAGTCTACCTCTTCCTCGTGGTGGAAAGCATTCAAGGAATCCAATATTGGTGGAGGACCAACCAATTCCAAAGCAAATGCCTTCACGTGTGGCTAAAACAAAAACAAATGCATTAGATGAAGATTATATTGCAGGATATTCACCGTTTGTAATGCGAGATGTGGATTCAAAATCAGCTTTACTCAGATCTAAGGGCAATATTAAACAATGGGCCAGAAATAATACATATGAAGAGGACAGAAGAAGAAAAAATCATAATCGGTTTGTTAAATAATGTGTTGAATTTAAGTAATTTTATTTATACATAAACTCACTAAAAAATGTTAAAAATTGGATAACTTATTTATGTGGAAATATATTTTGCATTCAATTTTTATGGAACGAAAATCATCTGACTTCAGGCTCACAATGGCAAATTATCAAGGAAGTTCTCGTGACGATTATTTTCACAACTTTTTCTTTCGTCATAATGACGGAATTAACGGAATAAATGGAAAGTTTTCAAAAAATTACATTATTTTTTTAAAATGTCAGTCCAAAGTTAATTTTTATTTGAAAAAGCTCATATCGTCGAAGCAATTGACCTAAGAAATTTATATCGAATATTATTTTATTTCGATATATCAAGAAAAGCGAAGAGTCCAAATATAACTTCGGGACTGCTAGTATGGAGAAGTTCGACGGCTTCCCACCGTTGGGGGGAACCTGGGAGCCATCAGATACGAAACTGGCGGCAATCGTCAACAAAAGTAGACATGATCAAGCAGACTAGCAGATGGCGGATGTAAACTGCAAATAATCGAAGACAAGGAAGAAGTGATCAGACTACGAAAAGACCATGAACTATGGCTATGGCTACAGTTCCTCGAAGATTTAGTCAAGAAAGGGATGAAGAATCAAAAGCAACCCCAACAGGAAATAAAGGTGAAGAAAACTGCAAAACCAGCGGTTCCAGAAGAAATTTTAAGTGTTGGCGGCACTGACGATAGCCAAAACTATTTTGCAGAGCTGGACGGATTAACAGAAGAAATGGAAGTTGAAGAAAGTGTCGAAGATAACTCTGATAAAAATACCAATATAAATTTTAATCAATATTAAAAAAATTAAAATAAGGTGAAGAAACCAACTCGCAGTTCTGCTAGTTCCTCTAAAAAAACCACCAAAAAGGCAGACAAAGTTCCGCCAATAAACATATTCGGACAAAACGGAAGTGATATGGTTCCATTGTAGGCGTGGCCATTTATTTTTCATTTAAATGGAAAACACATTCAAGATTAATTCGCATAAACTTTTCTGTTAAATAAAAAATGTTTCAGATTTAAATTAAAGTGTTATATGACGGAATCATAAATAAGAAACCTGTGCGGAAGTCCACAACCCTGCAAGAGCACCTGTAATAACAAACAAAAGGGTAGAGCTCACCCGATGGCTAGCTAGCCAACGTGACGGGTCCCATACCCCAGGGTTCTATAATGAAAATACCAAATTTTAACGATTCCGACATTAATATGAAGTGATGGAGCAGAAGCCTAAACAAAGCGCTTGAAAACCTTCATAGCACATCCGAAATTTTAATTGCAGATTTGAAAAATTTAATTATTTTAATTTATAGTTATAAATCATAAAATATATTTTTTTATTTTATTAAATATAAATTTTATATCACATTTGCCCTATATTAAATTTTTACTTTTCTTTATAATTATATTCTTTATATTTATCTTTTTCTATTATGATTCAAATTTTTCTATTTTATTATTTTTCATTAATTTAATAATTCAAATCTGCAACTGAAATGCGAACACATCTTTTCCCGCTGCACATGCGCGTATTGCATTTTTTTTTTGTGGTAGGGAGGTGAATGCTATTTATGTACAGAGTGTGGGACTCCCATGCTCGCAAGAAAGCGACTGGACTACCCACTAAACACCTCTGTCAACCTGAGAACCCAGCCTGGAACCGTTTGACACATTACTTCGGGCCAGGTCTCGTTTTGTTACGCCGTGGGGCGCCTTCAATCTGGGGAATCCCTTTGCTAGCGGGAGGGAAGAGGAAATGCCAGAAGAGCGATCCCCCAGCGCCCCCGGCTGCTGTGAGTCCCTTTTATATTTTAGGACTGCCCGAGCATAATGTGCCACCTGGTTCCATTTATCAACCGATTCGAGCATCACCTCGACTATATTATCCGGGGTGAGCTCTCCCCCTCTCCCTGTAGAGTTCCCTTCGCAGCCTGACTCATTTTGTACACGCAAAAAATGTGTGACAGGCATTGTTCTCCTCTCCTGGGCAAAAACGACAATCGGGGACCGTTTGTATTGCATGTGAGTGAATGAGAGGCTCGTCGAGACCCGGTCCAACATCTAATAAGTGGACGATTAACAACCAAAAGGGGAGTCTGCTTGAGATCGTCAACCAGCGCGGACGCCGTGAGAAATAGAGGGGTCGAGATTGACATGCGCGTCGGAACAGTTAGGCTAGTGCGCGATTAAAGATCGATTTTCGTTTTTAATAACTTCAAATTATGTGCGATTGGCTTAACTATTGTATATGGCGGTACTCGTATATGATGAAATTTGGATATGTCGACAAAAATCAAAGTTTTGTGGTGAATTTCAACATTGAAATCAAGATGATCCACGGAGAACATCACAGCACTCCTTACGAAGTGAATATCATTTCAGTTTATACATCTCTTCATGTTTTATTCATGTTCAAAGCTAAAAGAATAGGAAAGCTAGCTGTCAGTGAAAGGAGTTGAACGTGTGTTTCATTTGATGGTTCTAAATGGTGTAGGTATACTCGTACAGTGGACAGTGCATGGTGAATTTTAAACATGCAAGGAATGCGGTTTTAACTTTTTTCGTGCTTGTGTTAGAAAATGAATTGACAATAGCTGTATTTCAAATTAAATAAGTTTGAATATTTACTTCGCATACAAAATGAAAACTCCGAATCATAACAATGTTTATGTAATAATGAACCTGCTTGTTTATTTACAACAGAGTGATGACTTAAATTAAAACATTAAAAAGAAAAGTTTGGTTTAAAAATTATTATTCTTGGCTGTTTTACTTCTTATATGTATGCCAATTTGTGTCGTTTCATTTTAATTCGTAATAGTTTTCGCTATAAGTAATGTATTTGAAAGATTTTTTGCTTTTGCAAGGTTGAAATTAGAAATCAAATTTTAATTTCTACATTTGTTTACGCAATTGTATCTTGTTTGATGTATTAATATTACTTAGTAATTTAGGTGAGATAAAAACCAATCCAGCAACTAGATGTATGAACCGTTGGCCTCCGATTCATTTTCAATTTTTTTTATATTTGCATATTTTTCTTTCTAATCAGCATATTTAAATATATAATCACCAATAAACAATAAGCAACGGGGTGAGGTATGATGTACGAGATTTTATTTGTCTTATTTGCCATGACCCACTTCTCACCACAAGATTTGAAAGCAGTGCACAATAATTTTTTGCCAGATTTGAATTCCGTTCGAATTTGAGTTCCTAAGTTACCTTCAGAAAGTTTATGTCCTCACAAAAATCACCGCCATCACTCATCAGCGTCAAATAGCTGTCATCACTAATATCAGTTAATTGATAAACCCTCGCATTTTACATGTGGCGAATCCATATTGTGTGTGGATAGAAAATATCTTTGTACTTTTTCCCAGTGAAAATATCAATCCCGACCATGTGAACTTTGGCATGACCGTGCTTGCTCGTTTTAGAGGCCAATATTTCTACAATTTTACAAGGACGCCCTTCAACATAACGAAGCCATTTTTGCGTACTGCAGAGGATTTCATAGGGAACGTCGCTGATGCACAGGAGTTCCCGGTCTCAAAGTGGGTACCATCAAAATCGGCCATTTTTTATAGATGTTCAATTCTTTCCATTATTGTAAATGAATTTGGCGTTACTGGTTCCGGAGTTCCAGGCATGTGTGATTTTATTCGGGGTGGATTTATATGTGATTTAAATTGTTGTTTCTCGAGCAGTTTGCATGTACAGACTGCTCGATTACTACAGTGAAAAGTAAGTAAATTAAATGAGAATCTGAATGTGATAGTTCTCAATGAAACTAAGTTGTATGAGGTTAGCGATTTTCAGACCATTCACAATTGCAGGAATTACTTATGAAGAGGAGGCACTACAATTTATATTCGAGAAAGAATCTATTTCAAACCTGTTTTGGTAGATATAGATCATCATCTAATAAAAGTTCCACTTATTTAAAAGGAAATAATGAATAAAGGTAGCTTTTATAGAGCCTATAATGAGAATTGCAATGAACTTATCGATTACATAGATGGTATTTATCAAAATCTGATTGTTATAGCTAATCAATTGTAGCTATACTATAAAGTGATAACAATTTTACTGTAAATTATAAAATATAATGCGCTTTCTTAACAGCCAACCAAATAGATTAATTGAAAATTGTTCACCCCTTTTTAGATCATATTTTGTTACTATAAATGTGCAGTCCATATCAATCAAAATTAAATATAATGAATGCCCAGAGCTGGATTTTCGTTTTTTCTTTATGATGATTGTTGGGATTAGGAAAATTTCGATGCCTATGGTTAAAAAGAAGATCTTTGATTTAAATAAAAATAAATTTGCCGCATCAGCGAATCTTCTTGTAGCTGCTTTGAATGTGCCTGGGTGATAAATGAAGAATGTTTTCTTGTCTTTTTTTCTTGTTAAGTGCGCATAACGCAATAAACAATTTCAACGTTCGAGAGTGTGTCCGAAGAAACTTGTTGACTGTGGTGAAAAGAAGATTACACCTGGTTTATGCATATTAACATTTTAAGCAGTGCCATCGTAATTCAGAGCGAGGATCTCAATAGGGAGGGTGATATGCGTTAATGCTGAAAGGCGATGGGTTGTCGATACTCCTTTCTTTCCCAAGTAACATCGAGAACCAGTCAAATTCAGTGTTGTTTTCTGATTTTGTGATGTGTTGTTGGGTAAAACTCTCCGTTGTGATTGAGTGGAGGAGAAAGGAATAACAACTTTACGTTTGCAGGCCCTTTTAGTTGCGTGGAAGTAAAATAATGAAGAGACATCGTTTGCGTACACGGTCAGCTATGGACTGACTTTGTTTTATTAAATATAATAATGTAATGGTATGGTACAAAATAAAAGGGTTGCCAGGTTAGAATTCATAATATTATACTTTAAGTTTTAATTGTTCAAATTGCAAATCTAACACTTCTTCTCAATTTTACAATTAATATTAACTAGATTAAATTTTTTGATTAATTCAGTAAATCTATTAGCATTTAATGGATTTGTCAAAATATCAGCCGTCATCATTTAAGTTGAACAATAAACTGCTTCGATGATATTGTTAGATACTAGTTCTCGAACAAATTTATAGCATATTTAGTGTGGATGTGCTTCGTACGCTGACTGCTTCCTTTGTTGTATAATCCGTAGATGCAGGTTTGGTTATCTACAAATACTTTAACACGTGTTGCTATATGTTGATTGAAGTCTTTGAGTAGTTTTATTACCCACATCAATTCACGTGAAGCTTCGCTGCATGCCACATACTCAGCTTTGGTGGATGACAATGTTACTGTTGGTTGTTTACGACTTGGCCAATTAATTGGTGAATCTGAATAAAATAAAATGTAACCAGTATTTGATTTTCGATCAATTCAATCTCCGACCCAGTCAGCGTCGACGAAACATGTTAATCCTTGATTGTTCATGTAACTACCCAGTTTGAGTTTTAAATACTTAGTTTCTTTAAGATATCGAAAAAAACGTTTAGCTTCGTTCCAATTTTTAATGCTTGGGTAGTTTACTTTTCGTGCCAAAACTGATGTTGCTATAGCCATATCCGGTCAAGACTCCAACGCCATAATCAATGTACTGTAGCAAACGGGCAAGCTACTCAGGTACATAGCAACAGTCAGCACGTCAGCTAGCGGCTCCCCCAATGTTGTCAACTCGTCGATGATTTCGCCCATGGAGTTTAAATATAGCAGCATGTCACGATCTTCCTGGAGAGTGAGGCGACACAATTTACGAAGAAGTTGTACTTTATTTGACAACGTCGCTTTCTGATGGAAGGCTTTAAGAGCATTCGACATTTCAAATGCTGTCTCTTTCCATTTTATGTGAGTGAGCTGGTCACCCTCAACAGAAAAAACAATGTGCGCTGGTGCTTTATCGTCTTTCGAAATCCATGTGTCGGTAATTGTATCGGTCTTCGGATCCCTCACAACCGCCCAGAGCTCATCGCGTTTTAGAAGTAGCTCCAATTTAAATTTCCAAGTGTGGTAATTTGTGTTGTTGAGTTTCGTTATACGGATCGACTCTGCCATGCCAAATTTTCCCTTTTCACGACTATAAAACAAAACACTTTAATGCACGGACTTTCTGTGTCTAGGTATCTGGGCCCATAAACTGTTGCGTGGAAGTAAAATAATAAAGAGACATCGTTTGCGCGCACGGCCAGCAATGGACTGACTTTGTTTTATTAAATACTATAATGTAATGGTTTGGCACAAAATAAAAGGATTGCCATGTTAGAATTCATAATATTAGACTTTATATCTAAATTAACAAATTCGGATCAAGTTAAAATTGCAAATCTAACACCTTACCCCGCCCCAACAATGAGCACTCTTCGGAGAAGAACTGGGTAAGTACCCTTTCGTGCATAAATAAAAAAAAACAAAGCAAACAGTAGATGTATACGTGAATCATTACGTTTCGAAATATACAAGGAAATTTCAAAGAAAAAAAATACCATAAACTATATAAATAGTTGCAATTGCAAAAACAAACATCAAATATATGCGACAAATAATAGAACAGCAAACCTTTCTTAAGAACGGAAAAACCTACAGCCGGGAAAAGAACATATAAACATATAAATCTTTTCTTTTCTTTTCAACTCCATAAAACTGTTTCTGTTAACGTCTCGACCGAGTTATTATTTATACATTGTGGAGTCGATTTTACTAAATGCGATGGTAGTATTTAAGCTAAAAAGAAATAGGGTGACGGCATCGGCATCGGCCCTACGTGTGCCGGGCGCAGACTCTGTGTGCAAATCGGCTCGTTTTAATTCTTAGTAGTTATTAGCCTCGAAAATTGGCGCGAAAAGGCGCAGAAGATAGTTAATTTTAAGGTTGAAATCTGCTTCGTACGAAATTTGAACAAGATTGAATGGCGGCGAAGGGTTGTACCAATGCCTGGGTGCATGACGTCGCAATGCGCACCAGGATTTTAGACCAATTGAACAGCTTTTGACAGTTCCCACAGTGAGGTCATATACGTTAATTGCTTTCCTTTTGGCCCTGAGTAAGTAGGCGCTTGGTTGTACCAAAAGGAATGTGAGAAACAGCTGATTGTCAGATTAAAGAGGTAACCTACTAAAGGTCAAAAATTGCTGACTCAGACGACAAACCGGGCCTGGAGAAAACAGATGGACTTAAGAGTCGTTATCGACGATACGTATGGCCCACAGATATGAGTGGCGCCTCTAGGTGGAAGCGGTGCCCCCTCGCACCCTTCCAACCGGATCAAGATCCAAATGTAAGCGTGGCCATATTTTCCATTTAAGTGAAAAACTCATACAAACGTAATTTGAATGAAGTTTTCCTTTGAATGAAAAATATAAACGTGGAAAATTTATGTCAGAGTATTATGTGAGGGAATCACATAACACTATGCTATAAATAAGCACGCGAACGGAAGGCCACCGTACCCAGGCAAAAGCCCCTGTAACGCATAAAAAGGGGAGAGTTCGCCCGATGGGTAGCTCATTATAGCGGAGGGGTCGGCCAACGTGGCGAGTCCTATACCCGGTCAGGTTCCCAGCAAAAGAAAAGACCGAAATTTTTGTTTGTTTAATAGTTCATTTTTAGGTCTTTGTAAAAATTTTTTTTAAAAAGACCTACTAGTTTCGCGACCTGTCTGCCCGTCTGTCCGTCCGTCCGTCTGTCCGTGCGTCACAGCTGATTTCCTCAGAAACTATAGAAGCTAGAATGCTCAAACTTTGTGAAAAGGTCAGAAGTGATGGTCTCTCAAAAGTTAAGGTCTTAACAAAAATTTTAAGGGGGGTCCCCCCTAATAACGAATTGGCCCTTAAAAATTTTTTTTAATCAAAGGTAGTCGAGTGGGGTATCAAATGAAAGGTCTTGATTAGAACTTTTAGAATCTGAAATAAAAAAATCATTTTATGAATTAGGGGGTCCAGGGGAAGGCAAAACGTACCAAAAATTTGTATCCCCCCCCCTCGCGATTGGACACCTTTCAGCCGAAAAATCTGAAAATTATCACGAACATGGGCCTTTATGAGTACAAGGGCAACAAATACCTTAGAAATCGAAATTCACTCAACTTTGTTAATAATAGTATGATTTGTAGATTTTCCTTTTTTGCCCATAAAATCAAAACGGTACCTTTAAACTTTGCAGTTATATAGACTGATATAAGTTATATACCTATACAAAATTTAATTGAAATCGAATCATAATCAAGTGAGTTATGGCCATTTCAATTGTATGGAATTACAACAACAATAACACGTGTTTATGGTTGATATAGGGTTTTCCAATAAGAGGTGTTATTTCGATATTAAAAGAATAATGCATTTTTTAATATAAATGATCGGATGTTTATTTTATTATAAAGAAGAAGATATGCCGTTACTAGCAAAAACTAACATCAGGCAAATAACTACTACGACACGCTTACAGGACCATATCCTCTTCATGAAATTTTCCATAACCAAATCGCAAAGTGGCTGCCCTATGTCCTCGATAGCCTCACGAATTTATCTTTAAGGTCTTGCATCTACGCTGGGCTGTTGGCGTAGGCCTTCTTTTTCACGTGACCCCAAGGAGAGAAGTCGCAAGGTGTTAAATCACAAGATCTATTCAAAATAACACCTCTTATAGGAAAACCCTATATATATTTAAATTGACTTAGGCACTTTTATTTTCTTTCAATTTTCATGAAAATTTAAGGAATAGTGATTAACTTGAATATGTTCAATCAGCCGAGCATTCAGAAAAATCAGTTAAGCTAGGTCAAAATGGCGGCAGCACTGTGCTTATGAAAGAAACTGTGCATCTTTTGTATAAATTTGAACGATTTCATATCCAAGTATTGGACGAATAATTCAAATTATCGATTCACGCCATTAGAAAACTTATTTCTAACCCTAGGTTGTTTACAAAGACCTTCTGGTAGGAGCACTCTCCTGCTTACTCAACTTGTTTTATTCCTAATACTTGTATTCTCTGTGTGTAGATAAAGGTGCGCCTAAAGCTATTTATTTTATATTAATTTAAAATAGACTAACTAAATTTTATTTCTCTTTAAAGGAAATCTAGAGCAAGGGTTAGGAATAGGATTCCATGAATTGAACGGTGCCGCTTTAGCGTCAAAATATGCTCGCGAAACTTCGCTGTAATCCCGTTGAACGAACACTTTAGTGCAATTGCCGTGCACAATCCACCAGAATCACTCATTCCAAATCTGTTTCCCAGAAGCAACACGCAAAGTATGAAGATCAGATTTTATTTTAAACGAAATATCGAGAAATAGTGCCGGTGATGATGATGAAGTCGATGTAATATTTAGTCGAGAGTGCCGCTGTTTAAGCGAATGGCTAGGTTTCAATGAGACGGTGCGATGCTGCGATTATACACGACGAGTAGAAACAACTCAAGGGCCGCAATATTTAATTCGTTTTGATTTAGATTCACTTTTCTAAAAGCTCGCGTAATCCCGTTATACTGAGGCTAAAATAACGCCTTAATAATCCTCTTTATGCAGTTCCCCCACGTACAATTACTATAACTAAATGATCTTCCATCAATCCTTCTTCTGTTATATTGAGACACGTCTGTTTGAGCAACTCTACCAAAAAATCGCACGGTGAGAATGCGTACAACACTCCTGTACCTTCAGTTTCTTTATTTAGCAGCGAAATTACACCGGCCTGCTTCCTTTTATTTCAATTACGACACTAAATTGCGTTGTAATGAATTTCGATATGCTTCGAAAAGTCATTTCGTGACGAGTTTCAGTGCACATATAAACCAAATAAGCTGTTCGACAGGCCCAACATCCTTTCCAGTATAGCCTGCCAGATCCTTTCTCTGCTTCAGAAAAATAATCATGAAGTGTCGTTATTATCGATTCAAAGATATGCCCTTCAATATGACCATCAAGTTCACTTGGAAGTCTTGTATGAAATTTGAGGGGTATTCCTTCACGGTAATCCCGTTGAATGAACACTTTATTGCAATCCGACTACAGAGCACTACTTCCAGGGGCGTTGTTTCGTAACGTTTTCCTAGGCGAAACCGAATATAGCTCGGGAACTTGAATACACGGGCACTGACATTCCCCTTTGATAACAGTCGTTGGGTCTATTTTAAAACTGTGAACACTGACGAGAACCGAGCGGTTAATTCACTGATCTCTCCTTTCAATGCTATACACGATCAAAAAATTTGCCGAATATTGGTACACCATTTGATATTTGTGTGTTTGAAAGTTGCAAAAGGCAAAAATGCAGGTAAATCCAAAGACTCTTGTCGAGGTGAAGAGGGCGCAAGTCACTAAGAGGTTCAACGATGGCAATATCGCGTGCAAACGAATTTCATTGTAGGCCGTGAGTTGCAGCACTATGGAGAAATTTTCCTATCTTTTTCCGACGCTTTTAAAATACGTTTCCTTCACGGTGTTTACGGTTGCAGTTGCGTATAACTGATAATTAACACAGCACTGTTTTTATTGATAACTTTCTGCAAAGATCAATATTTAATTTGAGTAATAGCCAGCGTGATCAATTATTTTGTCGGAAATCAATTGTAGGATTTTCTTTAGATCTAAGCCCAACATACAATAAATAAAAATGTAACACAACTTATTCGGGTATTTCTAGTTTAAAAATAAAGTTAAATGTAATATTACCAGTAGTACACAAAGAAAATCATTTTCAAAAATTAGCTAGTATTAAAAACCTAGCGTCTTAAATACTGTTATTCTCGTATTAGCGTTTCTTATAAGTTATTCATCCTAATTTTAAGGCACAAATGTAAACAATTTCATTTGATATTGAGATTATCCCTATTGAGAGGTATCCTCGCATATAAAATCCAAAAAACAAAACGTCGGACCTTATTTTCTTAGCCAATTCACGATTCCATTCAAACTGGCCGGCGACACCTAATCTCATTTCGGTAGCGAGAAGGTTCAATATGATATTCTATTTTCATCCATCCTTTCCACTATCAACCTGTTCCTAGTGATTAATTCAATATTCTTAATTTCTTTCATAATTATTTTGTTTATTCCTTGAATCAATAGTTTTTATCGTTTTGTTGAGAATTAATGTTCATTTTGATAAGGGTTTATGCACTGGAAATATGACGAATAAATTCCTGAATAGTCAATAATGTTTCCACTGAGTATACTAAAAAAGGTAGGTTAAAAAAAAAAATTAGTAACCAACCTCAGGTTTAAATCAATTATAAAATAACATAAAAAGTAGCCATATATATTTTTCAATTGAACAATCAGTTACTATTAATGAAATTTTCGAAAAGTATTCTTTGAGAAATTATGCTTAACGTGTTTTTTGATATTTTTGTTAGTATTTCCTCAGTCCCTTAGCCCTTTAAAAATAAGACAAGAGCTATTTTGTGACAACTATCAATGCTGAGATTACTTAATTACGACGAATGTAGATATGTTTTTATACAATGTATAATTTATTTTATCTTGAATTTTAAGTCAATAAATAATGTTTAGGTAAAAGAAACGAAACTCGGTCTTTCCTTTTCTTTCAACCTGACCGGGTATAGGACCCGCAACAATAGCAGGCTCCTCCTCTAAAATGGGCTAGCTTTTGGGCGCGCTCTTCCCTTTTTTGTTCTAACAGGGGCTCTTGCCGGGTAGAGTGGCATTTCGCTCGCGTGCCCTTTTATTGTATAGAGTTATGTGATTCCATTGCATAACGCTATAACATAAATTAGCTACGTTTGTATTAATCATTTGATGGAAAGAGTCATGCAAATTACGTTTGTAGATGCGAAGAATTTGTGTTCCCCCTTGCAAGTAAGTTGAAAAATGCGGATTATTGATGAGAATGAAATTAAAATCCGAGTCTGTGAATTTGTAAAGTATAAATTTAAGAATGTTGCTGGCCTGAACACTAAGAGTGAAGCATTCAGGTGGAAGTTGTGCCCCTCGCATCCTCCCTCCGTCTGGATCAAGATCCATTGTAGACGTGGCCATTTATTTTCCATTTAAATGAAAAATTCATACAAAAGCAATTTATGTTAACTTTTCCTTTAAATGAAAAATAAAATATTTCAGATTTATATTAAAATTGTAACATACCTGTTTATTATGGAATCATAAAAGACTTTAATACAAATAGGAAACTCGTTTCGAAGGCCACTCTACCCAGCAAGGGCCCCTGTAAAGACGAAGAAAGAAAGGAGCTACAGCCCGATGGCTAGCTCAGAATAGGAGTTGTAATAACATAAACAGTCGAGCAGCCCCGTGGTGATCAGGAGTGGCTGCTCCTGAAGCGATATGGTGGTCACCCCGTCGAAACTGCTTAGTTTGTTGTTTTTCTAGTGTAAAGTAAACTGCATCCTTCAAGTGTCCATCCTTTAGGCAGACATGAGTGGTTCACTTCAGCCACTTTAACATCTTTAGGTTTGACATTCCCCTTGTAATGCAACGACCTTCTTCGGTGAAAGTAACGGTTGCTTTTTGTGTAATGTTTGCGTTTGTCTCAAGCCTCCGTGTCCGCTAACTTTAACGAGGCAAACAAATATTGAATTACTGTAGAGTAGCTTAATTGACACCTAATAGAACTTTTCTAAAGACAATAAGAATTGATCGGTGCGTCTTGTAGAGTGGAGTACGCGTGATAAGTATTTTGTAGTGTAGCTTCGTGGCTCGACAAGAACCCGCCTCATATGATCCCGCAAATGCTAGTCGTCAAGCACGCGTACGCGGTCGTTAAGCGAAGCTAGTTAGCTGAGCTCGGTGTTGTTTATAACTCGCTGACACTTATGCCAGACCATCGGCACCCGTGTCCTACACGGGCAATAAAAAAAATCATTACAGAGTGTCCAACCACCGTGGCGGGTCCCATACCCGTTAAAAATTCTCAAAATGAGAAGACCGAGTGGGTTATTCATTTCAGCAATTCATCTTTATTTCAATTATTTTGTTTCCCAGTTTCGCCTCAACATTCAATGTATGTACTATATAAACTTTAAATTAATTATCCAAATATTAATTCAGAGTAAAAATTAATAATCGAAAAAAAGGAAAACGGGTACAAATTCTAGATTGCTGATAATACAACATCTAAATTTGCTGATATGCAGTAAATTGAGCAATGAATGGAACAAATTTCTCAAGCTTCAATATAAAATTATTCTAATCTTTAATCGGAATTCGATCTGTTTTTATTTTATCTAACCATTCTGAAATTTCCCAAAACTGAATTTTTTTTTCCTAATATCAAACGCCAAACAATGTATCAAAATTTTTAACGTTTGTGATAATTTACGATACCGTTAAGTGGAGTTAAGTTCACTTTCTTAATATAAAAAAAATAAAAATTGTCTTAATTTTTCGTTTATCAAAATTCTCAGATTACTTTGTTGTAAAGAAACGTTTCTTTTCCAATAAAAGGATTTCCTTTAATTTTTGTTGGGGAAGCGAGGACAGACACGTTATTGTAAATTTTATAAGGGAACTGAGAATTCTAGCCAAATTTAATTACATTTATATCATATTTGTACGATTTTTGATTTATGTTGGTTCTCGCTCTTTCATCAATTTAACGGAAAATTTGAAGACAAGATGGGCGAAATTAACTATTTATTTGTAGTACACACATTTATCATGTGGTGGAAATAAAAAAAAATATCGTTAAACCTTTTACGAAAAAAATTCATGTAATAAACAATTTAACCTGTAAATATAGCTTGAAAACTTGCCATAATATTTAAAAAATTGTTTTTCAATAAGTCAGCTACGTTTTTGTTGTTTTTTAGACGTTCTTATGTTGATTTTATTTCATCAAGTGAACTAATCTCTTTTTTGTAATGGTTAAGATTGAAAATCTAGATTCGGTGTCTTTGGATTCATGCTAAACTGAAAGCGACTTTCATCAGACGGTGGGGCCAAATTGGCAATATAATCAGTGTCCTCTGAGAAGAAATGATCGATTGTAGGAATATATCACAGCAGAATGCATCATGGGTGAAATGGCGTGTCAATTCATTACTTGATTTTGAGAACTCTTTACATAATTCAGAATGGGATTAAACATCACAGTCTCGATTCCCAGACCTTGAAAAGAATATAAGCATCCCAATGTCATGCTGTAAAATCGTCACCGATCAAATTAATTCGCGACGCGGCAACAAACGCCTCTAACAGCAATATCATTATAGTGTGCCAATTTCACAAGTTTGTCAGCTTCCGAAACGTCTTGCTTAATGTTATGTAGTGCTATTTTGCGTAATTGAACTTGCAGATCCACCGTCAAGGTCTTTAATTTTCTGGGATTATGGGCAAATTTGCGCGTATCAGGTCTCGCTCACCTCCAGTTCACCGAATTGAGATTCCTCGAATATTTTCACTTCCAGTAACTGATGGTAATTTCTCGTTGATTCTTGACGGGCCGTAATGTCATCATTGAAACTGCCAACTAAGTTCATGCGCCTTACACAAAGTCAAAGTCAAAAGGGCTTTATTTAATACTAATCGTTATAAATTTTAAAAGAATATAAAGCAAAATCCAAGCAATAACAATAAAAAACTTAATGGCCCAAATGGCTCTCTAAATTTGTACGTTATCATTAAACACATTTAAAAAAAAAAAACTAGCAAATTCAAATCAATGAGGATTGTTACATATTTTCAAAATTTAATTGGAAAAAGGAGAAAAAACCAACCAACACTATTCTAAAATAATTTATCATCTAAACACTACAGTGAACTTTGATCCTACACCTAATATGTTTTAACTTAATTCTAATAAATGCTATCAAAAACTTTATCTTATACTAAAAAAATCTTTAACTATGTTCCTAACCTAAGCGTTTCACCTTATCTCTAACCTAATATAATAAACATAATATAAACCTACCCTATCCCTAATTTTTAACAAAAATAAACAATAACACTAAATGTAGCAATAATGAGCTGAAACTCAAAAACTCAATAACGAAAAACACCAAAACTGAAAATAAACACGAATAATTTAGACATTGCCATTCAGCCACCAATACCTAGATTCCCCCGTCTCAACCCGATCAGCCTCAACGAATCTAGCAAATGAGTATCTCCATTGGAATTGTTGGTCTCGTGAACTCAAACTCGGAGGATATTTTATCTTCTTATCGGTGGCCCGTCGATATATGTGATATATGACTGGGACGCCGTCAGAATCAAAAACATATCGATTCATGTCCAAATACACGAATGCTTCTGGAGGAATGAAGCCAGTAGCGAGGCAAGTCGCTATATACCCGTCTGTAGGGTGGAACGGCTGTGAAATCCAAGGGTTTTCACTCACAGTCACAGATTTTACGATATGATTCCGAAGAAGTTTCAATATGAAGATATCGACCCTCGTCACTTCAGCAGTTTGATAAATTCTTCTATTCGATATATAATGATTCCAATCCGTCTCAGGCTTTCTGTACAAACCACTACATGCACGAAGACATTTCCTTTCGAAAACTCTTAATTTTTCCATAGTACTAGCACTCTGGTTGTACCAGATCTGACATCCATATGTCAAAACTGGTCTAACCAGTGTCTTGTAACAGATAATTTTGACCTTTTGATCAATGTATCTGGAATGAAAGAGTCTTCGAAGGGCCATGACTACTTTAAGTGCCTTACTGAGCATGATTTTCACATGTTCAGTATAGTACAGATACTGATCGAGATAAACACCGAGGTATCGAACACAGGATTTATGTGGAACCCGTTCAAGACTACCCTCACCAGCCATGATGTGGAAATCTTTCCAATTACGTTTCAGGTCTTGACTGACCCCCTGCAGCGTTGTCCGAAACAAGATTGTTTCACACTTTTGCGCATTGATTTTCATTCACCAATTGTCAGTGTACAGCTGTACATCATTGAACATTTTTTGGAGATTGCTCTGAACTATTGTAGCTTTTCGGTCTGCCGTATAGATGATCAGATCATCAGCTAACGCTACCAATGATCGCGTTGGCGAGACGTTAAAATCAAAGCCGTTCAATAGCTTGCGAATGAAGATTGAGAAGAGCAGAGGCGCAGTAACTGTTCCCTGCTGTAGACCATTCAAGACCTTGAACTCGCGCATTGTTGTCAGATTTCCATCAGTTACAACTAACGATTTCCCATATAACATATTACACATCATGGCGACAAGGTGTCTGGGGAACTTGTCCTGAAGGAGTTTAAAACTTAGTCCATCTAACCATACCGTATCAAAGGCTTTCTCCATATCAATGAGACATGCTCCAACACATTGTCTATCATTTAGTTTCCAACAGATGTCTGAGGTTACTTTCGTTATTGCATGTGTGGTCGAATGCCTGGCACGAAAACCAAATTGGCAATTCGGCATCAACTCATTTTCCTCAATGTGGGCGTTTAATGCTCTGTTGAGTATCACTTCAAACACCTTGCTGATGTTAGGCAGCAAGCTGATTGGGCGATAGCTTTTGGGGCATGAAGATTCTTTTCCTTTCTTCAAGATCGGAAATACCTTAGCCTTTTTCCACTCATTTGGGAAATATGAATTGCTCAACATGTTGTTGAACAATATGCAATAGTTCCTAATAGCAACCTCACGCAAATGTCGGAGAATTACATTTGGAATACCATCAGTACCACATGATTTCTTGTTGTTTATCTTGCGAAATATGAAACACAAGTCTTCATAGCTGACAAAATAATCAATAAGATTCAAGCTCGGTATGAGGTCAGATGTTAATGTTTCATTGAAATGAAGAATTGATTGGCCGTTCAGGCTTGATTTGAAGTCGGAAACTTTTGCTTCAACGACCTCTGAAAAAATTTCGTTTCCTCTTTCAGGGTTTGGTAGATGAACCAATTCAAAATGTGTTCCAATCAGGGCAAGTTTATCCAATCCTTCACAAATAATCCTGTTTCCATTTCTATCCGGAGTCGTACTATCAATTTCGATACCAGCCCTATCGAGAAGATTTATCCCATCACTAGTGACTTCAAGATTCGATACCTTCACTCGAGACTTCTTGCGGAATATGCTATTCACTTTCGCGAACACGCCGTCTGGGTCCTGTGGGCTAATACCCCTCAATTTTTCCACCCATTGATTGCTGACCTCACTCCTGAAGTATGACCGGATTAAGTTCCGGACATTCTTCAGATGTAATTTCAACAAAGACAACGAGGGATGGTTGTAGTCCAAAAATCGTCGATAAATATTGTTGATGCGTGTGAGAAGGAGGCTTTTCAATTTTTTCAACCTTGCGATGGTTGGTGTCTCATATCCTTCCATATTGTTTCGAAGTTTAATCTTTGGAACTACTTTCTCAATCGTTTCCAACGTCAGCTTCTCTAACTTCGACAAATAGAGATCTATTTCATCGTTAGTTAGATTCCTGTCATTAGGAACCATTGAGCAAGAGTTCCCACCATCAGAAGGGGGACATTGCTTCTGGTACTCGCGATTAAACTTCTTTTGAAACTTTCCCCAGTCTGTTTTTTTGAAATTCAACCGATGATTTTCTTGTTGAACTGGAATGAGGAAGAAATCATCCCTGTGATGATTGATTTCCATTACGATTGCGTTATGGTCGCTATCATAAGGAAGCACCTGCAGTTTCCGTTGAGGACTATTAAAGCTGAATTCAAGTCTTGCGTCAGCAATGCAAAGGTCCAAATATGAATTTGTCCTAGGGTATGTTGGGAACTCCGACCCATATAGATTGCACCTGTATTCAATTTGGTTCTCTGTTATCCACGATTTTAGAGGTACACCTCTTGGATTATTGGTGGCGTTCAGCCATGATGTATGCTTGGCGTTCAGGTCACCAACAAGAATATAGTAGTTATGCAGCCTGTTCAGTTCGAGTATTTCGAACAAGGAATTGAGCTCCTCCTTGAGCTTGAGAACAGTTTCACCAGTTGCATAGGCAGAGATAACGAAGAGGTTATCCCCACCGGGCAGTGAGATCTTGATAACGGACACTTCAAGAGATTCAAAGCTTTTGAATTCGACTTTTTCAATATTTTGGAAACAATAGGGTCTTCGAACCAATATCCCGGTGCCACCTCCCCCATCACCTGTTACCCTATCGTGTCTTACGAATTCAAAATCCTTGAATCTCATGGAGTGCCATGAACTGAGGTGGGTTTCGGTGAGAAGCACGATGTCAGGCTTTTGTCTGGCAATGAATTCAAGGAGATAATCACGCCGATGTAAAGTAACAATGGAGTTGACGTTGATCGAGATGAGATGAATCCTATCCGTGGGAATGTGGCTGGATGACAACTTATTTTGAGGCATTTGAAAGCCCTAAACGCTGAAAAACAATGTTAATTTTCGAATCTTGTTTATCGATTCGCTCCGATAAGGAATTTAGTTGCTGATAAATTTTAAGGAGCAGCTCATTATTGCCACTTACATTATTTATTTTATTTACATTGTCTGCTGGTCCTCTCGCAGCAAGTGCAAATGACACCCCGGGCTTGACGAAGTTGGTAGGTATCACACTGCGGTGTGCTTGACTTTGTCTCGGAGTGCCTTTAACCTTTGCATCTTGATACCGGGGGCATCCTCGATATGATGCTGGATGACCAAAGGCACCGCAGCTCACACAATATAGTTTTTCTTTTGGCTCCGCCTCAGCCAATTTGCACTCGCCGGGAGCATGAATGTCTATGCATTTGACACATCTATATTTCATGGCGCAATTGGCAGCCGAATTCCTGAATCTTTGACACCTGTAGCACTGGTTGACCTCACTTTTCTGGAGACGTTCCCACCTCACCACGCGGAAGTTCAAGTACCGTATTTTCTGCAGGGCACTCGAACTACTTTTGCTGAAAATCTGGACTAAGTAGTGAGGCAAGTTTTTGCGCTCCACAATCGATCTCCTCGTTGCAAAGTTTTTGACTGTAATAAACTGTATTTCTGGTGCAGCTTCTTGGAGCACTTGAAGGAGATCGACTGTGTCCTCACCACAGTCCAGACCCTTCAATAAAAAGGTTTGGTTCTTTTCGCTTTTCGGGGTGTACGTGAAATGCGGAACATCTCCAGAATTTAAGGCACTTTTTGTTGCCTGGAAATCAACCAGCGACTTAGTCCTTATTGTCAACTTATCGGCATTGACTCTTTTTATCTGAAAATCTTTTAGCTTATTTTCGGCTGCCAAAGGCCGAACCATATCTTTGCCCGTTTGCCCAAATACATTGATTGGTGGGACTTTTTCTTTTTTTTCATTAATCTTAACGGACGGACCAACAGACGGACCAGCAGACAAACCTTTTGGTTTTTTCTCCCGATTTTTAACTCTAAGATATTCAATGATGTCATTATCTAATTTTGACGTTTTACCTGTATCCTCTTCAACGTTCATCGTTTCTTCAAGACCAGCTAGCGCTGCATAATAATTTCTGCTGTCGTTTGCGCCTCCTGCGCTGAGGACATCCTCTTGATCAGCTTCTTCCTGTGGCTTTTTAGTTTTCTTGTCTTCAGATTTTGAGTGTGGTTGTCGGCCTTTCTTGATATCTTTATCCTTGTTGAACGTTAACGTTCCAACAAGTGCTTCTAACGATTTAACTCGAAGCTTGAGTTCTTCATTTTCCTTTTCGAATTTTTCAGCTTTCTCTTTTTCTCGGATCAGCTGTTCGATCTCGATAACCGATAGGATTGTCGGGTTTTGTTCTTGATTCTCGTATTTTCTTTTAAGTTTTTTTTCGCCCATCATCATTGGCGATGGGCATGGTCCTTCCGATTGATGGCTGAAGCCATCGGGCTCCTCCATCTCGTTGCTTTCGCAGCGAGACAAAAGGGAATGTTCTCAGACCGGGACTTCCCTTGAACGTATTTCCACTTTTGATATTTCTTCAGGAAATGAATTTCAGGTATTCGATAAATGCTCGAACAATTCGACGGTGATGGTTTTCCCAATGAAATCAAAATTTGCTTTTGACTGGCTCGTAAAAAAATATTGCAATTGTTTGAAACTGACTTTTGCGAAAAATTAATTAATTTTTAAAATTAATGACAGGAGCGATTAAAAGCACGTCTTCACGCAACGAGTGCTAGACGTAGAATCATGCGCCCTACTCGGTAGTGTTTAAAGGTTTTACATCATTCGCGACGAACGAGGGACAGACACTCAATTCGACTAGAACCCGACACGGTAGCAGAACTCTACAAAAAGGGACATTCACTCCGAAATGAAGTCAGGTGAAGTAAAATCTTCCGGAACTGTAGCCAAGTGGTTGTTGGTCTGGAGGCAACTAGAATAGAATGCATGAAGCTCGCGGCGATAGTGACTGTGTTTCTCATTCATCCGGATTAGTTCATTGCTTGGGTCGAACCAAACATCACATTTCGCATTCGCGTACATACCCCCCCAGTAGCACGGGGGTTAAAGTCAATTACACACGAGTGAGAATAGGGTCGCCCCACCTTATGGGATATCGTAATAAGTTTACTAATAACATACATATATTTTTCGTTATCAATCTAAATGTAAAAATGGTTGCGCCGAAAACGTCCCTTCGAATTTCACTTCCTACCATCAGTCAACACCACTTCCCGCTATACCGGTCACTCTTTTCATTGAAAGTCCACTAAGTTTCCCTGGCAAATTTTTGTACTTGGTATCGCTTTCGAAAATCACTTTTGTGTGCCAATGCAAATAAAGTAACAGTTCCTAATACACTACGACTGGTCCTCTCACAAGCATCCGAAAGTTGAATTCACCGGGAGCTAGTAAGAATCATTCGAGGAATGAAACGTGCGTATCGAACAACGTTACCACGATGGCCGACGTATACACTCGCCGAACAATCAGATGTCTTTACAAGTACCCCGATTGCACCACAAATCATGTCCGCGCGCATGTAAGGAACAGTGTCCAGTCTCTGAATCTCTTTTCTCTAGAATTTAATTATTAGATAAAAAGGTGGTTAGACAGAAATTAAGCCGACATCCCTAGCTATTTTGATATGAAACTTTCGTACACCCACCGAACCCATCCCAAATGGTAGTTTGTAGTAATCGAGCATTCACACAAGCAAACTGCTCGAAAACCTTCCTAATACTTATCCGAAATTTCAATTACAGATTTGGAAAAAATTCCATTACTTCTATTCATAGTTATAAATTATAAAGTATTTTTATTATTGTTATTAAATGTAAATTTTATATCATTTTCTTCTATATTAAATTTAAACGTTTCCTTTTAATTATATTTTTTATGATATTTAACTTTTTATTATTATTTAAATCTTTTTCATTTTTGTTTACTTCTGTTAATTTTTACAATTCAAATCTTTAAATTAAAGTTTCGGACTTGAGGACACTGATTTAGTGCATCCCACCCGTGTATTGCATTGCCGAGTGCAACTAGACTCGGCTGAGCAAGCAGCTGGATTCGATTCACAGTTGCGATACAGAGAAATGATGGAAGATTTGGACGGATCGTGGAGTTTGCTCCACGTCAGGGATGATAATATCGCAAAGGTGTGTTATTTTGGATTATCTAGATTGCCGTATCGTCAAAGTTTAGATTCCGAATACGATATGACGCAATTCGGTGAAATTTGTGCGGATTAGAATGAAAAAAAAACAAATCGTTTCATGCAAAATCGTAGGTGGTAAAAGCACAGTGCATGTGCAAACTACTTTGTGAGAACCCATTGTTCATTCCTATGTGTGATTTGTATTAGTTGATGCCAATAGTACTCGGTAGTCTGTCGGCACAAGGAGTTAGCGGTAACGGAATAATCATACCGCCATGAATAGAACAGATATGTATGATGTGAAATTTAGCCTTATCTCTTTGGGCCCTGTCGTAAGCAGAAAAATTAATTAGAAAAAACAGGAATTCATATTTTCATTTGGAAAGAAACATTGTTATCAATTTTCATACACGCCTCATCGATGGAAACGAAAAAGAGTGTTCAACACTAGACATAACTGTAATAACGATAAACGAAAATAGTGGAAATGGACCGAATGGTGACATGCGACAGTGCTAATGAAAGAATTTATCCATGTAAATAGTTTATTTAAGCAAGGCACTTCTTAAATTATAAAATCAAACAGGGGAAATTTGAACGAATGCTGTAGTGTATAGATTATCGGATAAAGTTATTGTGCAAATTGTGAGCACTTTGGGCCATGTGAATTAGGGAAAAGTGGAATGAAATTCGGGTGCTCATCAACATGTGTGGTGGAAGTGTTTTTGCTTGGGTGTGCAAAGGTTTCTCCATCCCTTAAACCATTGTAATGAATCATGCGACGCCGCTGGCGACCACTACCAACATACCTTGCTGCTACGTGGCTTGTCATCTCATGTTGGTTGTGACGGGTGCACATCCCACATCGATTTTGTCGTGGGATGTCAAAATGAACTGACACCTACATGGTAGTGGAGAGAAGAAGTAGTGGCCGCCACCCAAGAACTGTCGGCTGTCAAAGGACTCGCATACAAAATAGAATGGAAAGAATCTAATTTGCATCCGTATTGACATTGCTTTGCGTAAGTTCTACTGCTCATAATCAGGCTCGGTTCCATAGTGTACGCTGTATAAAATTTCAGGCAGTTCGATAGTGAACCCATGTCCAGCGACCTTCTGCAGTGCCCCACAACCACCTTTCCAAACGGAAGTGTGTGCGCGAATACAATACATCCAGCTCTTGGCTATGTACAAGTTTCAGAAGATGTACGCGGTGAATATGTGATGAATGTTATTCGTACAGATTTAACTAATTAATAAGCAACATAAGCTTTCTTCGGACTGGATCGTTGCCATAGTCTTATAGGCACATGTACGGAATTAACTGATTGCTACGAACTGCTTAAACTGGAATGACATCTTTCTGGTGTACGAATAATACGTAAGTACATAATGAAACGAAAGAAAAATGACAAGGAGAATGCAAAAGTACATTCGTTTTGCAATCATCAAAATCATAGAGCGAACTCCTGTTGATGATTTACGAAAAAGAAAAAAATAAAATATTCATCTTAGATACGATATAAAAGATTTAAAAAACAAATTTATTTGCAACTAACGTAGTCTAATAGAAACCAAAATGATAGACGTATATTTGTTCAAATGTGTTGATCTAGATTTTTTAAATAGTTTTCTCAAGTTCCATATATTTTCTTACTTAAACAAACGAGGAAACATTTAAAAATATGGTTTGAACCTTGACGTGATAGTAAATAAAATTAAATAACAAACAGAACGCTAGCGAAAGGCAAGGACATATGGAAAATTACTGATCTGACAACTACAGAAACAACTTTAGGAAAATATTTCGATATAATTTGTGATATAACAACTACACGGTAAACAATGTGAAATTTACGAAATCACGTGTCTCGATTTTATACACACGATTTATATGTACGTAAAGAAAAAAATTGATACGACAAAACATTCATCTGTTCATTTCACTATTCCAATTGAAAAGAAATGATTCTCGAAGCGAATAATTTATAAAATCAATATAGAGACACGAAATGAAACTCTTGATTTTTTTACGAAACGAAACAAAAGGTTTTGACAAGCAAATAAAAACCAATTGATACGGTAACCTTCTGTGATTGCAAAGAAAACAATATTTTCCGTTCAATTTGCGAATAAGTTCTTTTATAAATACCAAAAAAAGCATGATGCAACAAACAATCGAAGAATTCGTTATGGAACTAGAGAAATACAATAATAAGCGCAGAAAGCATTATGTGTAGATCATTTGCAAATTAGATCATAAAGTTTAGATGAGAAAAAGAACGAATTTATTAGATATGTCCTGATCGCAATTTGATTTAGACCACGTCTTAATCGACTACTTATAATTTTTTTTAAGATATATTTCTGTATTTTGTTCTATCGTAGTTGGTTATAGCACTGGTTTGATTTTAACGTTTTTTCAATAAGAAATCTAGTTAAAAATTATACATTTATATATTTTGTATACTGTACAACGATCTCGATCTCGAATAATAGTACGAATTAAACATAAAAGGAAGAAAGTACGAAAAGATTATGTTAAAACAGTAAATGCTCTTAAAAACGTTTACGTTCCATATCTTAAAACCCCACCAATAATGGGTTGTTTTTTTCGATTTAATTTATGTTTTTTTTATTGCACAATCGATTCCTATTCGCATGAGTGATAGAAGTGTAGACGCCAACTCATGCATGTATATATACCTAAATATTATTGAATGTGATTTGAGTTAATTTTTACATAATGCCAGTAGATAATTTTTAAACTTTGATAATTCAGTTGGAAAGAATTATAATTTTAAAACTATTTTCTCCGGATTTCTCTTTAAAGAAAAAAAAAATAAAGACGAAAATGAATTGCTGAAACTTAACAACGACTTTTCTTTCCAGCGATCCCTTCTTTCAGCGGGAAGTAGAGTGCATGGTAAGTATGCCGTCGCAAGGGTAGGGTTTGAGAAAATCCGCTGAGGCTGGTTTCGCGTCGCGCGGTACGCAGTACCTTTGTTGGTTTTGCCTTTTTTAACGTAGCTTTCGTCGAGTTTAAGTTAGCGTAGTATCTTTTTCGGTACCGCGTCGGTTACATTCGGGAACGCGAAATGGAGACTAGATTTTTGTACTTTGACTGGATTGATGAAGAAATACGGAGTAACGTGAAGTAGGTTTCTTCTCCGTATGACTGTGTTTGACGCGTTTGAAACGGGCGTTTAATGGTGACTGAAAAATTGTAAATGAGCGTAATCCATTGGGAGATCCGTGACCGAAATCCTCTCCGATCTAGCTGGCCGACAAGCAGCCACCGCGAAAATGGATTACGTTGCACGGATTGGTTGAACGTCTAGAACCGATGAGAGGTCGGTTCCTCGTTCGGACTTAGAATTTAAAATCATTACACCATCAGATAAAAATTTAGTCTTTAGCTCCCAAAAATAATCAGGTCCCCAAAGAAGAACAAGAAATACGGAAACAACCGCAAAGACATTCCAAAGTTAAGGCTTCTTGGTTATCTGATGGGCTCAAGTCTAAGCAGTAAAAGGCGAGGACGTGGAAATGCTGGATGAGATTGAGAAAGTGATATCATAATATCTGAATGAACGGGATACTGTTTATTTTACGAACCAATGTTGGATACGGTGTGTTCGCAAGAGATAAGTGGCCAAAAAAGAAATGGGATGATGTTTCCAGATAATGAAACTTTGTTCGGAATTGAAATTGAAGATTTCATTTAAATAATCATTTTGAGGTGTACGAAAATAAAATGCCGTTGTGCTTTTTTTCGTTTCCGTTCTGACGTCGGGTGTTCGTTGAGCGAGAGCCCAACGAATTTTCTGCTATTTTCTTTTCCTTTCTCTTTCACCTGTGCCAGCAACTTTCGTAGATTACGCGTTAGATGGAACAAACGAGGAGGAAACAAGAACGGACGATACCGTCGAATGTAAAGAACGGGTTAACCTTGCTAAATAGAACACTTTCCGACGACCAAGTGTGATTTTGTTCATAAAGAGGGCACAGATATTCCAAGAAAGTTGGATGACAGTCACTTCGCAAGTGAAAAAAAAAAGAAAAATTGGACGAACAGATTGAAAAATTGGACAATTTAAACATCGAAGATATACAAACCTTAAGGGACCAAAGGCTAAAGGAGTTAAAGGAAAAAAATAAACCAGATCAATTGTATTCGAAAAGCAGCTATAACGAAACCACTTGCGGATGTGACCCATACCCGCTTGTCTCGACATCATATCTGATTAAGGAAGTTGTCTTATATTCAGTGCAAGAGTGTCATTTGGAATTTTCCGCACCATTTTCGTTAATTGTAAAGATTTCAGGCAACATCGACATCACCAGTGGGCGCCGGACAAGGATGTGGATAAGTACCCTTTTATTTGCCTATTAAATTTTTTAGTGCTTTTCTTATAATTTTCGGAAAACATGGTTACCATTGATTGATTAAATTGCTTTAATCTAAATACATAAAATATTGGTAACTAATATTTATAAAATTTTTCAATAGTTTAACAACAAAATATTTTATTATAATTTGAGTTATTTTGTAAGTCTTAAAAGCGATGAAGATTAATTTTCACAGGCAATTTACATTATTGAGTGATGTAGTTTTTTGCTCAGTGTTAATAAGTAAACAAATCCTGGTTGTGTATTTGTATTGCTATATTTTGTTTAGTGATATTAAAGTTTGGTAAAAAAGTAAAAATACAAAAAAATATGAATTGTTAAGTTTGAAATTCGGTGTTTTCCTTTCGATGGGAACCTGACCGGGTATGGGACCCGCAACAATGGCAGGCCACTCCACTAAAATGAGCTAGCCGTCAGGCGAGCTCTTCCCTTGTATTGCGTTTCATGTGCTCTTGCCCATGTAGAGTGGCCTTCCGGTCACGTGCCCTTTTATGGTATAGTGTTATGTAATTCCATCGCATAATACTAAAACATAAATTGGTCACGTTTATATTTCTCATTTGATGGAAAAATTCATGCAAATTATGTTTGTATGAGTTTTCCACTTAAATAGGAAATATATGGTCACACCTACATTTGGATCTTGATCCGGTTGGGAGGGTGCGAGGGGGCACCGCTTCTACCGGAACGCCCCACTCATGTTTATGGGCCATAAGTATCGTCGGTAACGACAAAGTTCTTTTAAGTCTGTCCGTTTTCTCAAGAGCCTATTTGTCCTCTGAACCGATTATGGTAAATTTTATAAACGTGCATATTAGGAATGGAACTTTTCCGGAAGAAGAAAAACTTGCAAAAATAGTTCCTATATTTAAGGGTGGTGATCATCTTGACCCGAATAACTATCGCCCGATGGCGCTGCTGACGGGATTTAGTAAGATATTTGAAAAAATACTAAACAATCGATTAACATCATTCTTAGTTGAAAACTCTATCATAAGCCAACATCAGTTTGGTTTTCAAAAGAACAAGAGTACTTTGGATGCCCTACATTCTGTCACACGTTTTATCAATCTAGGACTTGACAGAGGTGATTATGTCATCGCAATTTTTGTGGATTTGAAAAAAGCATTTGATACAGTTGATCATGATCTCTTGCTTCGTAAACTTGAATCGTATGTTATTCAGGGTAGTCCTAAGCAGTTGTTTAAGAGTTACTTGGAGGGAAGATCGCAGAGAACTTTAATCAACAATGTCCTGAGCGAGCATGCACCTACGGAAACAGGAGTTCCTCAAGGCTCAATACTGGGCCCAACTTTGTTCCTGCTATACACAAATAATCTAAATACATGTGGGCTGACGGGATATCACACATTATATGCTGATGACATAGTTCTACTTTATTCAGGACGAGACAAAACTGCCATTGAGTACACTATCAACGACGATCTAGGAAAATTCCATCAGTGGTTAATTGGAAACAAACTAGTATTGAACACATCAAAGACAAAATATATTGTTTTTAAGCAAAAGAACAAAGGAGACATAGATGTCGAACTAAATATTAACGGCGAAAAATTGCAAAGAGTGCTAGAAATGAAATATCTTGGTCTTATCATAGACCATCGTATGACCTAGTTACCACACATAAATAGCTTAAGAAGACAATTAGCCCCAATAATAGGATTGTTAAGAAGATATGAGGATTTTCCAATGCACATCAAGAAACTTGTTCTAAATGCGTTTGTCCTCGCGAATTTGCATTATGGAGTACTTATTTGGAGTCAATCAGCGAAGCAACATTTAAACAGTATATCCAGGCTGCTGACCAAAGCGTATAAAAACATTATGAAGCTGCCAATGCTTACTCAAACTAGTTTGGTTTACCAATTGGCAAAATCATTAACCTTTAGTCAAATTATTATTATGGCGAAAGTGAAGTTTATCTACAGAAATTTAAAAACTAATGAATCGGAACGAGCGCCATTAATTAAGGTATCACAGATCAACCCATATAATGCGAGGAATGCAAATCAATTCGTAATACCTTTTGCCAGAACGGATCGACTAAAGAACGATGCAACGAATGATGCTCTGCGTATATATAACAATCTACCAGAAATTGTTAAGGAAGCAAACTCACTTTTGGTATTTAAGAAAAGACTAAGGGAGCATTTAATGAGTACTGATTGAAGCGTGGACCTGTAATTCTGCTTTTATGAGCTCAGTATCTTAGGGCGTTCTTTTTGACTCTATCGGCGAGATACTGAAGTGACAGTTACTCAGAGTTTTTTTTGAATGCGTCGTATGATATTGAATTTTTTTTATCTCTGAGAGCTGATCATGATTTTTTGGACTAGATGTTCACGAAAAGGACTAGATCACATTATATTGTGTGCCCCCTTATACCGATGTGTTAAACATTGTCTGGGTGGCACAAAGGACCAAGCGACGTAATGTGAATGCAGATCGCACGAGCGTTGTGCGACGAAGAAAGAATGATGGAGAGAGTGGTAGGGAATGGAGGTAATATAAAAAAAAACCAGCAATTAGATAGCCCTTAGCAGGTTACCTCCTTTCTCGACTCCGGTCGATAATGATAGAACCTTTTCCGAAATTCGTGGGTGTGAAAAATAGTTTTGTAGTGGGTCTTGCGCTGGCGGAAAAGAACTCGCCCCCCAAAACCGCTACGCTAGCCTGCCAGTCTATTCATGCATCCCCAGATAAGGCCAATCTTGGCGGATCTTACCATCCTCTTTTGCCGAGGCAGCAGACCATCGCTGCAATCCTTCGCGGACATTCATATCTACCTATTTCACTATAAGTTCGCGGGATGAACCGCTCAATGAATACAAATTCACCTTATACAAACCACCCAGAACCTTACAAGTGAACCCACAAACTTGAACTTTGTGTCTTAAGAATAATGCTCCCTCCCTTCATTCAGTTCCTTTTCATAAACTTTTGGCCGGATTACAACACGGGTCTCGGATCTTTGCGCAGGATGGTTAATCAGGGCAGTTACACAGGTCCCGGGTAGCCTTTTATTTTTCCCGCATGCTTCTCAGATAAATCAGCAATTCGATTGAGAATTTCAGTTTGGCCTTGGTTTAGACATTTGTCTTGTTTTAATGGCTTTTGCTGCTGTCAGCTTCTTACAAGGACGGATCCATTACATAAATAGATATGATAATAATGCCACCCGGTATGTATCGTCTGGAATTTCAACGCAACTCGTGTGGTACCACTTCCCATAAATCGCGTCGCATTGCATTACCAGATCATAATTTTTGACGAGTCTGCGGCAAGTGCTGCACTTGTTCGATATTCCACAAAACTCGAAACGGAGGCTAAAATTCTCTAATGGAAAGAAAAACACAACAATCAACACTCACTAGATTATGGTTAACTAACAAAATCTCTCGCACACTAAAATACTCACTGAATTTAAAACAATTATATCATATTCCAATAAATTTTCAATTAAGAAGCATAATTCGTTCAAAATTAATGCGATGCTTTTTTTTTGTCACATATTAGAAATTAGACATTCCTGAATTGAATCTTTAAGCGCAACTATTTTGCGAATTCAAATTCAGCTCATGGAATAATAATTTGAAATAAGCGACATAAATTATTGGCAAAAAGTAAGCACAAATAAACACAAACTCAAGGGCTCATATATTTACTAAAGTCGCAAATGAAACAGGAAACAGTTCTTTTAAATAAATAACAGAATGGTTGCCGTTTTATCAGTTAAATCATTGAACGATTTTTGTCAAATAACTTACTCACTGCTAGATGGCAGGCTAGTTTTGTTTGTTGCTCTGCATCTGCAGTAGTGTGTTGTCATTATGATTTGTCAATCGTCGTTGACATTGACAGAAATCATCCCATCTTAATATAGTGGGGCAGTAGTTAAAAATTCACTTTCAATTTCCATGATATGGAAAATGTATTTTCTTTAGGCATTTTCTAGATTCATTAGTGTAAATATAATCATTGTAAATTCAATTGTGAAAAACGTCATTTCCAAGCATTTTAACGCGAAAAACGATTGTCTATCAGAATGTCGGAATTCGATGTATATGATGACATGAATTTGTAAGTTATATTTTCATTGATCCAAATAATACAATTTAATGTAAATATAATTCTTCATTCAATGGTAATAAATCGCAAAAAACCCATGACAACTAACATTGTGAAGTGCCTAACCATATTAATTTTATTTATTTACTTTGTAGCTTTGCAACTCCCGAGAAATTCATTGTCGAGCCATGTGGGAAGAACGAGTTATTAATTATTGATAGAATAACCAGTGAAGTCAAAGTTCAAGGTAATTAATAATTCTGAGCTGTAGTTTAGAACAATAAATATGCTACTATCATTTTAATCTAAACAAGAATGTCTGATATTAGGGCCGGGTCAATCAATATATATAGTAGTCATATATATATTATAATTAAGTTGGTAATATAAGTATGCCGGTAGTAGCGAAATTTATGTTTAGTTTTGATTAGTGCAAAGTAACCAAGAAGCCGTATCACAGTTGTCTAATTTTGATATGACCAATAATTGCGCAAAAACGATGGTGACTATGTAAAAGTCAATTCTCTTGCTATTTCTTCGCAGTCTCTAGCAGCAGCAACTTAAATATACAAAGTTGTATCGTCGGAGCAATGGGATGATAAATTTTGCCAGAATTTTGAACAAGTACCCCGATGGCTATTCCAAAGAATAAAATGAGTGCATTAAAAACGATTCCAAAAGCTGATTTCCAGAACTGCTTTAGTATATAGAATTATTTATAGGAGTCGAATGTAATCTTCTTGGGAGGATGCTATTAGTCGAATGACGAAAAACAATGCCTGCGGAGTCATAAGATGGGTATTGAAATCATTGATATAATTCCAAATCAACTACTAAATTCACATTTACGATAAACTAAACTTATACAAATTAAAAACTTTCTGCAATGACGGGAGACAAAACATTGATATTCAAATAAAAGAAAAATGAACAAATTTATGAAAATGCATAACAATAACCACACCAACGAACAAAGCCTGCATCCATGGACTGTAAATCTGTCAGACACGACTTGTACGAGACAGGTACGAGACAGCTGTTGGATAAGGGACTGAAACACAATTTATTTAGTACAACCCGCAACGAAGATCTAGAACAAGTAGAAATCGACACTGAAATAGCCATTAACGAACTGCCGCAAGAACAACAGACACAAGCAAGACACACTACTAGCATAAGCATTCGGAATTTCCACGAAAAACAAAAAATGTTAAGACACATTCAGAAAAAACTTACCGACAACCAACTAACATTGGCAAAGGCTGATAAAGGACATATAACTGAAATTCTCAAAACATCGGACTGCGTACGAAAACAATAGTTTTCATTAACGTCAACGGATACAAACTAACGAACAAAGACCCGACTATGAATTCAAAACTGCTATAATACTGGGTTTTGGATGTGCCAGCGCGAGTGATTTACACAGCTTCTCCTTCAAGTCTCAAAGGTTGACTGGTATTGTTCGTTCCAGACATACGGACGATTTTTCTCGGTTACGTGATGAAGACACTTAGCTATTTTGGCAAAGTCTTTGACGAATCTTCGATAGTAGGTTGTAGTGAAATAGGTAGATATATATAAATGTCCCCGAAGGACTGCAGCGATAGTCTGCTGCCTCAGCGGAAGAGGATGGTGAGATCCGCCGAGATTGGCCTTGTCTGGGGACGCGTGAACCGCTGGCAGGCTAGCGTTGCGGTGTCGTAGGGCGGGTTCTTTCCCCTAGCACAAGCACCCGCTACAAAAAAAATTTCGCATTCACGAATTAAAATATGTCAAAATGCCGATCGTCTGGTGTCGAGGCCGAAGTATCCGGTTGAAATGCTTGTTCAAAGAACAAATTGGGCCGGGCAAAAAGGACGGACTTGCGTAGACTTCATTGTTACCGACGAAACAAAAATAAGAGTGAGGCATCCAGGTGGAACCGGTGCCCCTCGCACCCTCGCAACCGTATCAAGATGCAAACGAAGACGTGAGTGAAAAACTCATACAAACATAATTTGCAAGACTTTTTCCATCAAATGAGGAATACAAACGTGGAATCAGATAACTCTATACCATAAAAGGGCACGTAAGCGGAAGGCTACTTTACCCGACAAGAGCCCCTATAAAACAAAAGAAGGGAAGAGTGGAGGAGCCTGCCATCGTTGCGGGTCCTATACCCGGTCAGGTTTCACCGAAGGGAAAGATCACATGCCTAATAAATACGTTCAATTCAATTTTTTTCAATTCAAGGTGCTTTATTAAGTAAATCCATAACATTTTTTATAAAAACATAAAGCAAAGTTTCAAAAACATTATACAATTAGAAAAACTTAATGGCCCACTTGGAACTCAAAATTTAAACAATATCGATACTAAAATTGATTTATAAAAACATTATGTGAAATCAATCAAATGAATATTATTAAATATGATTAATCAATTGGAAAAAGGGGGAAAAAAACCAATCAACGCTATTAAAAAATTAAATATAATACAAAGAACACAAAACAGGAATCTTTTGACTTATATCTAATATGTTGTTACTTACGTCTAATAAAATTTACTCAAAAAACTCTACCTTATCCTACTATAATACTTTTACATTACTCCTAACCTACAAAGTAAACCTTATCTCTTAGCCTAATATAACGAACATCACAATATACCTATTCTAAATCCTATAAGCTGATTTTAAATAACACAAACAAATAACAATTAAATGTAGCAATAATGAGCTGAAAATAAAAAGAAAACAAACACAAACGAGACACGCGAACACGAATAATTTAGTCATTGTCATTCAGCCACCAATACCGTGCCAGCTCCCTCCCAGCTCGATCAACCTCAACAAATCTCGCAAATGAGTATCGCCATTGTATGTCGTGATCTCGCGAGCTCAAATATTCTATCTTCTTATCGGTGGCCCGTCTATATATATGATATATAATTGGGACACCGTCAGAATCAATCAATGTACCCGTCTGTAGGGTGGAACGGCTGTGAAATCCAGGGGTTTTCACTCACAGTTACAGATCTTGCGATATGATTTCGAATGAGTTTCAAAATGAAGATATCGACTCTTGTCACTTTAGGAGTATGATAAATTCTTCTGTTAGATATATAATGTTTCCAATCCGTCTCAGGTTTTCTGTACAGACCAGTACATGCACGAAGACATTTCCTTTCGAAAACTCTTAACTTTTCCATTGTACTAGCACTCAAGTTGTACCAGATTTGGCATCCGTATGTCAAAACTGATCTAACTAGGGTCTTGTAACAGATAATTTTGACCTTTCGGTCAATGTATCTGGAATGAAAGAGTCTTCGAAGGGACATGACTACCTTATGCGCCTTACTGAGCATGATTTTAACATGTTCATTATAATACAGATACTGATCGAGATAAACACCGAGGTATCGAACGCAGGATTTATGTGGAATCTGTTCTGTACTACCCTCACCAGCCATAATGTGGAAATTTTTCCAATTACGTTTCAGGTCTTGACTGACCAACTGCAATGTTGTCCGAAATAAAATTGTTTCGCACTTTTGCGCATTGATTTTCATTCGCCAATTGTCGGTGTAGAGCTGCACGTCATTAAACATTTTTTGCAGATTGCTCTGAACTACTGTGGCTTTCCGATCTGCCGTATAAATGATAAGATCATCAGCAAACGCTACCAATGATCGCGTTGGCGATATGTTAAAATCAAAGCCTTTCAATAGCTTGCGAATGAATATCGAGAAGAGCAGAGGCGCAGTAACTGTTCCTTGCTGTAGACCATTCAAGACTTTGAAATCGCGCATTGTTGTCGAATTTCCATCAGTTACAAGAAATGATTTCCCGTACAACATATTACACATCATGGCGACAAGGTGACTGGGGAACTTGTCCTGTAGGAGTTTAAAAATCAGTCCATCTAACCAAACCGAATCGAAGGCTTTCTCCATGTCAATGAGACACGCTCCAACACATTCTCTTATATTTAGTTTCCAACAGATGTCTGAGGTTACTTTCGTTATCGCATGTGTAGTCGAATGCCTGGCACGGAAACCAAATTGGCAATTCGGCATCAACTCATACTTTCCAATGTGGGCGTTTAATGCATCGTTCAGTATCACTTCAAAAACCTTGCTGATGTTAGGCAACAAGCTGATCGGGCGATAGCTTTTAGGGCACGAAGATTCTTTTCCTTTCTTCAAGATCGGAAATACCTTGGCCTTCTTCCACTTCTTCACTCCTGAAGTGTGAACGGATTAAGTTCCGAACATTCTTCAGGTGTAATTTCCACAGAGCCAATGTGGGATGGTTGTAGTCCAAAAATCGCCGATAAATATTGTTGACGCGTGTGAGAAGAAGGCTTTTCAATCTTTTCAACCTTGCGATGGTTGGTGTTTCATATCCTTCCATATTCTTTCGATGTTTAATCTTGGGAACTACTTTCTCCATCGTTTCTAATGTCAGCTTCTCTAACTTCGACAAATAGATATCTATTTCATCGTTAGTTAGATTCCTGTCATTAGGAACCATTGAGCAAGAGTTGCCATCATCAGAAGGTGGACATTCCTTCTGGTACTCCTGATCAAACTTTCTTTGAAGCCTTTCCCAATTGGTTTTTTTGAAATTTAACCGATGGTTTTCATGTTGAACTGGAATGAGAAAGGCATCATCTCTTTGATGATTGATTTCCATCACGATTGCGTAATGATCGCTATCGTAAGGAAGCACCTACAGTTTCCGTTGAGGATTATTAAAGTTGAATTTAAGTCTTGAGTCAGCAATGCAAAGATCCAAATATGAATTTGTCCAAGGGTATGTTGGGAACTCCGACCCATATAGTTTGCACTTGTATTCAATCTGGTTCTCTGTTATCCACGATTTTAGGAGTACTCCTCTTGGATTATTGTTGGCGTTCAGCCATGAAGTATGCCGGGCATTTAGGTCTCCAGCAAGAACATAATAATTATGCAGCCTGTTCAATTCGAGTATTTGAAACAAGGAATCGAGTTCCTCCTTGAACTTGAGCACGTTTCTACTAGCTGCATAGGCAGAGATAACAAAGAGGTTATCCCCGCCTTGCAGTGAGATTTTGATAACGGACACTTCAAGACATTCAAAGCTTTTGAATTCGACTTTATCAATAGTTTGGAAACAATAGGGTCTGTTAACCAATATCCCTGTGCCACCTCCCCCATCACAATTTACCCTATCGTTTCTTACGAATTCAAAATCCTCGAATGTCATGGAGTACCATGAATTGAGGTGGGTTTCAGTGAGAAGCAGGATGTCAGGCTTTTGCTTGACAAGGAGGACAAGGAAGGAAGGAGATAGTCACGGCGATGTATAGCAACAATCGCGTTGACGTTGATCGAGATGAGACGAAGTCCATCCACGGGATTGTGGCTGATTGACAAATTATTTCGAGACATTTAAATTAAGACGCTGAAAAATTAGATGTGTGAAGTGCAAAGAAGTGCATGCTCCTGGTGAGTGCAAATTGGCTCAGACGGAGCCCAAAGAAAAATTATATTGCGTTAACTGCCGCACATTTGGTCATCCAGCATCATATCGAGGATGCCCCCGATATCAAGATGCAAAAAATAAAATTATACCGCAGCAAAATCAAGTAAAACGCCACAGTATAGCTCCAAATCCCGTCAAGCCCGGGGTATCATTTGCACTCACCACGAGAGGACCAGTAGAGCCTAGTATTAATAGTGTAAGTAGCAATAATGAGCTGCTTATTAAAATTACTCAACAGCTTGATTCATTGTCTGGCAGAATGGACAAGCAGGACGCGAGGATTAATAAATACGTTTACATATACAAGAACCTTACAGCCAAAGATACACTCCCCTTTTTTTTAAATGGACTAAAATTTCATGAATGTCATTAAATGTGTGCAATACATACATACAGCTAAGTTATTGGGTGACCTTAATGATTTAACAACAACTGATGCTTTGGAACTTTAGTTTGATATAATTTTTAATAATAAAATAATCAAATATAGAAAATAATCAAATATAGAATTCAATCCAATATAAAAAATAATCAAATATTAAATTTAATCAAATATAAAAACAATCAAATATAAAAAATAATCAAATATACAATTTAAAAACAGGTACTCACCGGCATCCTCACGAGCGATGATGTTGGTGGTGCTAGTAAACATGAATTCGCTATTTTTATTTATAGTTATACTAGAAATTTATTTAAACTGATTAGATTAAAACTGGTCCGACATGCTACATCATTTTCAAGAACGATATTGTTATTAGAATCATGCGTTACGCTCCAGCAAGCTCGTGCCCAGACAATTTCCTTAATCAGACCAATAATTTGCATGTTTATTCAGCTATAACTTAGAATGCATGCAAAACGCATCCACTAGTAATCGAACGTGGGGAACATTTCCCACCTCTCCTATGCCAAAAGCCAAAATATGTTCAATGGCGGGTTACGAGTTGATGCTTTTTAAGGGCGACGACACACACGCACACACGAGACGTCAACTAGCCTTTTCGATCCCATATATTACGACAGCTTTCAGGCTACTCAACGGATTTTATTCAAAAATATATTCTTTCTTGGGCATCGCGACGTGACCGCCGTGAAGGTGAATGATAAACTCCCTCGATCCGTTCAAATCTCTTTTCATTTCCCTGTGTCGCAACCGTAAATTTTCCAAATCTGCAATTAAAATTTGGAATAAGTGTTCGGAAGGTTTTCGAGCAGTTTGCTTGTGTGACTGCTAGGTTACTGCAAGGTCACCAGACCCAGAAAACTTCGTAGTTGGCGCTTGTTGTTTGGTGTTGGCCAGCTTTTCACGGCTTCAATTTTCTCAGGATCAGTTTTGACCCCTTCTGCTGATACAACGAGTCTCAGGTATTTTACTTCAGCTGCGAAAAGGGTACACTTGTCGGGACTAAGTTTCAGATTCGCCAGTTGCAATCAGGAGAACACCTCTTCTAAGTTCCGCACATGCTCTTCGAACGTTCTCCCTATAACAATGATGTCATGTAGGTACACCAAGCAGGTCTTCCAGGTGGGGCTTCGTAGCACGTATTCCATCAGCCATTCGAAGATAGCTGGGCATCACCACAAATTGCCACAATCCGGTTCCAACTGAAAATGCGGCCTTCTCTCGGTCCTTCTTGTCGATTTCTACCTGCCAGTAGCCACTCTTGAAGTCGAGTATAGAAAACCATTTTGCGTCGGCTAAAGTGTCCATGATGTTGTCAACGAGTGGAAGCGGGTAATTATCTTTCTTAGTGACGCCATTAAACTGCCTATAGTCGACACAAAAACGAGTGCTACCATCCTTTTTCTTTACTAGAACTACTGGCCCGGCCCATGGACTGACAGAGGGCTCGATAACACTTTGTTTTTCCATGTCCGAGATCAGTGCCCTCACTTCTCCTTGTTTGGCTATGCTTGTCGAATCGGCTTGGCTCCCTGTGTAGCTATGACGTGAGTTACCATACACGTTCGGCCTTGGTCATCCGGGATTGTTTAGAAGATGTCACTGAACTTGGTGACCAGATCAGAGCCTAGCTTGAATAGCTGCACTGGCAATTTGGTCTGCTTCAATATTGCAGACGTGAATTCCCGGGCTTTGTCTGTGTCTTGCCTCTTTTTCCAATGATGGTCGTGAGTAGCTTCCAAAGAAGTAATGGTGGAAACAAGCTGGCAGCTGCCGATGACTTCTCCCGATTTGATGTTTGTGGTTAAGTCTGCGGTATTAAGGACTCTAATTGGCACGTATCCGTACTCTAAATCTCCTGATATGAATTCCGTCAAAGGAAATAATGACAACGATTCACCAAGTAAAACCAATGGTCATACGAACAATTTGACTAAAAGTAAAAAAATCAAAGCGATGATAAAAAAAGACCATCGAGAGAAATCAATGGATAATGTCAAATCAATAGAGAGTTTGAAGGATAAAAATTCAAAGGCTCTAGTTTTGGATATCGCTGATAAGAATAAATACAATAATAAGCAAAAAACACCCGATTATATCCTTTAAGTGAAAAACGTATTTAATATCAACAAAATAAAAGTAACACAACAACAAATAATATTACAAAAAAGTAGTAATTATAATGAAGGTATAATAAAAAATTTTCGCAAGAGGAGAAGTAGAATATGAAAGAAAACAAGAAATAAAGAAATGTTTATTATAATTATTAAATAAAACAAGTTGGGTAAACAGAACTACGCTCATGTCAGAAGGGTTTTGTAGCCAACTTTTCTGAAATGTAGTCACCAGCACCGAATGAAGTCAAGAAACATGGCAAAGAGATGTGATGTGTGAGATGATTTTCAACAGTCGCCATTTTGTTGCAAACTAACAAACATCACTTAAATCATGAATTCCCAATATGATTTATGTTATTTATCTTATATGAAAATTTTAAGAAGATCAAATCAAAAGTGCAGTGTCTGATTCGATGAAAAGTCCATAAAATACCAAAATCATGTGTTATTGTTGTTGTAATTGGAGAAATCTCAAATGGCTTTAACTTCCGTGTATATCATTCGATTTTAATCAAACTTGCAGATTATTAGGACCTTTTATAAGACTACTTAAATATCGAATTCCGTTGAGTTTAAGGTACCTATACGATTTTATTGAGGAAAATGGGAAATTCAAACATCATACGATTATTAACCAAGTTGAGCATATTTTGACTTCTACGGAATTTTTGTTGTTGTACTTATAAACGCCTACCTCCATAATTTTTTTCAGATGTTTCAGATCACAGCTGTCCAATCGCGAGTTTGGGACACAAAATTTTCGTTTTTGAAGAGTAACTGTTCCCAATGTCTTCGTTTAATCTCTACTCCAATTGTTGTCGAATAATCCAGAGAGTCTCGTACGTATTCCGCTTTCTTTTGTCTTGCACATCCTTATTGACATTTAGATCTTCTCACTCAACGCTGTGTCCATCGCAAATGTGTCGCGCAACCGATATAGGGGGTTGCAGCTTTCAATACTTAATTAGGGCTTCCAGGTCTCGCGCTGGTTTCCATTTTTGTCAAATGCCTGTGGCTGGGCATCGATACCTTTAATCTTACATCGGTACTTGTGAATCACGTTGAATCATTGCCCGGAAATCGCTCGAAGTTTCTTCCTCAGCTACTCGACTTCTAAGATACTTTTGAAACATATCAGGAGATAATGGCCTTAACCTTCCAGAGAAACTAGTTAGTAACACTAGATATGTCTCGCCAAGACAAGACAAAATAAAATAATTCCTCACTTCGGATTCCTTTGGCGGCTGCCAACCACACATAGAAAAAAACCCTTTTCGGTACCATGAACTCTGTACCTAAAAAAAATTAGCAACACTAGTGCAAATAATTCGCAATATTTTTTCTACTGGTTAATACAAGACATTCGTTGCAACAAACCTTTGTAGAATTTGCGACAGGGACAAGGTTGGACATGTTAAATTTTCTCCAGCGAAGTTGCAGAAGTTAGCAAAAAATGTATATTCTATTAAAAAAATCATTCACAAATAAAAAAAAAATAACTAGGTCAAATTAACATCTGAACAAATTGCACTGATCCTTAAAATCAGATTCTACAATATAAGTACAAACATTTTAAGGATTTTGTACTAACGAAACCCTATTGAAATCGGGTTTGTCTGTCTGTCCTGCGGTCTGCGGGTCACAACAGTGTTTCTCCGAGACAAGAAGTTACAGACATACTCTACGGATTCTATCATGTTTAACGCTTCGAATTAATCCTTGATCATTTGTTCCAATAAAACTCTATAATTTAGATTTTTTCGAAATAGCAAACTCAAAAGAAAACAAACATGAGTTACCGAATGAGGTGCCAACAATACGCTACTTTAATTCAAAAACTTCACTCAAATTAAAGCACCGCGTACCCGAATCGAAAGCCTGAAATAAGTTGTCGCAGATTACCGAGAACCCAACCCACTCGACGTCTTACCCACCTTCCGCTTCTGTTTCCGCTGATATACTCTAACTACTGGAAAGAAACAAAATGTTTAGATTTTATTTGCAATTTTTTTTATTGGAGTTTTCTGTTTTTACATGTAAGATAAATTCTTAACAAAATCTGTTCGGCAGCTTTAAAATACAACTGATAATAATTATAAAGCGTAACTCAATATAAAATTTGCATTATACATATTTCTCATTTGTTATACTATCCACTACCTGGGCCAATTGCACAATCCTAAAAAAAATGTTCAAGTAGCCCGCGTGGTGTAATGGTTAGAGCACTCATCCCGTAAGCCGAATGTCCCTCGTTGGCGGCGACGAGATTTAGTTCGGGTGATTCTTCTGACGTACTATAAGCCCGTTCAGTTATAATATGTGCTGATTTAAAATCAGAACGTATTGCAGCTTGGTGGGCGCATACATGGCCAAAGCGTGATACTGACCATATCACCTTGTGGAGTGCCGACACATTCGATCATGATAATGAGATACTCTAACTATCTCTAAGTGAAGGCCCGAAAGGGGCTGTAGTGCTACAACAACAAAAACAAAATTTTCTGTATTTTTTTATAATCATATATAGTGTATGGTACTATGATTTTTCTATTAAAAAAAATAGAGGCAAACTTCAATTTATTGATTTTTATAGTTTTGGTTTTCCTACTTTCAAAACCAATTATTTCACCTTATTTCATCACAACTTTCTTCAAATCATCATTTTTGTTTTCCTTTCTAGAATTATATTTTCTTTCTGTCAAAATTTCAGGCAGCAATATGCTTTTAAACATCTTTGTCTTTTGCCAGTGCTAAATATTTGCAAGACATTTAGTATTTTTTTCCTCATTTAGTTTAATAATAAAAAGATGTTTTCTTATGATTTACATTAATTAAACTATCTTTTGCACTTTGCCAATACTTTCTTTGTGTTTTCACTATGGCGTAAAGTTGCTTAGTTGGATTAAGAATGGAATTATGTATCAAATTTGCAATCCATTTCTAGTGTAATATACTCGTATTAAAATTTTAAAATCGTGACATGTGGACGGCTCTCCCATGCGAATCTTGGTTGTATGTTTGATCATAGCGGTACTACCCCTACTTCCCCTGCAACACTCATCAAGAGGCATCTCCCCAAGCAGCCTTCTCAGCAGTAGCTCTGATTTGCTCAGAGAAACTCATTGTTGAGTGGATCAGTAGCCCCAGGTATTTCACCGCTGGCTTCGATTCGATTATTTTGTCTCTAATACTGATCATCCTGATTCTAGGGACTCTCTTTTGTGTCATGATGACCATCTCGGATTTCTCCAGTGCTAGACTGAACCCACGAGCAATCATCCATACATTAGCAAAGCTATTCTAAGTTGCGCTTGTTCAGTGACTAGAGCTGCAACATTATCCGCATAGCCGATCAAGCGCGACTCATCTGGCGTCTCCAGTCTCAGTAGCCTGTCGTAAGACATGGTCCACAAGTCTGGACCAAGGATAGATCCCTGGGCAACACTTGATGTAGCTTCATCCTTCGTCGGCCCTATTTCGTGCCGTAAAACAGGCTTCAGTCCTTCAGGTAGTCCCTCAGAAGCCGCATCATATATTCTGGAACTTGTAAAAGGTTTTCCAGCGTATACAGAATACCCACCCATCTAGCAAAGTTGAAGGCGTTTCTAAAGTCGAATGTCACCAACAGAACGAACCGTCGGTTGGTGTAGCTATTTGCCTCTGCCTTTTGGGCTGCGCTCACCACCTTTGCAATCGCATCAATTTTGGAACATCCTGCTCTAAAGCTATACTTCCGAGGAGATAGGTCCCCAGCTGCACGAATCACGTCAGTGAGTCTTCCCTTGATGAGTTTCTCTACCACTTTCCCAGCAGTGTCTAGCATGCATAGCGGGCGGTATGTAGACGGCGATCCGGGATTTCCCTTCCCCTTGCTGATCAGCACGAGCCTCGCCACCTTCCATCGTACCGGGAAAACCCCGTACCGTAGGCAAGCGTTGCTGTGCTGAGCAGCAAGGCAGGACAATGGTGATAGACGAGCCGCAACACCTCAGCTGGAACACCATCTGGGCTTGGAGCCTTTCTCGCTTTCAATGAAAGGACTGCCTCTTCCAGTTCCGGCTGTGTGAAGAGTGGGTACTCGATTGCGGTTGCACCGTGGACAGCGTCAACACGGAAGGGGTGGGCGGAGAAGAGTGCCCGGAATATCTCGTCCATGTTTTTCAGGTCATGTATGCAAGGCGTTCGTGGGGCACCAAGAAGAGTGCCCGCAGTATCTCGTCCATCTTTCCCATTTCATGTGTGCAAGACGTCCGTAAAGCACCAAGCTTCCGCGTGACTAGCTTGTAGCCAAGACCCCATCGATCTTTATTCATATTATTCATTAGATCTTGCCAGCAGCGAGCTTTTCTCTTGTTAATCAATTTGCGAAGTCAGTTTCTGACCTATTTATATGCTGCTACCCGGTTGCATGCCTCGCCACCGTTCCGTGCCCGTTGAGCCTCACGCCGAAGTTTGTGACAGTTCCTTCGCTTTTCAGCGATTTCAGTCGACCACTAATACACTGTAGGCTTGCCGTGCCAGGATTTTCGACGGGGCATAGAAGCGTGGCAAGCAGTCGTCATGATGTTCATAGTTGAGTTCATTACGTCTCGAGCTTGCCGTGAGCATCTCGACGAACCTCTCGTCGTCTATCCTTCCGATGTTCCACCCAATTGTAGGAGGTCGAGAGCACGGACGTCGGGACACAATATCACTGTAGAATGTACTGTTGATCACTGGCTGAGTAGTCCTTTAATACTCTCTAATTGTGTTTGCTCCGTATTAAAGAATCCGAGGAGAATACCACGTCCGGTATCTTTCCTCAATCTGTTTGAGGCATGCCCCATTCGATTGCTTTAGCGTTGAAGTCTCCCCCAATGAGCACATTGCCGTCTGCGTTCGAGACATCGTCCTCCAAAGCACTAAACTTGGCTTGAAAAGATAATATCGGTTCGTTCGACGTTAGGTACACACTAAAGAAGAGCTCACACGAAACCACCAACCCGCCCACAGCTCTCCGCCTGAAAATCACTGTTCTGAACCTAGATGGCGGCAGTACCAGTTTCATCAGGATGGCATGATACAGAACTTTTATCGTGAGGCTGTTTACTCAGCAGCAAAAAGTCGGCTTTTATGTCCCGCAAACTGCTCATGCAAATTTTGGGCGGTTAAACTGCCGTGTAGCTGTAGCTGCAGAATACGGGTCATCGAAGTTCTGATTATGCCTTGGCTAGGGCTTGCTGGAAAACCCGACATTTCCCTGATCCCAAGAGGCACCCAGGATGCACCTTTGCAAAGAATACAGTGTACCTCTTTTGTACACTCTTTTCGTTTATGTCCCATTTCGCCGCATTTGTAGCATAGGGAATTCCTATCAGTTCCTTTGTATACTTGTGCGGTGTGACCATAGCCAAGGCATTTAAAACATTGAGAAGGCGCTGCCCTTCGCCGTATCCTGCAGACAATCCACCCTATTCTTACTGTGCCCTTATTCAGAAATTGTTCGGCGTCCTTTCGGTGAAGTCAATGATGGCCATGCGTTGCCTCCTATGGTTTTCCTCGCTTTGATCCTGCCCACGCTTGGGAACTCCCTTTTGATGGTCTCTTCTATCTCGGCCAGGTCCGCACACACTCAATATCTCTTATTTCCATCGTTGCCATAAGTTCGAACGAGGCTATAGTTGCGCTTGTGCCGAGGACTTTACTATGTCGCAGAATAATTCTTTAGTGTCAGCCTCTGTTCCGAATTCGACGAGTATATGGCTCGAGCGCGTTGGTCGTACTGCTTTAATGGCAGTTTTGGTGTCTTCGGACCTTACATTTCCTCTGATATCCCGCAGTACTTCTGCGTAGGGCCGGCCATCTTGGGATTTTACGAGCAGTGCTTGCTGCTGGAGTCTTCGCCGGGGCTTCTTCCTCTCCTGTTTCGCATCAGGTCTTTTTTTGTTGTGTAGGGGTCCGTGCGAACTTTATTTTCTGGCACTTTTTGAAGGGGTTTTTCGAGGCTTTCTTTGCTCCTTTTGTCAGCACTGTCTGGAACCTATGATTCCACGCCCATCAGGTGCCTCCTCTTCCTTCCTTCTTTTATCCCAATCTCCTGCACGTGCCCTTTGGGCTTAGCCCTCAACGCTTCTTTAGCCTCCTGCTCATCCTGCCAAGGTTTAATCAGCTCTTCCGGTAATGCCCTATGCGGTCTAGGAGCTCCTCTAGTTCAAGGAGCCCATTCTTTACTTCTTTGTTGAGTTTTGGCGAGTCGTATGTAGATTTTATTCTTTTAAGAATATCTCCCGCTTTTCGGATTAGCCTTTCTTCTTGATTTCGCTGAACGACAATAGTACTTTGTGACCTGCTTTCTTGGGAGGAGTTATCGGCTTCCGTTTCTGAGTTCAATACTTCCGCCACAGTTTTGACGGTGGTGGTGAAATTACACAACGGTGCTTTATTTGTCTGGTCACAGCTTTCTTTTCCTACCGTGATGACTTTGTAGACTTCAGGATGATTTGTTATTATTTCAGGACTTAAGACCCTTGCTTCGGTCGCTTCGATGCCAGCCGCAGCAGTAATCGTCGAATTCTCGATGTTCTTTATGTTTTCCCCCACCGCTCGAACATCTGGCGTGTCCTGCAGAGTTTCTCGCTCTTCCTTTTTGGATCTTTCTGGCATTCGCATCATTTGCTGCGGCTGGACACCACAGGAATCTTAGTCTGGACAAGACTGTCTGTTAATCTCCGTTTTTCGTCCGTCTTTAATGTCATTGTAGTCATCGTCGTTTTTGTCATAATTAGTACCGCTCCCGATGTGCCGTAAATATCGTGGCTGCAGCCGCTGGTTGCGTTATCGTTGTTGTTTTTACTTACACTTTTTTGCTTTTTTTACCTGTTTTTAATTGAAATTGCTCCATTCGTGTGTGTGTAGTCGCTTTTTTGGTGCCATTGTTATCTTTGAAGAGCAAGGAGCCCATCTGAGGGTTGGCAGAAGGCCTTATGGGGACAAGTGCTCAGAGCCATGCCAGCGCTAATCAGGCGTCCGTCTCAATCAAATCTACACCAGCAACCCAGTGATGCAAACTTCGAAAGGACTCCGAGGCCTGCCAAGGTTTTACCGGGGCGAAGACGGTATGATAGTTGAATTGGAACCGTTCATGCATTAGTGTCACCTGGGCACTAGCGTGCAAAGCAACTAGGTCCAAACCACCCTATCCGTCAGCCTAAACATCAATTCCGGTTCGTTGTCCAAAGTGTAGTCCAGATTGAGTCAGGGCCGTTACCTGTCATTCCAGGAGGAACCTCCCAGCGACCCACATATCCTCGGGTGCGTCGGGGCGGCGCTCCCCAAAGAATGCTAGCCTCCAAGAATATTCCTGTCAATCAGCATCCCCCCTGCGGGAATTTTCTCGGGTACGTGGGGTGACTCTTGTAAGTTTAGAGAAACTATCAAACGGGTCGATAGAAACTGTCACTTTTGTCCAGCTAGCTTATACTATGCGAACCATTGTGACTCGTTACGAACTTTTCTTCACCAAATAAACATTTTCTTTAATCCATTTAGTAATTAAATAATTAGAGAATATTTAAATTTCACTTCCATAAAACTTCGTACTGAAAACCAACTCATTCCTCGAATATGTATCATTTGACACATTTCCGTTAAGTTCCAAAAAAAGAAATAAAATATTGTCGTCTCATATACTATTATTTTCTCAAATATAAATTTTTCAATCTTATTCATCTTTCAAGAGTAATGATAAAATATAGCACCATTATTTTCCTATTTTCAGTGAAAACAAATCAACTGCACGGCCTTCACCCTACTTGTAGAATTTGCGGAGTTTTAGGAGTAATCAAACTTACAGCTGGACTTCATCTAGTGGTAGCCACTCATCGAATTTTCGTTGGATTTTTAAATGGACAAATTATTTGGCAATTAGCAGGACATGACATTATTCCTTACATTCCCTCCGTCACACATCTTACTATAAATCAGAAACACCTAAATGATTCATATTTGCAAATGGTTAAAAAGAATCTTGATTCACCCCTGCTTTATTTCTCTTACACGTACGATCTCACACACACACTGCAACGATTGAATTCAATGCCTCCTGACTTTGTGAAGGTACTCGTAATGTTACTGAGGTTATATGAACTTAAAATTATAACAATTTAAAATGGATTTATTTTGTGGATACAGAATGGAATGCTAGATAGATCAGACGAGAGATTTGTGTGGAATGGTTTTCTGTTGAAGAATTTCAAGTGTCCTGAAATGAAAAGATTCGCCTTGCCGTTAATGCTGGGATGTATCCTTTATTAATGCACAGTAGTTTCGGCAAACATATTGCTTGATGCATTCATAAAACGTTTTTTTTTCGTAGCCTATTTTCCTTACATAACCAATTTAATTTCCAGTTGTATCTATAAATCAGGCAAATGTAAACGGCTATTCGTTTGTATGGACGATCGTTTCACGAAGATCAATACATCGTGCTGGAACAAGGTTGTTTTCAAGAGGCATTGACGACACTGGTAACTGTTCAAATTACGTTGAAACTGAACAGATAATTGAGTATGATGGACAAAAAATCTCGTTCGTGCAGGTTTGTTCAAAACGCGGACTACTTTCTTATATTATTCGGCAAATATAAATGACGTTTTTGTTTAGACAAGAGGCAGTATTCCACTTTATTGGAGGCAAACACCAAATCTAAAGTACAAACCACCACCTGAAATCATTCCGGGTAAAGATCATTTATCATCGTGTACTAAACATTTTGATACACAATTTTTATTGTATGGCAGACAAGTTATAGTTAATTTGGTGAGTTTAAAGTATATTCACATAAGACAACGTTTTGTATTGTGTCTTAAATTTTTAACGATAAAATCTCACTAGTGGTATAAGATAGAACCTTTCATTTGCAGATTGATCATCGTGGTGCTGAGGATGTTCTCGAAAAGGCCTATGCAAGTTTAATACAACAATTGAATAATCCGGCTGTTCGATACGAAGCTTTTGATTTTCATGCCGAATGTCGAAAAATGAGATTCGATCGACTGAACATTTTAATAAATCGACTCGCACATGAACAAGATGAATTTTCCATTTTCCATCTACGCCAAGATGGAACACTTTTATCGTCTCAAGATGGAGTATTTCGCACGAATTGCATTGACTGCTTGGACCGTACCAATGTTGTACAAAGTATGTTAGCCAGACGCTCACTAAATAACGTCCTGACGAAATTGGGTATATTGCATCCGGGTCAGGATATTAGCTCATCGCCAGCATTTGAAATGCTTTTTAAGTCAGTATGGTCAGATAATGCAGATTTGATTGCAACACAATACACAGGAACGGGAGCTTTAAAAACGGATGTTACAAGAACCGGAAAGCGAACGAAAGCAGGTCTACTTAAAGATGGTGCTAATGCCCTGGAAAGGTACTACTTAAATAACTTCTGTGATGGTTTCAGACAGGTAATTTATCAAATAATTGTTGTTCGTAAGTTTCTCATAATTTTTTCGTAGGATGCGATCGATTTTTTTCTCGGTAACTATGTGATTCCTGATGGTGAAGGTCTGGTCATACCTTCGCCGCTAGATACGTCTCGAGGTTGGAAATATGGAACGGTAATATACTGCTACGAATTAATAGTATTTTATGTTTAATTTACTTGACTTCCAGTTTCCTTCTGTTCTTATGTTTGCCATGGCAATGTTCTTTGCCTCAGCGGTGTTACCACAAGAATATAACACGGAAAATCTTCTATTTCTTATGTTTTGGGGTGCCATGGTTGGTTTTACGACTGCCGGAATATTCAAATATGGTTCTGAGTTCGTTGACTGGCCTCGACTTAGACCTCCTATGCATGTCGATGCCTAGCAAATATTTTAGTTTATGTTCTGTTTTATTTAAATACAATCGTAAATGTTTTATTGTTACATTCATATTTTATATTAAAAGTAGTCCAAAAACAAGTTATAAAACAATTTCCAAATTGAATTTGGTACAAGTGAAATGTTTAAGTTCTACAACTAAATTCTTTGGTAGATTGTACTTCTATGGAAGATATAGCAAACAACTTTTCCACTGAGCAATCCGTGTATTATAAAGTAAATAAAAACCTCATGCCAGATAATTGAATTTTTTATTCGTGCGTATTTATTAACGGTGTGCAATTTACAAGTGCATGTTATATGTATTTATCTGTTCAATGAAAATTTAAGCCTCTATGTAAAAGGAATGCAAGTTTACTTGAATTAGAATAGATAGAGAAAAAATACAATAGTTCGAATGAATAGAGAAAACATTGTGAAAATATAAGTGATTGTATTTTAACAATGAAGAAAAGCTCTCAATCCTAAAAGAACGTAGTGTCGTGTTTAAGATGCTCGCCATTTGCATAATAATTCTCTTGTTTGTTCTAGAGATCCTTCTATTCTTTTTTTGGTTGTGAATTGAAGACTACTTACACCCTGAATGTGGGATTCACAGTGACGTCTGGACTGCTCACTAAACACTTGCCCTGACAACCTAGTCTGGAACCGTTTGGCGCATTACTTGGGGTTAAGCCTCGTGTTGCTTCACCGTGTGGCGCCTTCAAGTTGGAGTATCCCTCTTCTAGCGAGAGGGTTGCTGCAAAAGTGATCTCCCAATCCCGACGTCCCTGGCTGCTTGTGAGCCCATTTTATCTCTTAGAACTGCCCGAAAGTAGTGTGCCACATGGTTCCATTTCTCAACCGATTCAAGCATCTCCTCGATTTGACTATCCGGCGGGAGCACTCCTGCTTCCTTGTAGAGGCGCCGGCTCAGCCTAACTCATATTTTACATGAAAAAAACCTAAGGCAGGCATCGTCCTCTCCTGCGCAGAACCTACAGTCGGAGGACCGCGACAGCAATCTTGTGCAAGTAAGATTAAATATGAATGAGTTAGTAAAAACTCAATTGTCTAAGAATTTTTTTTTCTTTAACGAAAATTTGTTTCTAACGGAAAAAATTGACAACGCTTGACGCAATTTTATTTTGTTTGTTCAACCAATAACCTTTCTTTCATCGCAGTATAAATCATTTTAGAAATTACATCAACGACAACTAGTTCGATGAGTTTCATAATTGCTCTGATGAACTTTTAGTTCATGCGCTGTATCGTTGCCTACTCAGGCCCATAAAGAAATCAATTAACGTACCTGACGTCACTTCGCGTACCTGACGTCACTTCGCGTACCGAAAGCAGCTGCTCAGTAGCCCGAAATTCCCAAATACAACTGCCCAGAAAACTTGAAAGCTGTATTTCAGTAGGCCGAGAGTAGGCTTTTGAGATTGTCAAATATGACATTTCTCTGATGAAATTTAGCCGAAATGATACAAACGAGAAGGAAATACATATATTTGCGCGTTAATGTCTTCGAAGCCTCATATTTAAAATAAATCGTTAACATAGTACTGATAAAATTTCAAACTACAGTCATATATACTGACAAAAATCTTTAGAAAATTTGTTTGATTTGAACAGCACTAGATGGCACTGATGAGGCTACTCGAAGAGGTTAGTTCATGACGTGACGTAGTGTTTCTGTTTTCGGGCCTGAGTAAGAAGGCAACGTCTGTATCCCAAACTGCCCGAAAAATCGCAATAAAAATTTAAATGCATCCCTTATAAATTGAACTAAAGTTACTCAATGTGACACATAGAGGGAAACACATTTTGAATCTGTAGCGAATATCTGTTGCCGCCTTGAATCCCGTGGATTAAGACGTGCACCATCAATGCCTCCTCACACAGGCCCAAAAGCGGAAGCACGTCGTCACAATGCGTACCAGGTTTTAGACCAATTAACCTGTTCTTTTAGCCCATTTCAACAGCTTTTTACAGTTCTCGCTGTGACGTCGTCAGAGCATATCTACTAAGTAGCAGCTGCAATTAGAACAAATTTTATTTCTTACGGTGTTTATAGAGTAGAGAGAATCTGACTAAAAGTACATATGTATGGTAAACAAAAACTTGAATTTGCAAGCAAATGAACCAACACATGGTAAACTTTAATCCATCTTTTACACGTTTATTTGCCTCTCTTTTCATTTTGACAGCACCTCGATTGCAGGTGTTAGTTAGTATATATGCATTGACGTCGTGCTCGTTAATTGCTTTCCTTCTGGACCTGAGTAAGCAAGCGTTGGCATAATGCAATCGTTAAATGGTGGTAAATAACAATTTATTGCAAAAATCTAAATATATAACAGTTCGTTAAATGAAACTAAACTTGTCTGCTTCGCGATCAAAAGACAAAGAGAACAGCTGATGAAAAGTCTTCATGTTGCTAGCTGATTGTTTGCCAGATGTGTAAAGTCAAACTTCCTCGGGATGATGTCAGCGCCACTCAGTGGTGGAAATAGTTTTTATGATCGCCACAGTACCCCCTTTCCAGCATTGACGTCAAGTTGATGTTGGCTTTGACGTCCGACTGTACGTTCTGAGGGGAATATCATGATGTTGTTCGTTGTCATCTTTTATAGTATACTCGTACGCTATATGAGTCGTTCGGTTGAGACGGTCGCATCTTGTCCCTTTACCTTGATAGTGAAGACGTGATCGGTGATTCGTTTAACCACCTCGTGTGGTCCTGTGTAGGGTTGCTCCAACGGCTGTCTGACTGCATCGACTCGCAGGAAGACATGAGTGCAAGAGTAGAGATCCTTGTATTGAAAAAGGCTCCTTTTTATGTGGTGAGCTGTTGGTGTCGGTCGAAGGAGTCGCGTGTGCTCACGAAATTTCTCGACAAAAAAGGTGGGATCGGCTGGCATATCTTCGTTTGCAAAAAATTCGCCCGGAACACGTATAGGGTTCTCCAATAAGAGGTGTTATTTTGAATAGATCTTGTGATTTAACACCTTGCGACTTCTTCCTTTGGGGCCACATGAAAGAGAAGGTCTACGCCAACAGCCCAGCGTCGATTCAAGACCTCAAAGATGGAATTCGGGATGGAATTTACCAATGGCAGAATGGCGATGTCGATGTGTACACGATCGAAACTTTCGTTCGGTTCATTTATTGGGATGGGCTGGTTCCTGTTGTGTCGTTGGATTTTCGAGCATTGACAGGATATGCAGTAGCGGGCCCATCGTATTGTGTCCTTTCGAATACTGGGGCATACGTACTTTTGGCGCAGCTGGTGAAGGGTGGCCTTGCCGCTCGGGTGAGCGAGTCCGTGAACTGAAGCAAAAGCCTGTTGACGAAGTTCCGGTGGCATATAAGGACAAATGTGTCCCGTTGAAGTATCGCAGTAAACTGTTGCAGTGCCGATTGACAGCTTTTGTAGTTGTCATCCCGTGTTGTTGCTGTTGTCTAGGAGCACACGAAGCTCGTCGTCTTCTTGTTGAGCCTCGGCTAGTTGAGTTGGGTCTAAGGTGAATGGCATGTTGATCGTATCAATTCTGGAGAAGGCGTCGGCTACCAGATTCTCCGAGCTGGAGATGTGGACTATCTCCGTCGTAACCTGAGAGATGAAGTCCAACTGTCTTAATTGTCTCGGATTGGCTTTGTCAAGACTTTGAGCGAATGGGTAGATTAAAGGCTTGTGGTCGGTTTTGATAATAAAATGCCGACCCTCCAGAATATACCTAAAAAACTTGATTGCGGCATAAATAGCAAGTAGTTCGCGATCGCGCTGTATCTAGCTTCCGTTGGGCTTAGCTTACGAGAGAAGAAGCCGAGTGGATGCCAGTGTTCGCCATCGTGCTGTTCCAAGGCTGCTCCGATAGCAATGTCAGATGCGTCAGTGACAAGTTGAAGTTGTGCCTTGTGATCCGGATGGACGAGTAGGGCTGCAGTTGCAAGGTCGCGTTTGCACATTTGGAAATCTGATTCCGTTTGTGGTGTATAAAGAGCTTTCCGATTATCGTTTCTCTTGCTGTTGATTAAGAAAGCATTCAACGATGCCTGATGGTGGGCTGAGTGTTTAAGACAACGTCTGTAGAAGTTGCAGGTCCCAAGAAATCGACGCAGCTCCACGATAGTCTCAGGTTGCTTGAAGTTAAGCAGCGCAGTAATTCGCTCTTGTGTTGGTTGTGAAGGGCGTATAGCCAAAATACTCTATCTCCGTTTTACCGAAAGCACACTTATCAATGTTAATGTGCAAGTTATGTTGCTCAAGTCGTTGACGGACAATGTTGAGGTGTTCTCGACGTTGTTCAGCATTGTCTGACATGATGATGATATCGTCTATATAGCAGATGTTGTCCATGTGCCGTTGAAAAGTTTGTGTGGCATTTCTAAGAGCGAAAGGCAAAGAGAGCAGCTGATGAAAACTCTTCTTGTTGCTAGCTTATTGGTTGCTAGATGTGTAAATTCAAACTTCCTCGAGATGATGTCAGCGCCACTCAGTGGTGGAAATAGTTCCTTCAAGTAGCCCATGGGTCGGTCCTCTTCATTTGGTCCCGAAGCAGTTAGGACAATGGAGACCGTGCGGTGACTATAGGAGATTGAGCTCTGTAACTATTCCAGATCGATACCCGATAGCAAGAGTTGAAGATTTCGTCCGTAACTTACATAGCAAAACAATATTTTTTTGGACGATCGACCTCGTCCGCGCTTATCACCAAGCTTCGGTAGCGGAAGAGGACATAGAAAAGACTGCGGTGATTACTCCTTTCGAGCTGTTTGAATTTTTGAAAATGCCTTTCGGACTGAGGAAGCTGTTCAGGCCTTCCAAAGGTTTATTGACATCATTCTTTTTAGTTTAGACTTTTGCTTCAGATATTTAGACGATATCGTTATTAATTGGGAGCAAATGCATGTAAAAATTATTTTTAAGATTTCATCATCGAAGTACTAATTAGATGCTAACTCTGTCTTCGATGGATTAGCATGATATCAATTTAGATTTTAAGTAATGTTTTTATTTAAGTCAATTACATTTAGTTTTTGCACTTGCAAGTTATATCGAATATAAATATTACGACCACTTGTGAGAGTCATCTGGCGCTTATTGATATCATCATTGTTTCTAAATCAGAGGAAGAACACAAACGGCACATTTGAGAGATATTCCAGCGATTTAAGGAATACGGAATTTAAATCAATCCTTCGAAGTGCGAATTTGGACATTCTAGAGTCCAGTATCTAGGATACCTCGCCAATAGGGATGGAATTACACCACTAGCCAAAAAAGTGGAAATTATCCTGCAATACGAAAATCCACGTACGATCCAAAGTTTGAGGAAATATCTAGGTATGCTGAATTTCTCCCGAAAGTTTCTGTAGAACGCTACTAAAATCTTAGCACCACTCAACGATTATCTACATGAATCTGGGAAAAATTATAAACAACCAGTAGATTGGCCCCTTAAAGCTATTGATGCTTTTTAAAAAGCAAGCATTTATTAGCAAACGCAACAATACTAACGCATCCTGAAATGCACCACTTGCCATCACGACGGATGCTTCAAGCTTCGTAATGGGAGCTGTGTTGGAGCAAGTCAGTTAATAACCAGTGAGAACCGCTCAGATTTTTCAGCAAGAAATTTAATAAGGTACAACTGGACTACAGCGTCTACGACAAAGAGTTGCTGGCTATATATTCCACCATTAAATATTTCGTGATTAGGTGGAAGGACGCCAATTCGTAATAAGAACTGATCACAAACCATTATGCTACGCGTTTGATCAAATTTCAGCGAAGGCGTCTCCCCGACAAATGCGGCAGAGACTCTAATACTGATATAGTGGGACCATTACCTATTGCTAATAGTTACGAACACGTGTTAACGATGAGCAATTCCAATCACCGAAATAACAGCAGAGGTAGTAGCGCTAAGCTTTTACACCAACTGGACTCAGAACTCCAAGGATACTGAGCGAATCGAGAGGCAGAGAAGATCAAAGCATTTAGAGCATAAAGAAATCGTATTGTAACCGTTGAAAGGAGTAGCTTAACCTTATCTGAACCTGCTTTAGCTTTTTTTTTTTGCTTTAGCACGGCAGCTCCTTTCGGGCCTTCGCTTAGAAGTAGTTAGAGTATTTCATTATCTTGATCGATTGCATCGGCACTGGGGAAGGTAATATGGCTAGTACCACACTTGGCCGTGTGTCTGTCTAGCCAGCTGCGATAAGTCGTGATTTTAAACCAGTTTTTATTATAACTGAATGGGCTTATAGGCCGTCCGAAGAATCACTCGACACAAATCTTGTTTTCGCCAACGGAACTCGAACCGGAGAAGTTCGGCTTACGGGGTGAGTGCTCCAATCACTACACGACGCGAACTACATTTGAACCCGCTAGTAAACTTTTTTCTTTGATCCGTTGTAAGCAGAAGGGGATTAAAATAGGATGATCCGGGTTTGGTGATCGCTGTTCTGCAAGGGTGTAAGTCGTTAATTTTGATTAGCATGTGAACTATCATGCAACTTTCAGGAGGTTCAGTGCACGTACTAACACCAAGTCTTATGGCCGAAATCAATTCAAGGTTATAACGAAATCGAACTTGTTGAGATTGGTAGATAATCTCCGAAAAAATGATCGTTTTTTCTATTAATTTTCCATTGTAATATTGATTACATTTAGGGTGTCAAGTGGGCCATTAGGTTTTTTGATTCTTACGTTGTGAAACTTGCTTTATGTTTTTATAAAATTTATGATTAATGAAATAAAGCGTATTTAATTTGAATTATTAAATAATTTCGTTTCTGGACTACACTAATCACAAGGTAGTAAGATCAATTAAGGTTCCAGGCTAGGTTCTGAGGTTGACAGAGGTGTTTTGTGGGTAATCCAGTCGCTCGCCAGCATGGGAGCCCCACACTGTGCGTAAATGGTATTCAATTTGTAATGATTTTCAACTTTTTAGGTTCGAACGCGGAACCGACCTCTCATCGGTTCTAGACGTTAAGTCTGAGTAGTGCCAACGGATGGTACCAACAGGTCAACCATTCCGTGCACCGTAACCCATTCACGCGGTGGCTGCTTGTCGGCCAGCTAGCTCGGAGAGGATTTCGGTCGCGGGTCTCCGAATGGGTTACGCTCAATTACAATATTTCAGCCACCTGAACATGCCCGTTTTCCAAAACGCGTTATCAAAACAAACCATACGGAGGAGAAACCTACTTTACGTTACTCCGTATTTCTTCTTATAACCAGTCAAGAATTCAAAATCTAATTTTTCTTTCACGTTCCCGAAGTTTCGACACGGTACCGAAAAGTATACTACTCTAAATCAACCCGACGAAGACTACTCTAAATAAAATAACGAAACAGCAAAGGTACCGCGTACCGCGCGCGACGCGAAACCGACCTCAGCGGATTTGGCGAAACCCTACCCTCGCGACGACATACCTACCCTGCACTCTCTCTTCCCACTGAAAAAGAAGAACCGCTGAAAAGGAAAGTCTTTAGTTATTTATTCGCAATTCATTTTATTTCAGTACTCTAACCTACACATCAAACTTGTTTCTATCATTTCGAAAATTAAACCAAAAAAATTATGAAACATTAAATTTGATTGAATATTTCGAATATTATTGTTAAATTTCCTATGAATGTATTATATGTATTTGAATGTTTCAATACACACTACTTATTCGAAAATTGCAAAAATCGTTTACACGTCTATGTACGAAATGATTTCTTTGTATATTATAGTAAATGCAATTGTTTTATTATATGGTGTATATCTACCCTCTATTTAATATGAATTGGAATTATTTTATTTGCTTTTCTCATATTTTACGATGACTGAATTCCAGCGTGCTATTATTTTACTATTGCATTTTATTTGAGTTCTACTGAAAAGTTGATTGTTATGCAAATTATGTTTGATGGAATAGCAACTTTGTAAAAGTACGGAATCATTTGAATATTATGCAAATTAGTAGTCCATATAAATTTTGAAAATATTAATTACTAAAGGGGAAACTGTGCACAGGACCTTTAGAGTTCAATTTAATTTTAATTTTATTTAAATTGTGCTACTGAACACTTAACACCATTTAAATCGCTTAATCGAAATGACTTCTATTTATCTTAATCTAAATTCAATAATCGTAATGGATGTCGACTTAATTCAAGATAAATAAATTTATTTACATGTTTGCAGATGGCTTGCAGTGGTTAAATATAAATTAAAACAATTTACTTTTAAACCCATTGGGCCTTTTATCTGAAAGAAACCTATTCGATATTCTAAATTTATACTTTGGATAAATATACTAATAGATTCTCACATTAATATTTGCACATTAAGATAGCATAGTTGCAATGATCCTTTTAATAGGACGAATATGTATATATATATTTTTTTTATTTTGCAAATTCGGCTTTTCTATATTTACTTCATCTAATTACTCATATGCGTTTCTTTCACTTAATAAATTTTAATTTATTCACATATATGGATAGTATTTGCATTATTAACCTCTAATCAATTTGGAATACATATCACTTTAAATCTTACGCTTCTTTTCTTTATGAAACAAATCAAAATCTTGTTGCACAGTGCATAAAGTTCACTTCGATAAATTGCATCCTTAAAATTGATACCAAGATTGAATGTTTCGCTAGAACTGTTTCCAAACAATTCTTTACAACAAGTAGTTGATGCACTAGGATACTCACTAAAGTGCTATTGCAGTAGAACTACTACATATTTCATCAGATATCGTATCGTTCCCCAGAACTAATCGTTCAAATCATAGTATACTCAAATAGTAGCCACACCTTTCATTTACCCTGTGTTGCACACTTTTTGAATTTTCCCAGGGGCACGTCAGCTGATCCGGGGCATGACAGCTGATCCCATGTTTCGCGCGCTCAAGAAACAAAGCAAAATGCAAATAAAATTTCCGACGCACGTGTTCTTTTACGCATTTCAGAACATAGGAGTGCTGCCACATCCTAACAAAAACTAAAAGATTGCATGGAACGAATTTGTTTTTCTGCAATGTTATTGATTTTTTAGCTCTGGTAGCCCTGAAATCTCTCATCGAAGCATATGTTTATATTCGCGCCATTCCTCGCATCAGCGTTTACCATTTACCTGCTACCGAAGATTTATGGCTCGCTGTTCGGCTTGTGTTCGAATTTTTCCGGAGGGTTGATGGAGTGTGGTTACTAGTTGAGTATACTATGGTTCAAATCGATGCCAAGCATTACATTAGCCCCTTACGATGTTTTATGAATAGCTCGATGAAAGCTTAAATTACTTTTCCCCCTTATAAGAATTTTTTAATTATGGAAATAATATTGCAAATTGCTCATACGATTATAAAATAAAATATATGTATCTTACGCTCGTACAGAATGCGCAACTCAAACACGGTTAACTTATAGGTAAATTGTTAAATCTGGCACCAATTGATTCGACGAGAAGAATTATCAACGTATTTAAATTGTCAATTGAAGTAGTTCTTAATCTTACAAGAATCATTAAAATCGCCAAGTTAATAACATCATTTTGAAGCAGCCTCTCAAATTGAAAATCTATTGTCAGCAAATATAAATTCTGCATTGGGCGACAGCCGTGTTTTGTAACCGATTTTCGAATGGGAAGGGCTCATCGTATTTATTCAGGGCAGCGAGATTTTGCAATAAAAATCTGAGCATACAGTGAAAGAATAGTTTTCTATTCTCTTCGAGTGGGTCGCCCGCCAGATGAATGAGTCAATTATAGAAAAATGTGAAGATATAAAAATATATAAGGTTTCATACAAGAAGTTAAGCCGTTCAAATTCCCTACCAATTAGAGGTTAAATGCCAGTGGATAAAATTCGTGAATAGTCTATGATTTATGACATCATCGGTATAATACACTGGATAGAACATTTTACTTGTATAACAAACTCACGAATGAGACGAATCTCCGGTTGAATTTTAAGTTGAATGCGCCAGCGTTCTTCCAACAATTGGATACCGTAACAGTGTTGAAGGAATGAAAGATTTACAAAAGACATATTTTAAGCAAGTATACGAGTACATTAAAAAGTAGAAATCGCCAAGGTTTATAAACTGCGTGGCATTTTAAAATCCGATGAAAACTTAATATGATTCCCTGATCATAACTAATAATACCTAGTCAAACGTTAATAATAAATGCATGAACATTTACTACTGTTTCATTATATAAATAAATTACCGTACTTTCTTTTTTTTTGACAAGTAACATTTACACTCGTTTCTACGAACAGCGGTACCTTGCTTTCCATCAAACAGAACGTTCTCTACATTCTTGAACCCTATATTAAGGAGTTGGCAAAACAGTAATGCAGTTGTAAAGCATTTCACATCTTAATTCGCAACGCGCTCTCCAGCTTAATATACATATATGTATACATCCTTCAATCAGGCCCATATGAGAGCAAGCTTATGCGGAGCAACAGTAAAAAAGATCCTCGGAGTGATCAAACGCAACGCCACCTGTCAAAGATTCCAACTGTTAAAAACAAACGGTACCGTCATTTTTTGTTCGCACCTACGTTTCGCCACGAAGCGCACTCAACGCTTTCCGGCGCAGGGTTGTATTTATCGACATTTATTAGCACCCTCGCGATGTCCAGAATGTCCATTTCCTTTCGTTTTTAGGTCGTCCAATTTGCATTTCAATCTCGAAATTATCGAACACCGCTCCAACTTCTTAGGCACAAGACCAGATGATGGCAAACACAAATCAGAACGATAAAGAATTTCTCCTTCAAATTTTATCGTCGCCGTGAGTTTCTTATGGAACTCGCGGCGATAGCGAAGATCGAGAAAACTTTGCCAACTTTCCGGGATTTGCAATTTTCTCCAAATGATCTATTATTCACAAAAACACCTCGGAATTTTAATTCCTTTTTAAAACCGTCAATCGTACAAAAATATAATTTCTCGTTGGCAACTAAAAATCTCTTATTTCCCGCCGTTTCTTTTTCCTCGTGGCCCGGACTGTCACTCCGACAACCACCGACAAAACAGATGTGCGGAATGGAACGCCACATGGCGGCAATGTGCATTTCCATTTGTCACCAGTGGCATAGTGTTTCGATGGCCACGGTGGAGGGGGCATTCCCAGATGAATATGCCTCGAAATGTGTCGGGGTTTGGATTAATATTATGTTTCAAATATTTAAATATATTATTTGGAGAGAAAAAAAAATATTTTCTGCGCAACGATATCCGCACGAAAGATGAAGTCCGCTTGCATTTCGAGGTCATACCCATCTGGCCGGGTGCAAGGGTTCGGGATCGGAATCACTTCGATTCCCGGGCGTAGGCATCACATTACAAATTCCCAGTCTGAAAAAAATCTGTTAAGAATTTTCGCCACATTTACCCTATCATTGAATCATTAAAAGCAAATTTTTGGTGAAGTTTCTACATCAATACCGGAACGTCCTCCCTTATTTCAGTCATTAGAAAAGTTAATCCAGTTTCATCCGAGCTAGACTGGAAGTATTGTTGGTGTATAGACTTATAGCATAGGGCAAAAATAATAGCAATAAATTTTCATACTTCTACTGTAAAATATTTCTGCGAAACTATTTGCACCAATGCAATTAAAAAAATGTTTCGACTAACAAAATTTATTAACTAGAAACAATTAAAAATTTACAATGGTGCACACAAATTCATTAATTTAAATGGATTTCGAGAGCTTAAATATTTCAGTTCGTCATCGAAACCAGGAGATGTGTTCTGGATCCATTTTCGATTCAAATAATAATTAATACAAGTGTGAAATTCTTTTTCACTAAAGTTATCAACTCTAATTGGAACAAATGGGTCAACATGTTCAAATCCTTCCTTACCAAGTTGATAACGAGGCAATTCTGATTCCCATCGATCCTCGGTCAATGCAATGCGATCGACAGCTAAAATACAAACACCGTTCGTCCAGTCATACTTTGTAATATCCAGGAAAGGTTTCGTTAGTGTAATCTTATCTGGCGTCACCATAACCTTTCCTTCGCCAAAAATTCTACTGTGTGGGTAGAAAAATGCATTATAACCGTCAATTGCTACCATGGTTTTACATTTCCCTGCGGTGGAGTGTTGTTTTAGCTCATTCAGAAGAGCTTCAATTGTGTCCGATGCAAATTTCACTCTGGCGATTCCATGTTCGATTAACTCCGAAAGCGTTGAACCTTTCGGAGTCGATTCACGCTGGGTCCAAACATAATCCTTAGTAACTCTTAAGTCTAGTTTAGATAGTAGGGATGAGTTTTGGTTTTTAAAGTGGACTAGCCAAGATGCAGCATCAAATGGTAAATCCGTCATTCCTTCCTTTGATCCAGATGGCGCGATTTCCTTAGGCTTCTTGAGCCAATTAGCCACCCAAGGAACGTGTACTAAAACAAATTCTTGTTGTAAGCCGAAATGAAGCAAATGTGCCATAGTTAGTGATTTCCCCACTCCATCTTGTCCGTAGAGTATATAACGGATAGTGGGTTTACTTAAATCTGAGTTCTTTATGTAATTCATTAACTCCACAGCTGGCTCGCGGACCATTAAACATGTTTCTCCGAATGTTTTGATTTGCTTTTCGAACGACTTGGGTAGACCTCCATGGGTAAAAAGTTGTTTTCTTACTTCAGGGTCTATTTGATAATACTTCCCAATGTGTTGAATCCCTTGATTTGCTGTTATTGTTTCATTTGTTCGAAAATCCTCAATCTTTCTTGCCGGCTCGGCTACAGTTGAGAAAAAGATACACGGCGCTTTGGAAGAAGTTCGTAGACATCGTGCAAACATTTTTCTCTAATGGTACAAAAAAGACAAACCAATATGTACGGAGTTATAGTTTGATATGCTAGGCAATAATTACCAAATAGTGTTTGAAAGAAACTGGACCGAGGAAGCAATGTTTTTCCTTGGAGGTTATAGTTAGTTAAGAAGATGTCAAAGTGACATTATTGAGAAAAGTGAGAGGTAGAGGGCAGTTATGAGGCAACAACAGATGAAAAGGGGAGTTCCAATCGATTAGTAAAGTACGTTACCGATTTGAAAATGCAGGCAGTTTATTTATTGATATAGCTTCGAATTTCAGGATGAAACCCCTGAAGAAAGTTTATTGATAAGCTATATCATCGCAAAAATTGCCAATTTTCATAAAAAGCTCCATGTGCTAGTTTGTTACATAATTTCTCATTTATACGAATCTGTGATCTATCATTGTCTGATACAACAATTAGAACAATATGTAATGAAACAAAAACCTGCAAATGATTTTAAACCATTCGTGATTTATATAAATGAGTCAAGATGTGAAAGTTTGAAACAAACTGAAATGAGAAATTTGAAGTTAAAGAACAGACTACGGTGGACTTATTAAATAAATCAACCAAGTAAGTGGAAAGGATTTGTGAAGCAATAAGTAAATGAAACAATGTCTTCAACTATAACTTGGCTCAGGCGAGTATATTTGATTTTTTATATTTTATATTAATCATGAAATATGGTTATCTTACATTTCAATTCGACGCCGTTTTATTTACAGTGTGTTTGATTAATCATGATAACATACCAATGTTACACATCAGTTTGAAATTGCTTTTAAAATCTGTACCGGTCTAGCCACATACTGGTTGAATTTGGAGTGGAAGCTAATAATATAGAAGCATTATGTGATGTAATTAAGAAGGTTCTCGGCAAAAGAACAACTGAAGCATCGCTCGAGCCGATAGCAATGATCGAAATCAGGGAAATCTATTACATCACGGACCTGGCCAAGGCAGAGGAGGCCATCAGAAGGTAACTCCCTAGCGTAAGTAAAGATAAAGCAAAGTGGACAGCAGAAAATAATACGGGACAACGTATGGTCAACATAGACCTGACTGAGAAGGAAGCTGAAACACTTTTGAATAAAGGTAAAGTAAGAATAGGGTGAGTCATCTGTAGATTACGGCGAAGAGTAGTACCTTTCCACTGTTTTAAGTGTGTCTTAGTTATGGTCATACCACATAGGGATGCAAGGGACCCGATAAGACTTCCGTGTGCTACAAATGTGGCGACATGGGAAATAATGAAAAAATGTACGAGGGAGGCACACTGCACCCTTTGCAAAGATGCTAATCCAAAATCAAGTGTCAGATTTTTCAGGAAGCCCCAGTCAAGCTAAAAGCAGAGCTTCGATGGTCCGTATCCTACAGGTAAACCTATACCGTAGTACAACTGCCCAAAATCTGCCTAAACAGTTTGCGAGTGATATTAAAGCCGACTTTTTGCTGCTAAGTAAGCAACCCAACAGCAAATGTTCATCATCATGGTAACCTGGTACTGCCACCATTTGAGCTCGGAACAGTGCTGATTTGCTAATAGAGGCTATGAATGAAGGGAAGGTTTCGTGTGGGTTCAGTGTCTAGGGACTTCATTCTTTAGTGTGTAATTAACGCCAAACGAATCGATATCATTTTTCCAAGCCAGTTGCTGCGAACGCAGATGGCCACGCCCTAGGGAAGACTTCAATGGTAGAGTAACCTCAAACTGATCCGCGGAGCAGACGAGTACTTGAGATGGTGGCCAGAGTAGGGCTTGTATTACTGAGCACCGACAATATGCAGACTTTCGACCATGTGGCCTGTGAAGGAACTATACCTGACGTGATATTCGCCTCGGACTTTGTAGTACGGAGGGTACACAATTGGAGAGTATAAAAGGACACTCAGCCAGTGATCAGTACATTCTGCTTGAGATCTGTGATGCTATCTCCGAAGGCTCGTGCTCTTGACCTTTCACGATTGGGAGGATGCACGTCAAGGTGGCCACGGTTGGAAGATTCACAGGAGACTGAAGCGAAGGCAGCTCAAGACGTGGTGAACTCAAGTATAATCATCATCACGTCTGCTTACAGCGCTTCTATGCCCCAGTAGTGAATGTTGGTAGATACATGTCCGTAAAGGACTGCAGCGATGGTCTGCTGCCTCAGCGGAAGAGGATAGTAGGATCCGCTGGGATTGGCCTTGTCTGGGAATGCGTAAATGCTTTGGCAGGCTAGCGCTGTGGTGTCGTGGGGCGGGTTCCTTCCCCCTAGCACAACACCCACTACAAAAACATTTTTCGCATCCACGAATTTGGAAATGTTCTTTTGATTCTCGACCGGAGACGAAAAAGGAGATAACCGTCAAGGACTATGAACACGTTGGTTCAGAGGACAAATAGGGCTTTACGAAAATGGACGGACTTGAGGAGACTTCGTCGTAACCGACGATATTTATGGTCCCCAAATAAGAGTGGGCATCCAGGTGGAAGCGGTGCGTCCTCCCACCCTCCCAACCGGATCAAGATCCAAATGTAGACGTGGCCATGTATTTCCCATTTGAGTGAAAAACTCATACAAATGTACTTTGCATGACTTTTTCCATCAAATGAGGAGTACAAACCATAAAAGGGCACGTGAGCGGAAAGCCACTCTACCCGACAAGAGCCTCTGTTACGTAAAAGAAGGGAAGAGCGCGCCCGATGGCTAGCCTATTTCAGAGGAGGAGGCTGTGTAATGATTATTTTTAAATGTCCGTGTAGGACACGGGTGCCGATGGTCTGGCACAAGTGTCAGCGAGCTAAAACAACACCGAGCTCAGCTAACTAGCTTCGCTTAACGACTGCGTACGCGTGCTTGACGACTAGCATTTGCGGGATCATATGAGGCGGACTCTTGTCGAGCCACGAAGCTACACTACAAAATACTTATCACGCGTACTCTACTCTACAAGGCGCACCGATCAATTTTTATTGTCTTTAGAAAAGTTCTATTACGTGTCAATTAATCTACTCTACAGTAATTCAATATTGTTTTGCCTCGTTAAAGTTAGCGGACACGGAGGCTTGAGACAAACGCAAACATTACACAAAAAGCAACCGTTACTTTCACCGAAGGAGGTCGTTGCATTCCAAGGGGAATGTTAAATCTAAAGATGTTAAAGTGGCTGAAGTGAACCACTCATCTCTGCCTAAATGATGGAAACTTGACGGATGCAGTTTACTTTACACTAGTAAAACAACAAACTAAGCAGTTTCGACGGGGTGACCACCTTATCTCTTCAGGAGCAGCCACTCCTGATCACCACGGGGCTGCTCGACTGCTTATGTTTATTACAGCTGCCATCTTTGCGGGTCCTATACCCGGTCAGGTTTTCAGAAAAGGAAAGACTGAGTTTGAATTCTTTTAACTGAACATTATTTTATTGCATTTAATTTCAAGACAAATATTGAACGAATTGATAATAGTTATTAATTAAATGTACCATTATTGATTAAGAGGTATAAAAATATATAATAATTATAATAAAGTTAATAATTATTTTTATTCCTTGATTATGTATTGTGTTTTCGCAATGCGTTTTTATGTTATTAAATATTTTTTTCAGTTTAAATAAATATATTCAAAACATTTTTTATATAAGCAAGGAGTTATTCGAAAAAACTTTAACCATACAAGAGTGTTTTTTTTGTTGTATTTCGAAAATTGAATAGAAAATTTAGTTATAAGAAACAAATTTGTCGTATGAATATATATAAGCCTAAAAATATGTAAATGTGTTTTTTCATAAACTAATATTTTTTTTGTGGTAGGGAGGTGAATGCCATTTATGCACAGAGTGTGGGACTCCCATGCACGCAAGTAAGCGACTGGACCACCAACTAAACACCTCCCCTGTCAACCTGAGAACCCAGCCTGGAACCGTTTGACACATTCCTTCGGGCCAGGTCTCGTTTTGTTACGCCGTGGAGCGCCTTCAAGCTGGGGAGTCCCTTTCCTAGCCGGAGGGGAGAGGGGAAGAGGAAATGCCAGAACAGCGATCCCCCAGCCCCAGCGCCCCCGGCTGCTGTGTGTCCCTATTATATTTTAGGACTGCCCGAGCATAATGTGCCACCTGGTTCCATTTGTCAACCGATTCGAGCATCACCGCAACTATATTATCCGGGGTGAGCTCTCCCGTCTCCCTGTAGAGTTCCCTTCGCAGCCTGACCCATTTTGTACACGCAAAAAATGTGTGACAGGCATTGTCCTCCTCTCCTGGGCAAAACCGACAATCGGGAGACCGTGACTTACCGATCTTGTGCAGGTAAGACTGAAAACACCCCTGCCCGCTAAAAAGCTGGGTCAGATAAAAGTCAGTCTCACCATGCTTCAATTTAGCCACGGTCTCACATCCTGGATGAGGCATGCAGTCCACCTTCCCTTCGTGCAATTCACCCAAGACTGCTGCCAATCGTTGAGCGAGCGCTGTCTATCCTCGCGGACAACTATCTCCCTCGCATCCTCGTTTCCGCGCTGGTAAATAGCGCGGCGCTCTCTAGCAAGGAGGGCGATAGGTATCACGCCTGCAATCACTCTCACCACCGAGTCGGAGACTGTTGGATACAAAGATACAATTCTCAGTGCTCCCCTTCTCTGTACTTGCGCCTAACGTTTTCAGTATACCTCCTTGCTCAGAGCGTCGCCCCATACCTCTGCTCCATACAGTAGCACTGACCCTACAGCACTCATCAAGAGGCGTCTTCTTGATGGGCTGGGTCCCCCTACGTTGGCCATAAGTCGACTCAGAGCCGATATTCCCGAAGCAGCCTTCTCAGCCGTTTCCCTGATTTGCTCAGAGAAACTCATCTTCGAGTCGATCAGTAGCCCCAGGTACTTCACCGCTGGCTTCGATTTGATTTGTATGTCTCTAATATTGATCATCCTTACTCTAGGGATTGTCTTTTTTGTCAAGATGACCACTTCGGTTTTCTCCAGTGCTAAACTCAGCCCGCGAGCAGTCATCCAGTCCCTCACTCGGCGCATTAGCATACCTAGCCTAAGTTGCGCTTGTTCAACGGTGCGCCCAGCGACCAGAGCCGCAACATCATCCGCATAGCTGACCAAGCTTGACTCATCTGGCATCTCAAGTCTCAGTAGCCCGTCGTAAGACACGTACCACAGGTCCGGACCAAGGATAGATCCCTGTGTAACACCCGATGTAATTTCCATCCTTCGTTGGCCCTGTGTCGTGTCGTAGAGCAGGCTTCGGCCCTTTAGGTAGTTCCTCAAAAGCCGCATTAGATATTCTGGAACTTGAAAAGAGTTTTCCAGCGTGTCCAGAATATCCACCCATCTAGCGAAGTTGAAGGCATTCCTGATGTCGAGTGTCACCAACAGGACGATCCGTCGCTTGGTGCGACTATATGCCTCTGCCTTTTGGACCGCGCTCACCACTTCTGCAATCGCATCAATGGTAGAACGTCCTGCTCTAAAGCCGTACTGCCGAGGAGATAGGTCCCCAGCAGCACGAATCGCGTCAGTGAGTGTTCCCTTGATGAGTTTCTCTAGCACTTTCCCAGCCGTGTCTAGCATGCATAACGGGCGGTATGCAGACGGCGATTCGGGATTTCCCTTCCCCTTGCTGATCAGCACGAGCCTCGCCACCTTTCATCGTACCGGGGAAACCCCGTCCCGTAGGCAAGCGTTGAATGTGCTGAGGAGCAAGTCAGGACAATGGTGATAGACGAGCCGCAACACCTCAGCTGGAACACCATCTGGACCTGGAGCCTTCCTCGCTTTCAAGTAGAGGACTGCCTCCTCCAGTTTCAGCTGTGTAAAGAGTGGGCACGCTGCTGCTGTTTCACCATGGACAGCGTCAACACGGATGGGATGGGCGGGGAAGAGTCCCCGCACTATCGCGTCCATCTTTTCCGCATCATGTATACAAGGCTTCCGTCGGGCACCAAGTTTCCCCATGACCAGCTTGTAGCCAAGGCCCCACGGATCCTTGTTCACATTGTCCACTAGGTCTTGCCAGCAGCAAGCCTTGCTACTGTTGATCAGTTTGCGAAGGCATTTGCTGGCCGACTTATATGCTGCCACCTGGTTGCATGCCTCGTCACGGTCGCGCGCCCGTTGAGCCTCACGCCGAAGCTTGCGACACTCCCTCCGCTTTTCAGCGATTTCAGTAGACCACCAGTACACTGGGGGCTTGCCGTGCCGGGGTCTTCGACGGGGCATAGAAGCGCAGCAAGCAGTCGTGATTATGCTCATAGTAGAGTTCACCACGTCTTGAGCTGCCAGTTCTTCCATCCTCTCCAAAGCTCCCTGCAGCGGCTCACCTGCTGTGAGAACTTTGACGAACCTCTCGACGTCCATCCTTCCGATGTTCCATCCAGTTGTAGAAGGCCGAGAGCACGGACGTCGGGAGATAGCATCACTCACCTCAAGCAGAATGCACTGAGGATCACTGGCTGAGTAGTCCTCTAATACTTTCCAGTTGTGTATCCTCCGTACTAAGGACTCCGAGGCGAATGTCACGTCCGGTATGGTTCCCTCACAGCCAATACGGCGGAAAGTCGGCGTGTTTCCGGAGTTTAGTACGACGAGGGTCGTCCTGGCCGCCATTTCCAGGATTCGTTTTCCCCACGGATCAGTCTGAGGCATGCCCCATTCGATTGCTTTAGCATTGAAGTCGCCCCCAACGAGCACTTTGCCCTCTGCGTTCGAGACAGCGCCCTCCAAAGCATTAAGCTTGGCTTGGAAAGATGATATCGACTCGTTAGGCGTTAGGTACACACTAAAAAAGGTGATCCCTGAGCACCGAACCCACACAAAACCATCCCCCCGTCCATAACTCTCCGCCTGAAAGTCACTGTTCCGAACCCAGATAGCGGCAGTACCAGTTTCATCAGAGTACCATAATGCAGGACTTTTATTATGGTGTTGCTAAGAAGTCGGCTTTCATGTCCCTTGCAAACTGCTCAAGCAGATTTTGGGCGGTTGAACTGCGGTGTAGGTTTAGCTGCAGGATGCGGGTCATCGGAGCTCTGATTTTGCGTTGGCTAGGGCTTCCTGGAACACTCGGCATTTTCCTGATCCCAAGACGTGTCCGAAATCAAGTTTTGGATGAGCATCCTTGCAAAGAATACAGTGTGCCTCCTTCGTACACTCTTTTCTTTTATGTCCCATTTCACCGCATTTGTAACACAGGGAACTCCTATCGGATCCTTTGCATACTTGTGTGGTGTGACCATAACCAAGGCATTTGAAACATTGAAGAGGCGTTGCTCTTCGCCGTATCCTACAGACAACCCACCGAATTCGTACTTTGCCCTTGTTCAGGAATTGTTCGGCATCCTTTTCGGTCAAGTCAACTATGGCCATGCGTTGTCCCCTGTTGTTTTCTGGTGTCAGTCTCGCTTTGATCCTTCCCACGCTAGGGAACTCCTTTTTGATAGCCTCTTCTACCTCGGCCAGATCCGTCACGCAGTCTATGTCTCGTATTTCGATCGTTGCCATCGGCTCGAGCGAGGCTATAGTTGCGCTTTTGCCGAGGACTTTCTTTACTGCGTCACAGAATGCATCTTTATTGCCGGCCTCTGCTCCGAGTTCGACCAGTATGTGGCCCGACCGCGTTGGTCGTACTACTTTAATGGTAGTATTGGTGTCTTCGGGCCTTACGTTTTCCCTGATGTCCCGCAGTACCTCCGCGTAGGATCGGCCATCTTGGGGCTTTACAAGCAGTGCCTGCTGCCGTGGTCTTCGTCGGGGCTTCTGCCTCTCCTGCTTTGCATCAGGTCCTTTTTGTAATTGGGCGTCCGTACGAACCTTATTTTCTGGCTTTTTTTGAAGGAGTTTTTTGCGGCTTTCTTCGCTCCTTTTGTAAGCACTGTCTGGAATCCCTGATCTAGTGCTCCACGCCCTTCAAGTGCCTCTTCCTTCCTTCTTTTATCCCGATCTCCTTTGATTGGGCTAGGTGCCATTCTTTTATTGACGTTAAGTGGTGGAGCTATCTGCGTGTCGCCTTTAGATTTCGCCCCAAGCGCCTCTTTAGCCTTCTCTTCGTCTTCGGCCCTTAACCAGCTCCGCCGATAGTGCCCTATGCGAGCTAGGAGCTCCTCTAGTTCAAGGAGCCCTTCCTTTGCTGCTTTGCTGATTTGTGGGGAGTCGCATGCAGCTTGTATTCTTTTCAGACCATCTCCCGCTTTTCGGAGTAGTCTTCTTCTTCGTATCGCTGGGCCGCAATTGTACCTTGCAACCATCCTTGGGAGAGATTATCGAGGCCTGCCAAGGTTTTACCGGGACGGAGACGGTATGATAGTTGAATTGGAGCCGTTCACACACGAATTTCACCTCGGCGCTACTGTGCAAAGCAACTAGGTCCAAACCATCACATCCGCCAGCCCAAAGCGTCATTTCCAGTTCGTTGTCCAAAGCGTAGTCCAGATCCAATCTTACTTGTCATCCCAGGAGGGAGCCTCACGGCGCCCCCCATATCCTCGGGTCCGTGGGGGCGGCGCTCCCCAAAGAATGCCAGCCTCAAAAAGTGCTCTTGTCGACCGGCATTCTCCCTGCGGGAATTTCTTCGGGTACGTGGGGGCGGAACTCCCCAAAGAATGCTAGCCTCTAAGAGTGCTCTTGTCGACCGGCATTCCCCCTGCGAGGATAAACTAATATTAACCAAAAATTAAGATGAGTACTCACCGGCATCGTCACGAGCGCTCGATGATGATATAGGCGGTGCCAGTAGAGATGATTATAATGAACATAAGTGCAATAATATAATTCAAAATTTATTTGCTCACGAGTAAAGTCTTCTTCCAACTTTAAGCTACAAAGCATCATGAAAGAAATTAATATGTTATTTCTTATAACTTGAATCCATCAAACGTAAAATATTTTGTTGGAGTTTTGTTTCGGTCCTTTTCCACTGGTTGTCGCGAGGAAATCAAAACAAATTTTATTCTTCAATAAGCAACCAACATGTTTAGCGAATATATGTATGTTCTATATAAATATATGCTCTGTGATATGTACTTACTTAAATTTCTGCAGTGAAGCTTTAAAAAAATATACACTATGCAAATACTGCAAACACAAACCAAAACAAAAACAAAACACAAACTACTGTTTTCACTAAAAAGACAACATATGTTTCAAAACACGTCCAATCCTTTGATCTTACCGTTTTCGATCGGCACTCGAAAAACAAAACACGAGTTTTTGTTTTGTCTGTTTAGTGAAAAACCGGCATTATACTTAATCATTGCACAGCGAAATAGAAACGGTCTGGCAATTCGTTTGACTAATGTTCGCGATTAACCCTTTCGAGACTAACGGGACAATACGTCCCAAGGCAGATTTCATTTTAACTAGTGGGCACAGTCATCCCGTATGTGCGCATATAAATGCCAATCCAGTCTTTTTAATGTCCAACGTCATATAGCCGGATGCATTTTATGAATAAACCGAGATAATGTCAAATTTATTGAAGAAATATGTTCGAATTTGTTTTCGTGGGACATTATTTCCCAACAGTCTGCTTCAGTGGAGCCATTTGTCCCAGCAGACATAGAAATGTTTTTTCTTTTTATTTTCCAGAATGAGCAAAAAATTAATGGAAAGGGAGATTGAGGAATTTCTTGCTAATTCCGATTTGTCCGAGAGTGATACTGATCCTTACCGCAATAGTGAGGATGAAGACCCAACCTGGGCCTCTTTAGGTTCTGAAAACGAGTCAGCGTCTGATGGTGGTATTCAGTCTTCGAGTTCTGATGTGAGCGCAATCGAACCTGAAAGTAGCTATGTTGTGCTCGATAATCAACGGCATAATATACCAGACGATTCCGACATCCAGAATGTACAAGCCAGTCCCCAAACAGCGTCTACAACTTCATAAGCACCAGACAACATAATATGGTATCTAATTCCGCAGAATTACACCCCAAAGATTCAACTACCGGATGCAAGGGATACAGAAATTCTATTGAACTCCATAAATAGTCAGTCTTCAGAAATTGATATTTTCCTGAAGCTATTTCCAAAAAGCCTGTACATGTATATATCCCAGTGTACAAATCAAAGGTTAACTATTTTGGAAAGGAAGACTAAAAAAAAAGTGAAGCTAACTGACTATTCTGAAATTATGATGATGACGGGAGTTATGATGGTAATGGCTTATAATACGCTGCCAAGCCTAAACTGCTATTGGTCAAAGCACCCCTCTATGGGTAACACTACAATCAAAAATGCAATGTCACGTGACCGTTATAAGCTGCTAATTTCTAAATTATATTTCAATAACCCTGAGAAACCAACTAATTGCTCCAAGATATATTATGTTGAGGAACTCCTGGAGTGTTTCAAATACACATACCAACAAGCTAGAATGGATTCAACTTTTCAATGTATAGATGAAAGTATGGCCAAATTCAAGGGCAGTTCGAGTTTGAAGCAGTATTTGCCCTTGAAGCCCATCAAACGGGGAATAAAGTTATGGGTAAGAAGCGACTCTCTTACCGGTTATGTATATGACCTCAATGTGTACAGTGGAAAGGAAAATGGACAAGCAGATGGAACAGTAGGAGAAAGGGTAGTTAGAAAACTTACCAGCTCAATAAGGAGTACCAATGTTGTGATCTGCTTTGACAGGTTTTTTACGTCGGTAACATTGATGAAACATTGTCATATGCTGCAGAAGGGACTTGTATTGCGTCGCGAAAAAATATACCAAAAAGTCAGGGTAAACTAGAAAAAGGCGAGGCTAAGTTTTTATGCACAAATGACGGAATAACCTTTACTAGATGGCAAGACACAAAAGAAGTATTGGCAATTAGCAACTGTCATGGCAATCAGCTTACATTTGTTGACCGAAAACAGAAGAATGGCGAAAAACTTGCTGTTGCATGTCCCGAGATCATCTCCTTTTACAACAAGTATATGGGAGGGGTCGATTTGACTGATCATTTATCTGGCTTGTATGAATTTGACCGCAAATCTACCAAATGGTGGAAAAAAGTATTTTATAAGCTGTTGATGATAACTGCTGTAAACGCTTCCATAATTTACAATGAAGTCACAGGTAGAAAGATACCATTTTTGGATTTCTTGGTAGCCTTGGCAGAAAGCCTTATTGAACAAGGGAAAAGCAAAGCTGGGGTGAAGAGACGTTCAACTTCTGGACGACCATCAAAGAGGCAAAAAAAATGTTGAATGTTGGCGACCATATGCCGATTGTAGAGCAGAAAAGGAGAAGATGTACAAGATGTTCACAAAGAAAGATCGAGAAACGAACAAAAACTGTTTGCAGAACATGTTGTGTGCCGTTATGTAATGAATGTTTTACCGCTTTCCATATGTAAAATTATGTTAAGTTAAGTTTGCTATAAACTATTTGTTCAACTTATTCATGTGTCTTATTTTAGAACTGATTGGAAATATCGTCCCAACGTAATTAACTTATGGGATGATATGACCCACTAAAAAAAAAAAAAAAAAAAAAAAAAACAACTACAAACATCTTAAAAGCACTTCTACTTTTCAAATATGAAGCAACAAATTCAATTAGAGGCCACACAAAAAAAATAAAAATCCGTCTTGAAAGGGTTAAACATCAATTCATAATTCATACAATCTATTCCCAGTGAGAAGATGTAAAGCAGTGAATTACGTCGTCCTAATATAAATGAAGAATTATAGCGCATAATGACATAACAAGCGATTATATCCCGTTGGATTGCTATTTAGAAAATCATCCGTTAGAATTGTATTTCGGATATTTTGTAGCGATACATGTGTGATTGATACGTATTTGAGTAGAGTTTGTAGGTCCCCATCACGATTGGCGGTATATTGTTTAATCTAGCTCATAAGTGCTGTGAAATTGTATTCGCATTTGATTGTTTGATTTCTTTGAGAATAGATTCAAACTCCTGCAAGCTGAGACTCTTAAATTTAGGTGAATCACTTATTGCTCTTAAGTAGTACACAATATAATTGATCGTTGATCGACGCAAAGTTTTTTCCAATTATATTTGGATTCACTTCTGAACATGCAGGCAAAAGGTTTTCGAAAGGAAGACATTCAAATTGGTTAAAAATGTTAGTTTGAAATGTGGAAATCCCGGAGGTGTTTTATGTAGATAGGCCATTTGCGCCACTAGCTGGATATTTAATTTGGAACGCTAAACTAATTTTCACAAACATTAACGAAGAAGAAACTCTGAAATCGGTGAAATGATGGCTCACAACCCGTCCGGCGTGCTTGCGGTTACGCGATCTTCCGTAGACTCCTGGTTTGTTGTTTGTCGTCGCCTTACGAGCCGGCTCCAAAACCAGTCGGCGAACCTTCCATCCACTTTCCTTCTCATCGCGAAAGTGCGATCGTGGAAGAGCTCCTTTGGAAAGGGGTTGCCGTATCCAAATTTCAATTGCAAATTAAAATGATGAGTATTATTTTAAATTTACAACTGAAATTTGGATCTGCAATACTCGTATGTGGGTTTCCGAGCAGTTTGCTTTGGTGACTGCTCGATCATTTCACCCCGTCGGACACTCTGGCATGGCAAGCCTTCAGTGTACTGATATTGCTGAAAAGTGAAGAGAGTGTCACAAGCTTCGACGTAAAACTTTACGGGTACGGAATCGGGATTAGGCATGCAACCGGTTAGCAGCATATAAGTCGGCTAGGAAATGCCTTCGCAAAATGATTAACAGCAGTAATGCTCACTGCAGGCAAAGTCGAGTGGACGATGTGACCAGTGACTCGTGGGGCTTTGTCTTCGAGCTAGTTATGCGGAAGCGTGTGCCCTACGCAAAGCTTGCAAGATGAAAGAAATAGTGCGGGCACTTTTCTCCACCCATCCCATCTATGTTGTTGCTATCCACAGTGAAACAGCAGCTGACTGCCCACTCTTTACGCAGCTGTAACTGGAAGGGGCAGTCCTTTCATCGAAAGCAAGGAAGGTTCCAGGACCAGTGGTGTCCCAACTGAGGTGTTGCAGCTCATCTATCATCAGAGTCCTGACTTGGTGCTCAGTACATTCAACGCTTGTCACTGGGAAGGGGTTTTACCTGAAAGTTGGAAGGCAGCATACTGATTAGCGAAGGGGTGTCACGAGTTACTGTTTGCATATCGCTTGTTATGTATGCTAGACACGGCTGGCTCGATAAACATATCAAGGGAAAAATCACTGACATGATTCGTACTTTACTTTTCATAGGGTATGTAGTTTTTGTTTGTAATCGAAAGCATTTATTGTCAACATTGCTGAGATTAAAATTTATTGTTTTAAGAGGATGCTGCTGGGGACCTATCTCCTCGGCAGTATAGCTTTAGAGCAGAATACTCCAACATCAAAGAAATTGCAGAGGTGGTAGGTGCAATCCAAAAGCCGTAAGCACAGAGCTATAATAAGGTGTAGTGAATTGGGTAGATGAAATTGTCCGTGAAGGACTGCAGCGATGGTTTGCTGCCTCGGCGGAACAGGATGTTGAGATCTGCCGAGATTGGCCCTGTCTGGGAATGCGTTGGTAGGCTAGCGTTGCGGTGTCGTGGGGTGGGTTCTTTCCCCCTAGCATAAGGACCCAACACAAAAAAAAATTTCGCATTCACGAATTCGATCGACTGGTGTCGAGGCTGAGGTAATCTACCAAGGGTTGCAATGTTTGTTCGAAGAACAAAATGGGCCGAGCAAAAATGGACGGACTGGCGAAGACTTCGTCGTTACCGATGATCCTTATGGCCCACAAATAAGAGTGGTACATCCAGACGGAGGCGGTGCCCCCTCGCACCCTCCCAACCGGATCAAGATCCAAACGTAGACGTGGCCATGCATTTCCCATTTGAGTGAAAAACTCATACAAATGTACTTTGTTTGGCACTTTCCCTCAAATGAGAAATACAAACGTAACCGATTTATGCTATAACATTATGTTATGAAATCACATAACCCTATATAATAAAAGGGTACGCGAGCGGAAGGCCACTCTACCCGGCAAGAGCCCCTGTTAACGAAAGAAACGGAGGAGCGTGCCCGATGGCTAGCCCATGCTAGTGGCGGAGCCTGCCATCGAGGTGGGTCCTATACCCGGTCAGGTTGAGAGAAATGGAAGGACCGACGCTATAAAGTTTAACAATTCATTTTATTCATAAATGAATAAAATATTTATTTTATAATAATCTATACGTACAAAGAATTATCACATAAATGGTACAAAATAAAAATTCTTCAATCGAAGAAAAAGAAATGTATATTACCTCGCGTAGAAATATATATTTTTGCTTTATATTTAATGAAATGAACTCAGTTTTCGTTTCCTTTTGCAACAAATCGAATTCGAGATAGAATATCATCTTTGTCTATTAAATAAATAATATGGAAACAGTGAGATGGTGGGGTATTGAAATCATCTTGAAACTTTATTTTTAAATAAAATAAGGCCTTTGCTTTGAAAATATTATTAGGTAGATAACAGAATCACAAATAAATACCCTGCATTCTCAAATATGTATATGATAAAGATTCAGTGTAAAAAAATATTAATTTATTAGGGTAGAAAATGCTAAGTATGCATTTTTTCCAAAAGAAAAACGTTCCTAAACTTATTATCATTAAATTCCAGGAACGAATTTTAATAATCAAATATTCTAGCTTAATGGAAATTTTAACCGGTTTTAGAGCTAGATTCAATAAATCCGGAATTTATATTTGTGATATTGCTTTATGAATACAACACAAAAAAAAATATTAGTACCATATAGTTTTTTTTTGGGGGTCAAAAAAAATATAAGCTATCTTCCAAGTTATTTTTAACACAGATAATTGTTTGTATCATTTCTAATCGCCCTCCTCTATATAAAAATTAATCTTAAATAGGCTAAAAATACACTCGTTCTGCAACTAGAAGAATGATGTGAGTACCATTTGAGCTTTCAAGATTTAATTTTTCGAAAACGAAAATGTTGAGTACAAGCATTACTTTCCAAATTAAAGCACATTATAGAAAACCTCCATTTTGGGCATCTTTTTACATTCGCTTGCATACTATAAATCAATTTGCTTTAAAGAGTAAGAATTTTTATCACATTCCCTATTTTTGCTCTCATTTCTAATCCTAAAATAACGTTTTGCTATTCTAACCAGAGGTAAATTATAGAGAAACTTTTGTGTGAAAACTAGCTTTCATACGATGCGGAATAAATTAATGAGACCTAAATGTATCATCTCGTAATGAAGACCGTCAGACATGAATTATTTCGAGGTGATAAAAATGGTGGCATCTTTATAAAGGAGGATATTGTGTTAGTAATATTTATTGAAACTGTCTGACCTGGTAGATAATACTCCAAATTGACTGCATTCATGAGATGGTATCCACATTTTGTTCCTACTTGCAGAAGGTCGATCGTTCGCTTTGAATTTATCGTCCGATTCTCAGGCTAAGACCGAAAACATCCTCATCGATTCGGAAGCAAATGCTTAGCAGAGCCAGGGGAAAATTGAAGGACTTTGAGGACGTAACGTAAACTCCATACTGATCATAATAGTACTAATGCGAGCCAGGTTTTCCAAAAATTGAGGTATTAAATATGTCCAAGTTGACACAGTTTTATTTTTTGGCGAGGATGCGATCGAGACGGGAACGAGAGCTCGATAGGAGAACACCTCCTAGTTGTAGCAAAATAGACAGCAACATAAGTGGAGACTCGCGACTGCAAAACAACTTGATCTGTTTCGCCCGACTGACAAGCAATGACTGTCGACCCACGTTTCGATTCGCCAGCCTCTACTGCAGTATTCGAAAAATAACCTTGAAATTTACGCGTCCCGCGATATCGATGAGATTAATTCAACTCATTTCACGTTTAGGTTAAATGAATCTGCGGTGTTCCCGATCAAGCGAAGCATGTGATGCAATAAAACACTCGCACGATGAATGCTGGTTAGAAGATCTGACATGAACTCTACTGACAGCTTATGTTGTGGAACACCTAGGAAAAATTCCAATCGCAAATCATACACTTTATTGCAAATTACTCCTACAACTTATGTGAAGTTTTTGGAACAAGAGCTAACGTGACTTTTAGCAGTGAGCCGATATTTCGACTTGCACGGAAACTGATCTAAACGCGACAAAACTTATTAAATTAACAAAGGGGAAACTTCCCACCAAATATTAACTAAGACGCGATGTTAATAAATTCACACGGCACCGATCCAAACGGCGAGAAAACTTCTCAAATTATCCAAAAGAGTATCCTCGAAATAAATTTCGCCAATTTGTCGGTGATTCTTCGCGATCTCCCGTGGACTGCCCTCCGTCCAAAACTTTTCTTCCTCTTTTTCCGTGTCCCAACGGTACCTCGAATCAGCTGCTTGCTTAGCCGAGTTTGATCGTGTTCGGTAATGCGATACATAGTTGGGATGCTCTAAGTCAGTGTTGCCATGTCCGAAATTTTAATTGGCAGATTTAAAGTTTTTCAAGAAAAATTAACGGAAGTAAAGAAAAATGAAAAAGGATTTTAAATAGTAATAAAAGTTAAATCTCATGAAGAATATAAGTAAAGAGAAACGTTTTAATTTAATTTAAAGGAAAATCGGTATAAAAATACATTTAATAATAATAATAAGAAAGAAAACTATTTTATAAATTACGATTATGAATGGAAGTAATTAAATATTTCTTCTAAATCTGCCATTAAAATTTCGGATAAGATTTAGGAAAGTTTTCGAGCAGTTTGCTTGTGTGACTGCTCGATTACTACAAAGAAACCGGTGGTTTTGTTGGTGACACTAGATGTTTGGAACGTCTTCAAATCCGCTAGATAGTTAGACACTCTAGATACATCTAGATGATTTCATGCTCCAGAATATCTTATGTGGCTTTTGAGGGACAACTTAAAGGACTAAAGCCAACTTTATGACATGACGCAGTGCCAACGAAGGATGGAAACTACATCAGATATTGTTCAAGGATCTATCCTGGGTTCAGATCTATGGAACATATTGTACGATGGGCTACTGAGACAACGTGGATTTTGTTCTGGCGCTAGCCACTGGACGCACCGTCACATAGCTGCAACTTAGAGTAAGTATGTTAATGCGTCAGATGAGGGACTGGACGACAGCTCGTGGGGTCAGCCGAGTACTGAAGAAAACCAAAGTGGTCATCCTGACAAAGAGGAGAATTCGCTGACTAAGGACGCTTAGTATTGGAGAAGTACTGATTGAATTGCATCATCTGTAAAGTACCTGATTTTGCTGATCAACTTGAAGATAAGTTTTTCTGAGAAAATCAGGGCAACAGCTGATAAAGTTGCTGCAGGCGTATCGGCGCTGAGTTGACTTACGGACAACGTAGGGGTACCCAACTACCTGATGTTGCTGATCAACTTGAAGATGAATTTTTCTGAGAAAATCGAACAATGGCTGATAAAGCTGCTGCAGGCGTATCGGCTCTGAATTGACTTATGGCCAATCGAGGGGGACCCAACCTACCAAGAAGGTGACTTTTGATGAGGTCGATAGAGTTGGTGCTACTATACGAGTATGAAGCAGAAATATGGGGTAATGCTCTCAGTAAGGAGCAGATATAAAGAAGAAGAGGATTGAGGATTGCATCTTCATATCTGACAGTCTCTGATTCAGTGGTGCTAGTCATCGCAAGTGTGATACCTATTGCCCCCCATTCTAGAGTGTGCGGCACTATCGAGCTATGTCAAAACAAAGGGCAGACAGTTGCCCACACCGAGAGACAATGCTCACTTAATGATTGGCAGCAGTCCTGTGTAAACAGCATGAAGAGAAGAAGCACTGTGCACCTTATCTCTGCTCTAAGACCATGGCTCAATCGAATACATGGTGAGACAGACTTTTACCTGACCTAGCTTTTGCGCGGGCATGAGTGTATTACGTCTTACTTGCACAAGATTGGCCATTCGCGGGTTTGCGACTGTAGGTTTTGTGCAGGAGAGAAAGACGATGCCTGCCACATATTTTTGCATGCAAAAGATGAGGAAAGCTGTGTTGGAACCTCTGAAACAAAACAGGAGAGTTGATCAACGAGATGCTTGAATTGGCTGACAAATGGAACTATGTAACACATTACTTTCAGGTAGTCCTAAAGGATTAAAAAGGGCTCACTTGAACGATCGGGGACGTCAAGGTCAGCGGATTACTTTTCTAGCCATCCCTCCCCCCAGATGAAGTATCATCCAACTTGAAGACATCCTATGGCGTAACCTAGTGAAGCTTGGCTCGAAGTGTTATCAATATGATAGGGGAGGTGTTTAGTGGATGTCTGTGCATTTGTAAGATCTAAACTCAGGGCATAAATAGCTTTTACCTTCTTCTTCGATTTGATATACAATATAGAGTTTCCAATTCATCTCAGGCTATACAGACCAGTACTATATATATGCGGAAAAATTTTCTTTCATAACATTTCGTAACATTTCTATTGCACTAGCACTTTAGTTATACCAAACCGAGCCTCCTTTCACTAAGACCGGGCAAACAAGAACCTTGTAACAGATAACTTTGGCCTTTTGATTAATGTATCTGAAATGAAGGAGTCATAGATGGGATATGAATGTTTTAAGCGCTTTAATGAGACTAGCTTTGACATGTCCATTATAGTACAGATACTGATCGAGATAAACACCAAGGTATCGAATACAGGATTAATGTGAAACCCATTCTAAACTACCTTCACCAGCCAAAATGTGGGAATTGTTCCAATTACGTTTCAGGTTTAGACTGGCCAATCGCAGTGTTGTCCAAAAAATTTTTTTTTCGCATTTTTGCATATTTACTTTCATTTGCCAACTATCCGTGTAGGCCTGCACATTGTTGAAGACTTTTTGAAGGTTCCTTTGTACAACTAATGATTTTCCATTCAGCATGTTATTGTACATATTATGGCGACAAGGTGTCTGGGGAATCTATCATGAAGGAGCTTGAAATTAGTCCATCTAACCAAACCGTATCAAAGACTTTCTCCATATCAGTACATTTTCTGCTCCAGTACATTCTCTAATATTCCGTGTTCAACAAATGTCCAAAGCTGCTTTTATTGCTTGTATGGTTAAATGCCTGGCACCGAAACTAAACTGGCAACTCGGCATCAACTCGATTTTCTCAATATGGGCGTTTAATACTTATTTCAGTATCACTTCAAAAAACCTTGTTGATGCTAGGCAGCAAGCTGATTGAACGAAAGCTGTCAGGGCTTGAAGATTCCTTTTCTTTTTTCAGGATCGGAAAAAACATGGAGTTTTTCCACTGATTTTAGAAATATGAATGATTCAACATGTTGTTGAACAACAGTTGATGAAGATGAGACATAAAAAATTGAATCTGTGCACTTTAATTCTCATAAATATATATCATAGGGAGTACTGGCATACTCAATGTTATAGCACATTTCAGTCACGAACATTAATCCAATCAAAGCTGAAGCATGGCCAAGTGTTTTTCGCGATCTACTTTTTGGATAATTCATCATAAAAATAAGAGCTCGCTAGTTACTTTTGAAGTAAAAAAAAAGACTTTGTTGGTTATACCAGCTTTAAACGACAAACGAACGCCCGTGAAACCACACAAAATGCAGGCGCAACCGAAATAGCACAACTTTCTTTCTTTACATGTCATCCGAGCTCCATGCATTCAAAGAAAACACAAGGAAAATATATCATGGGGCCACTTGGGCACTTTTCGTCGTGGCAATTAGTTTGTGTAAATTTCACTGCACTTTGCAAGCACTGAATCCAGCCTGCGCGGAACCAAAGTCTTCTTTCAATATTAACTCCATCGAGTCAACAGCGACCACCCAAATCCAGTTCATTTTCAGAATTTGTTTTCTTCTCTACTCTGTTCCAAGCAGGAATTCGCATACACGGAATCACGCACTTGCATTCGACAGTCTCCACCACTGCCGCAGAGCCCCACAATTCTAAATTTCACGCGACTGTAGTAATCGAGCAGTTATACGAGCAAACTGCTCAAAAACCCTCCTATCTTCTATCCAAAATTGTAATGGAAGATTTAAAAAAAAAAAAGTAATTTTTTCGTGTAATTGTAATTTGTAGAATAGTTTTTCTTCTTATTATTATTAAATGTAACTTCATATCAATTTTCCTCTATATTAAAATTTAAATGTTCTCCGTTAATTATCTTTTCCATAAAATTTAAATTTTATTACTATTTAAAATTTTCATTTCTTTACTTCATGTAGATTTTCTTCACTTTATTTAAATTTCTTTAATTCATTTCTAATTTCTTTAGTTCATTTAAAATTTTCCTACTTCAGTAAATTTTGGTCGTTAAAAAAAATTTTAATCTGTCCATTAGGATTTAGGTTGTGGAACAACTGATTTTGTGCAGGGCAACAAGTTGCAAGTTGGAATTAGAAGAGTCGACATCAGTCGCTGCGACGGAACGTGCGCCTTCAATACAAATCTTGGATCAGTACACGCGAATTGGCAATTGCAAGTCGCACGACATTGTGTTGTGAACTTATATGACAGCGGAACAAACAATTCGCCAGGCGAGCGGCCAAACGGTCGCAGATCAAGAATCGAGCGTGTGATGCTACCTTGGAGACAAGATAAACGGTAGTTAGCCAGTTGCAAGATTTTGCTGAGTCACTTGCGAAACGTAGCTGGGTCCGGACAGAAGACCAAACGGCTTTTCCCTGAAAGTTTTCGCGATTTCAATGGATTCCAATTTCAGGGTAGACAGTGACTACTTATGAGTGACTTGGGGGGCAATTGGTCGTTCGTTTGCGCGGCAAGGTGGCAGTGATTTTTTTTTTCATTACATCGTGATCGCTGGCAATAGCGGGAAAAGCGCCAATCCCCGAAGGTTGTCATCCTGTCGACGTACTGTGGTTTGCAGAAGTATTGGTGTCATTGAGTTTGTGCAATGGGGAAAAGTTGATGGAATTTGTGATGGATTAGGCTGTATAGCGCTCGTTCTAGGTATTGCGTTCTTCCTCAAAAACATTTCACCACGCCGTGGATACACCCAATTGCAAGCGATCCTTCCAATGTCCGAATCGAAGAACTCCGACTCGGGACTGATACACAAAGTCAAGGCGACGACCAAGAAAGTTGCCCGCAAGGTTCTGTGCTTCACTGGCCAGCTACTGTTGAGTTCCACAGCATGAAGTCGATACCAAGATATACTAGAAAGGAATGATGTGACACCTGTCCAATTTTACCAACAAATTGCGTCTCCAAATCGAATTGGTTTTTCTGTGTATTGTAGATCTGGCGTGGTTTTAATGTGCATGCACTTTTGCATTGTGTTCTATTTAGCATATTCTGTGACAAACTATGGGATTTTCTATGTTTCATACAATATAGTGGCTATGTCATATTGTTAGTTTGTATTTGCGTGACTGAAATGCACGTGCTGAAAGTATAGAATTTTATATTTAATACATTAACTGGTAATAACACATCGTTGTGATGGCTTGACGCGATGTAATTATTAGGCTTGAATTTTCCTATTTTAAAAACGGGAGAGCAGGGAGAAACATGTGCTCACAGTATTTTTTTATTCCTTCTCTCTAGGTAAGGAGAAATGTCGGTGCTGGGGTAAATCGGTTTTCTTTAAGTTTTATGCAGTTAAGTGCTTCAGTTTTATGATTGCAATCATAAAAAAAATATACTCTTTTGGACTTTTTATGAGATTCATTTAGCAGATCTTTGTAGCTTGGAATGATCTTAACTAGAAATAACCAAAAGTTCCTGAAAAACGAATAGCTATTATATAGTATGCATATTCATTTATAGTTTGTTAATGGTTAATAAGTTGCACAAAGTTTAACATTATTTATTGAACATATTAAAGTTGTTTTATTTGCGTTTAAGTAAAACCACTAGTATTTATTATATATGGGTTTAGATGAGGAACTGTAAAAAAAACAGTATATAAGAAAGGTGTATTTTTTACTTCACTGAGGAAATTAAAATCATGCTGCACGGCAAGACCTGGACGTGAACATTATTCACGAAACACTTTCATGAGGGAAAATTGAACGCGAAATGCGTTTAAAACTGGAAAAACTACAAGTTGCGATACACGAAACCAAAAGTTCAAATGTCCGACACCGAGCGAAGTCTCAAAGTAGACCTCCGCTAGATGGATGGATATTCTGGACACGCTGGAAAACTCTTTTCAAGTTCCAGAATATCTAATGCGGCTTTTGAAGAACTACCTAAAGGACCGAAGCCTGCTCTACGACACGACACAGGGCCAACGAAGGATGGAAATTACATCGGGTGTTGCCCAGGGATCTATCCTTGGTCCGGACCTGTGTAACGTATCTTACGACGGGCTACTGAGACTTGAGATGCCAGATGGTACTACTCAATGAATTATTTTTATGAGAAAGAAATACAGTCTTTTTGTTAACAACCATTCTACTTCTCCTTATGCGAATAAATACCTCAAACAACCAAACAAAATAAACTAAATATTCCTAGCATATGCAAAACTCCCAAACATCAAACACTTAACCCTATTATTCATAAATATCTAATGTTGGAAAAAAACCCCGCATGAGCACATTCAACTCAAGCGTACATCTGTTCATCAAATTACCAGCAGACAAATACTTCCTCAAAGTAATAATCATCGTTTGACATCCTATAACGACTTGCGTCCATCCTTATCAATAACATACCATAACAAATGCTACTTGTCTATACATGATATATAGCTGGTGGGGAAGTGCGGAAGTACTACGTGGATACACGGGAAAATTTTGTGAAAAATCCACTGTAGATTTATTGAAATTAGCCAAACTCATTTGGCCATCGTAATTTGAATGGATTTTCATCTTTTCGTGTGTTCGAAGACGCACAACGAGCGGGTTAGGTCGCGTTAAGTGTGAAGGAATATATGCGGACGTGTGTGAAACTCATCCACAATCTCTATCTTCATCATTAACCATGACTAAAGTGCTTAGTAATAATTTCGCGAATAATGTTAATAGCAACAAAGTTAAAGAAAGTAAAATTAATGGATTAAAGTACGAATTTGGTGAATGAGGTTAAGAAAAATTATAACGCTTACACAGAAAAAGTAAATATTAGTGAAATAGTCAATATTGCTAGCGGTAATAGTAATAGCAACAGCATTGGGGTCAGATTGGGATATTTTGAAGCAAAATGAATATCCGTTTTGTCGCACCACCGATTACACACGACATTACTATGGCCAATTGGGAAAAACTCGTTGATTTTGGGGGACTCGCTAGGGAATTTTACATGGTGCCAACGGTGAAACGGAATATTATGACGGACAATAAGTAAGCAGAAAACGAAATCGAACTCAATCATTCATCGTTCAATCGCCGTTCATTACTAGGCTACGTCGCGCAGGGAATGATTTTTTTAACGGAAAATAGAAATATCTGGCTAAATAATTAAAATTAATATTAAAATAACGTTCGAATTAAAACAGCTAATGCGTGATTCTACTTTTGTGCGTGTATAACAATGAAAAAATGCAAAAAGGTGAAGAATATTCTGATTTGGTTGCCAACTTAGTACGATTGCAAGGACTCATGTATATCCAAATGTTGGAAAGTTAAGAAAACAAAGTTTTCTTAGTTGCAGGCCCTATCCGCCCCATCTACGAGCGCTCGTCGAGGAGGATTGGGTGAGCACCCTTTTTAATTTTTCTTGTAAATTATTTTTATCAATCAAATCGTCATCGAAAATATTTGAAACGTATTTCGTAATCAAGAAATTAAATGCTTGCAAAGTATGAACAATTAATATCAGATGATACATATTTTTCAACTTATGCTTCTTACCCTTCAATCAGTAAATCTATCAGCAATTTGTAATTAAATAAAGTGAAATTTTGTGTGCATGACATTTGGTTCTCAGTTTGGAATTTCGTAAATTAAACAATAAAGAGTGAAAAGAAATTCACCAAATTAACATGGTCATATTTATATTTTTTATACCAGCCAATAATTATATTTTTTTCACGTGGTTTTTAAGTGTGTGCCAAAAAACGACAATTTAACAATATTTCATCTACTCTTATAAATTTAGTAACATACATACATACATGATATGGATTATTTGAATTAGTTTCATACTTACATAACCAGTTCCTTATTTGCGGATGCACCTTCTGCCTATAAATTTTCCTCAATGAATAAGAAAGATAAAAAGATAGCAATCATGTTTATGAATCAAATTAATTAAGTTGAATCTGCATTTGGATTGTAGGAAAGGAAGATCCTCATCACATTTATTATCAAGTCAATTGTAATTCTATAACTCAGATTACATCCAAGCAGCCAAAACTAGTACCTAGCAAATCGTATATACCATTTCCAATATAAACATCCCACTCCAATTTAAAAGATAAAGTACGAAGCCTGTTTGCATGATCTACTGAAATTAAAATCATAACTTTTTCTACATCATGATTTTCCTTATCTACTATAAAACAATACATTAAGGTCTATTGAATGTATTATTTAAAACCAATTTAAATTTAATAACAATTTTTTTTTTTGTGTGATATTGTTACGAAACAGTAATGTTGGTTTGTTAACTTTAAACTCGGTGTTTCTCTTCATTTGAAACCTTGACCGAGTATGGGATCCGCCGCGGTGGCTGGCCCCTCCACTCATGAGCTAGCCATCAGGTGAGCTCACCTCTTATTGTTGTGTTCCAGGTGCTCTTGCAGGGTAAAGTGGCCTTCCCCTTGCGTTCTTATTTATGTTATAGTACTGTGTGATTCCATTATATAAGACTATAACATAAATCTTAAATGTTGATGATATTTTCATTTGAGGTAGAAGTTCATGCGAATTATGTTTGCATGGGTTAATCATTCAAATGGAAACCATCTGGCCACGTCTACAATGGATCTTGATCCAGATGGGAGAGTGCGAGGGGGTACCGCTTCCACCTGGATGCACCACTCTTATTTGGGGGCCATAAGAATTATTAACCTTTTCCTTTTGTAGGTTACCTTGGCCTTGGCACCTTCGCACCGAGTCGTGTTATCCCCTAATTTGTGAATGCGTAATTTTTTTTCTAGTGGGCCCTTGTGCTGGGGAAAAGAACCTGCCCCACGACACCGCAATGGTAGCCTGGCAGCCCATAGACGTGTCCTCAGACAAGACCAATTTTGGCGAGCACCAACATTGTCGAGGCAGCAAACCATCACAGCAGCCCTGTACGGACATATCTATTCACTCGATTCATTACAAAACGACGTACTCAAGCAAAAACAAACCGAAAAAGGTCAATGTAAACAATATTTTGTCAAATTAGAGCAGGCGTATCTGTGAATGGTCATTTGTGAAAACACGTCTCAATCCCACGCATCACGTTATCCGCAGCCTATGGGCACCACAAAAAATTTTGGCACTTCTAACGGTTCCCATCGTCAAGTAACGCACAATGCATACGCTATCTTCTCCAAGCAAACATGCCTGCCTCCAGCAATCAAAGTCACCTTGCCATGCCACTTTTGTTCCATGATATAGACTCCGCTGCCCTAAAACTGCCACGGACAAGCAAGTCTATGTGCGAGAAATACTGCTCTTGACAAACAAAACCAACTACATATATGAGACGCATCCCCGACGCCAATATCATGCCTAACAGCAGTCGCCGCCGAGCAAATCTACTTCCTGATTATCATCCTCCATCACGCGACCCACATCATTCCTAATCATCGACAAGGCCATCCATACTTAAGAACAGGCACCCTTTGATGAGCAACGTGAAAATTTAACCAAGTGCTCACGAGGTAAATTTCTATGGCTCACAATATCCGTTGCCATGGAAACCTACACCTCAAATTACATCCTCAAAAAAGCGGCGCGCATCACATCTACAATGCCGTCCATCCTTAACCAAAGACTCCAGTCGGAGAGTAAAATGTACCTTGAGCAAGCACAATTAAGTAAATTCTGATGCCTTGGGCACCCATCCAAAAACAAGCCCGTCGTCCATTCATAATGCAAAGTCACCCATCTATAGCAGCGCCCACCGTCACCACGCAACCACTCATACCATAAGAACGTCCAGCATGTCTAACATGACCAGGCAAATCGGTCATTTTCACAATCTGGCGTCCATTCTTAGCCAAAGATATCAATCGATGGGCAATGCATTCCTTAACCGAGCGCTCATGTAGCAAATTCCCATACCTTAGACTACCCGCTGACAGGCAAGCCCATCATCCATCAATAACGCAGTCACTCATCTATACCAGCACCCGCCATCACATCATACCATCAGAAAAAACGTCTACCGTGATCAACTAAATCGCTCAACCCAAATGCCTTCAATAAGTGACACACGCTAAAGAATCTCAAATTAAAAAAAAAGCCAAGCTCCTATTAATCTGAAGCTCACCTATTGGTCCTATTTAAACACACGCTGACAAATTATTACCTCGGCTTTCGGTATACGAATATTTACCACCGGTTTTTTTACGGCAACCACGAAAGACTCTGGTCGGGGCCTTCGGACCCGGAAGCCCGTCCGAAGATGGGTGTAGGCACCACTCGCTTGTGCCTATAAGCACCAATAGAGCCGGCAAGTGAGAACGCAGCTTCCCAGATAATTCCTCTTTTTGTCAACAAGCCTGCCTGAAGAGTGGAACCTACCACCGGCGCTAGATCTTTACGCAGAGGCACCACTAACCACTACCTCGAGTGGAAGACCTACTTTCCACTACCGATAATCGCGTGCAAAGACTACGTTCTCAAATCCCGGCAGCACTGACAGAGATATTGACAAAATCTTTCGCGGGGGCATTTCGCTTTAGGACAAAATGCACTTCCAACATCCTAGCGCAAAAAGGAATCCTAACACCTACGCAAAACGTGCACCTCCCACCACTTGAAGCGCCAGCTGGGAGGAACAATTTGTAAAAGTAAACCACGAGAAGAAAATTACCAAACAAAAACAACCGATTTCTTACGCGCACCAATACCACCACGACAATCATACGGCTGGAAAGTAAATGTTAATAAATAACAAAGGTGCAAAATTTGTCTCTTAATATGTATTTATTCAGTAATTAAATCTTAAAAATAAAAATCAATTTCAGAATTCTACTTATCTCTGTTATATCTTTCCCTACTTCGTTAAGGGGCCTCTTTTGACGATATCCACCGCCAGGAGCCTCTTGCGACTTGATGTGCACCACTTATTTACCATGTTGAATGAACTCCAACTTGAGCTCGTACTTCAAAGAACACAACTATAACTTTCCTTACACCTTTAAATCCACCACTTATTTCCAAATCCAATGAACTCCAACTTACGCTTGTACTTCACAAACTTTTGCTCCTACTGCCTCGCTTCTAGTACCCACTCGTTGGAAAAAGAGACCGTCCGTTGGCTTTGGCCTCTTTTATTCACTCATTCATGGCGGTGACCCGCTTCAATGTCGAGGCTATTCGATGCTGTGTGATTGGACTTTTATTAGAAAGTGCCTCGGATAAAATTGTATTCACACCATGTTCATCAGCCACTCCACTCATCATATACTGTTAGTCTTATGCCTGTTGTTCCATGTTCCACCACGTGTTGATTTGAAATTGATTTGTTGGCATTTCTGACTATTTCGTTTCCTGATACATTTGTGCTTTATTGTGTGTTTCCGTTTCCGATGATAACATTTTCTGGCATTTAATAAGTATGACTGTGTATTATATCCATGCTTTGTATATAGTTGCTGGTAATGTATGTTTGCTTAGGAATTAATAAGTATGTATTTTTTTCGAGGTTATGTGGTCAATCGGAGGTCATGTATAAAATGATAAGTTTTGTACGAGTAGTACCAATCCGGGGTAGGGTAGTTTTCAATTAGGTTCTTTTTGGCACCTGGGGTTTTCTGAATTCAAAATGCCAGCTAAATAAATATATGTGTTAATTTTTTTGACGGAATTCGTGTGTGATGTCAACGGTTGATACTGTCTTGAGCCATTATTGTAAGACACTTGTTTTGCTGCTGCTGGCGGTCCCTAGCTTTACTAACATGAAGCAAAAATTTACTTAAAGCTACTTCAAACTTATTTAAGCTATTTTCCATGTAGTACAATGTATTAAACACTAGCTTTTAAATGTGCATTTCCTTTAATCTAATTTGCCGTGGCTCAATTGGTGGGGATGATCAATGCAGTATGCATTCACGCGTATCCGCTTCTGTGTCGGGGTTCAAGTGCTCATGGTGGGAAGTTTCCAGGGTGAACAAATGAAACCGTAATAAAATCTTGCACTCTCATCCATTAATTGAAGATATGGGACTATCCTAGACTATAGTCAATATGCCTAGTTTCACGGCTACTAAAACCTACCATACACTTATCGTAGACAGAAATCAAGTTGCTAGTTTGTATGGGAGACTGGGAACCAATCACCTACTACATCCTAATCCTGGAATCTGATCTACTTAACCAAGCAACTGAGGTATAATACTTTCCACTGCCTGCGGAAGTTGCTTCTGTCAAAGACGTGAAATTGCCATCATTTTGGCGAAGCGACCCGACGCTTTGGTTTGTGCAGGCGAAGGTGCAATTTTTCACCAATAAAATAACGTCTAACACACGATTATCGCTGCTCTGGACATCGATATTCTGCAGCAAGTATCTGACATTATCAATTCGTCACCAGTCAAGAACAAATACGGTACGCTCAAACGGCATCTTGTCACCGGATTCTTTGTATCTAAGGAGTGACAGCTAAACCAGTTCCTCACAGGAGCAGACCTCGGCGGAAAATAACCGTCACGACTGCTTCGAGAAATGCAAAATTACTCACCTTTGGATTTTTCTGAGGATATCCTCAAAACATTGTGGATGAAACAACTACCAGTGAGCGTCAGGTGCGTTCTGGCTGCTAGCGCGGATTCCGAACTCTACAAATTCGCAAAAATAGTAGACCGCATAGTAGAAAACAGTGGTTCGGCTTACGTATTGGCTACAGAGGCCACTCCACCACAGGCAAGCGCACCTGATACGTCGGAACTGAACAAACGGCTTGAAAGAATCGAGCGTCAGCTTAAGAACGTTGTCATTCAGATGACAAAATCAACAAACAATTTCGATCCCTCTGGTTTGCACGGTTCAATAGGTGGTGCAAGAGGCCACCGTATTTCAACTAACAACGAGGGTTGCAATTGCAATTACCGTAAAAGATTTGGCGTAAAAGTGAAGCGGTGCTCGGAGCCTTGCTCGTTTTAAGCAAATCAACATCAGGGAAACTGAGACAGTTGCCTTCCATCACGGGAGACTACACGTGGCTGATCAGCAGTCACACTTAAATTTCCTAATTGACTCCGGATCGTCCGTCTCGATTCTGCCTAAATGCTTCGCTCAGCTTCAACAGCCGCAAATGCTAACATTATATGCCGCGAACAACACCACAATTACCACGTATGGTAAACGACCTTTGAAGATACACTTAGGTTTCAAGCGTCTATTTGCGTGGAATTTTATTGTAGTGAATGCCTTAACACCAATTATCGGGGCGGACTTCTTGACACGTTACGGGCTTTTGATCGATTTAAAAAACCGAAGGCTATGAGATCACAATTCTATCTGCTCCAGCCCGAGACAGATCACTCTGGTTGATGTTTTCGGGGTGTCCATGACCCATGCAAAGGCAACCAGAACGGCAAATAACATTCAGCCTACAACTCACGACACGCCCTCAAAAACAACAACAATACACGCATCAGCAAGAGCTAACCAAGTGACACATTTCATCGAAACAACTGGACCACCTATTTTTCAACGGCCTCGATGTCTGACAGGCAAAAAACTGAAAGGAGCACGAGCAGAATGCGATCGGACGCTTAAAGTGGGTATGTGCCGTACATCGAGAGTAGTCCTTGGGCAAGTCCCATCCATATGGTGATCAAAAAATCCGGGGCCCGGAGAGTTTGTGGCGAGTATTGCAAACTTAACGCTTAGACAGTACCGGATCGATACCCAATTGCACATATCCACGACGTGGCTGACCGGCTTCACGGTTTCTAAAGTTGGACTTAGAACGGGCTTACCATCAGATCCCGATTTTCGAGGCTGACATAAAAAAGACAGTCGTTACAACACCATTCGGGTTGTTTGAATATTTGGTCATGCCTTTCGGTCTTTGAAATGCCACACAAACTTTTCAACGGCACATGGACAACTTCCTGTGCGGGCTGGAATTCGTCTTCTGCTCTATAGACGATATCATCATCATGTCAGGCAATGCTGGCCAAAATCGAGAACACCTCAACATTGTCCGTTTACGACTTGAGCAACATAACTTGCAAATTAAGTGTGCTTTCAGTCAAACGGGGATAGAGTTTTGGGCTACACAATCAAAAAAAACGGTTCACAACCAACGCAAGAGCGAATCACAGCACTGCTTAACTTCAATTAATCTGAGACCATCGTCGAACTGTGTCGATTTCTTGGGGCCTGCAACTTCTACAGACGTTGTCTTAAACACTAAGCCCACCATCAGGCTTTCTTAAGCAACAGCAAGAGAAACGATAATCGTAAAGTTCCTTGGACACCACAAATGTCTATCCAGATCACAAGGCACAACTTCAAACTTGTCACTATCGCATCTGAAATTGCTATCGGAGCAGCCTTGGAACACTACGATGGCAAACACCGGGACCAACTTGGCTTCTTCTTTCGTAAGCTGAGCCTAACGGAAGCTAGATACAGCGCGTATGATCGCGAACTACTGGCTGTTTATACCGCAATCAAGTTTTTTGGGTATATTCTGGAGGGTCGGCATTTATTATCAAAACCGACCACAAGCCTTTAACATACGCATTCGCTCAAAGTCTTGACAAAGCCAGTCCGAGACAACTGAGACAGTTGGACTTCATCTCTCAGTTCATAACGGAGATAGTCCACATCTCCGGCTCGGAGCATCTGGTAGCCGACACCTTTTCCAGAATTGATACGATCAACATGCCATTTACCTTAGACCCAACTCAATTAGCCGAGGCTCAACAAGAAGACGACGAGCTTCGTGTGCTCCAAGACAACAGCAACAAAACGGGATTACAACTACAAAAGCTATCAATCGGTACTGCAACAGTTTTCTGCGATACTTCAGCGGGACACATTCATCCTCACGTCCCACCGGAACTTCGTCAACAGGCTTTTGCTTCAGTTCACGGACTCGCTCATCCGAGCGGTAAGGCCACCCTTCACCATCTGCGCCGAAAGCACGTATGGCCCAGCATTTAGAAGAACACGATACGATGGACCCGCAACTGCATCTCCTGTCAACGCTCAAAAATCCAACAACACGACAGGAACCAGCCCATCTCAATAAATGAACGGAACGAAAGTTTCGATCATGTACACATCGACATCATCATTCTGCCATAGGTGAGCGGGTATTGATACTGCCTTACCATGGTAGGCAGGTTTTCACGGTGGAGAGAAGCAGTCCCCATGCAAAACATGACTGCGGACCCAGTCGCCAACGCTTTTTAGAACACCTGGGTTGCGCGTTTTGGAACTCCCAAAACGTTGACAACCGACCGAGGCGCTCAATTTGAGAGCGCACTTTTTCGAGCCCTTAACCAATCTGACCGGAACGAAACGAATTAGAACAAAACCCTATTATCCTGCGTCCATTGGTACGATTGAGCGATGGCACCGAACCTTCAAATCGGCTCTTATGTGCAGTCAACCAACATCCTGGATAAAACTACTTCCAACTGTTCTACTAAGATTGCGAACGTCACTCAAGGAGGACTTGGGAGCTTCACCCGCCAAATTACTTTACGGCGAACAGCTACGTGTTTCGGGCGAATTTTTACAAACGAGGAGATACCAGCCGATCCCATTTTTTTTTGTCGAGAAATTTCGTGAGCACATGCGACTTCTTCGACCGGCACCAACAGCTCACTAGATAAAAAGAAACCTTTTTCAATACAAGGATCTCTACACTTGCACTCATGTCTTCCTGCAAGTCGATAGAGTCAGACAGCCGTTGGAGCAACCCTACACAGGACCACACGAGGTGGTTAAATGAATCAATGATCACGTATTCATTATCAAGATTAAGGGACAAGATGCGACCATCTCAACCGAACGACTCAAACCAGCGTATACTACAAAAGAACGTACAGTCGGACGTTAAAGCCAATATCAACTTGAGGTCATTTCTGGAAAGGGGGTACTGTGGCGATCATAAAAACTATTTCCACCACTGAGTGGTGCTGACATCAGTTTGACTTTACACATCTGGCAACCAATCAGGTAGCAACAAGAAGACTTTTCATCAGCTGTTCTCTTTGGCTTTTGGTCGCGAAGCAGACAAGTTTAGTTTCATTTAACGAACTGTTATATATTTAGATTTTTGCAATAAATTGTTATTTACCACATTAATTGAGTTTAACGATGGCATTGTGTACGTCTTAATCCACGGGATTCAAGGCGGTTACATCCCATTTCGTATGGAAATAATGATCCAGAACCCCCATTCTATATTTACTGAAGTTATAGCCATTTGAATTTTCTTGGATTAAAACAATCAACCGCGGGTTTCCGTCCAATCAGATCCTACACTTTTGATTGGATCTTCTCTGAATTCGTTGATAAAATGAATGATAAAAATATATTTAAGATTCTAGTAAGTCAATTATTATAGTAATATTGCAATAAAGTGCTAGCCGGTTAAAATGGAGTAACACTGGATTTCTTTTGAAGCAGAAATATATATTTGTGCATGACACTAAAGTATTTCTTAAGTTGAATCATTCTATGTGTCTATATACTCGTATGTCAGGTTAAGTACAAAGCTTCCCTGTCATGACCGTAGTTCTGTCTACCCAACTTTTTTTTTTTTGCAGATCAGTGTAATTAGGCCCACCCAATAAGTGTTAACGATTGACTGAACTTTCAAGTAAACGCGCTTAAGTCATGAACAAATGAAAAGTTATATGGGTTTTATTGGCTGCAGGAGATGCCGATAAGCTATATATAGCCAATTTAGATACATCAAATTCCTCGTTTGTATAATAAGTCATTTTGACCTCAACGTTCTCTATCATGTAGGTTCAAGAGTATTTGTCAACTTGTATAAATGTATTAATCTCTTTTCCACAAATCACTAGGTCCCACTGCTGGCCCTGTGAACCTTGCATCTGTTAAAAATCACCAAAGTTTTTGTTGCTTAGTTTTCAAGGTTAACACAGTATCTACGTTGACAATCAATTTTAACGAACATACTTAGTTTGCTTTGAAGTGGGTTTTGGACAAAGTTTACATTGTTTTCATTTGCATACAAACACTAAATTTGAGGCATTATTTTTCATTGTTAAAATTTCCTCCTAAATTGAATTGAATTTTATTTACCTAAATTTATAAATCAATAGGCCGATGAACTAAGAAAAAACCGAACGCTACTATGAAATATTCATTTCAGGTTGTGTATACTGCAATATTTTAAATTTAAATTAAGCTCACAATTTTATAAAACAAACAATCTTCAACATGATACATAGCATTGGTGACTTCGGTTCATTTGACCTCAAAATTATAATGCACGGGAGGTAGAAGTTGATGTTACCCATCAATCATTTATGGTAGGCTCGATTCATCGATATGAGCTTTAAATGATTTATGTAAATAATTAACATTTTGGGAAAAAAAATGAACTAACAAGTTATTGTATTTATTGAAGAATCTCAAATTTTATTAGCTGGCCTTGTCAGGCCTTCATCAATTTCGCTTTGCGTTGAAAACTTTCACATACTACTTCGAAAAATATGAAAATATAAATTGCGCAAAATATGTGTGTTAATTAAAAGTCCAATATAATGCACTATAAAAGATGTCATAGGCTACAATCTTGAGCAATTTATTTTTATTTCAAGATTTCTGCATAAATTTGTGGTTCGAGTTTTATTAGATAATATTTTGCCATTCGCTTTTTGAAAGTTCATTGTTATTTTAATAACTATCCATTTATTATTCAGCAAAGAGCAATGATAGTGAATTTTACAAATGACGCATTTAACTTTTCTTTCAAAAAGAGATTATCACCTTTATAGGCAATTCATTACAAAATTAAAATATTCAAATTTTGTAACAAAACCACCAAACATTCATTCGTGAGAAACTCACTGCTTAAATTTAAACTCATTGTATGTTGAGCTCGAATGAATGATAATAATATATTAATCACAATTACAAACAATAATATTCAATTATTTTCATAGCTCGTTTGCATATGGTAGCAATGTTTCAACTTGAACCTTATGTTCATTTAGCGTTTTAAATCAAAAGACTTAGGCCAGTAACTTGCTGATGTTAACGACCGAAATGTAGGAGGGCTTGAATTAGATTGTGAGGTAAATCCATGCGTCATTATGTCTTGGCTACTAACTTGATGCATTTAATGATTATTGAATAAATGTGGGAATTTGTGTCTTCATGAATAACAAAATTGAGTATAAATATATAAATGAGTTTGGTTATAGTTTGCAGATAATATTATCATGCATATAAGATGTATTAAATTATTTATTCAGTGATAAAATTATTTTCAATGTTTGAAAAGTTGATTTTAAGGGGTTAGTAGAATTGAACTCCCAAATACTTTATTATTCGTTTTAATGCTACTGAAATTTGGATCTGATGCTATGTATTAGCTTGAATCTTGTTGTGAACATTTTATTCCAAATCCGCTATTTTATAATTAAATACGATAGTTTGAAGAATATAAACATAGCCATGAATTGATTCACATTAGCTACTCGAAGTTAGCTTAGATGACAACGGAGTGTATCAAAAGTATTAAATCATGAATAGTTATGATAAAGTGTTCACATGGTGCAACACAGGTTATGTGAAACTATGCTACTCAGTTAGTGGCCTGTTTTTCATCAGTGGATGTTTTTTGATGGTCAAATTGATTATTATTTTTATTTTTAAATTCAAAAGTATTGGCTCTGGAAACACCATGCCAAGCTAAACCTTTTCATGGTTTCATAAAATAAATTTTACAAAGAGCTATTACTTTTGCGCCCTGTCTGTCCGAATATCCGCACGTTGCCACAAGTTTTCTCAGAAATGTAGACGCTACAATGATCAAACTTTGCAAGAAGTCCACAAGTTGCGAGTTCTCAAAAGTTTTGGTCTTATCAGAAACCTGGAGAGCTTTAAAGAAGGCCCCCTTATGCTGAGAGGCCTCGTGAAAAAATTTACGTCCAAGACAATGAAAGTTCTCCAATGGATTATATTTTTGTTTAAATTTTCGGAAGTTTTTCGCATTGCTCTTAAAGATTTGCAATCAAATAACAAAAATTTCCTTTTACATGAATTTTTTAATTTTTTCCCTAAACACGTGTTTTGGAAGGTACGTCCAGTAGTGTTTTGTTAGAAAGCTACAACAGTTAACATCAGTGTTTTTACTCTAAGAAATATTGAAGTTATTAACAATATGGTATAAAGGAATTACAAAGCTTTTAAGAAAATTCTATTTACTATTTACTTTACTTTATCAAAATAAGTAACAAGGCAATAACAATCAAAGGACTACGCAAACAAGAAGTAATCCAGCTCTACCTGATTAACGAAAATAATAATGAACAATTCTTCCCCAAATCTGTGTGGATCCTTTTTTTCGCTGTTTTTTCTATTAACTCTTGTATATAGAGATTCAAAGGTGTACGAATTCGTATCACTTCAATAATACAAATTCGTATCTTTCTAATAATATCATGGTTAAATTGTTTTTTTTTTCATAATCTTCATACGAATTTATATTCATTATATTAAACCTAATTCGTCATTTAATCTTAAATTGTAAAGTACAATAAGACACGCGTTTTGTCTAGAGCGCATGAAATTCAAAACTTCTGGAATTATTCGTGCGTACTAGACATAGTTCTCATGGCAGGTGCAATGTGATCTATCTGTCTGCAAGGCAGATGGAACATATTGTGCTTGCAATTTTACGTATGAAAAATAATTATGTCGCGCGCAATATGATCTATCTGTCTGCAAGGTAGATGGAGCATATAGCACTTGCAATTCCTGTGTTAGAACAACAAATTTATGGGAACTACTTTTGTTCCCACGGCAAATAAGTATTTAAGAAAATGTTAGTGGAAAATAAAGGGAGTCTAGTTTTGACCATCAACAAAAACATCTTGGGTTTTTTAATTTGGAATATTTTAGTAATCTCCCGATACAAGCATCGGAGAGATTTCTGAACATCAATTTGAGAGCAGAATATTATACAAGTTTATGCACTTGTATAATTAACGTCAACATCGGAAAGATTTCCGAGCGCAGAATATTATACAAGATTATGCATTTGTATAATTAAACTTCAACGCGGAGAGATTTCTGAGCGCAGAATATTATACAAGTTTATGCACTTGTATAATTAACTTCAACGCGTAAAATCCGTCCAGGAGAACAAGCAGTCAGCCAAGGCAAAGCAGCCTTGACGTTAACATTTGGTGACCCCGACGTGATTGTCATACTACAACACCAGCTAAGATTGAGGAATCACAATGGATCACTTAACACAGCAACAGACGCGTTTAGCTGCAGAAATTGATGGAATCATCATCAATTATAAAAAGGATCCATTGAATCGCAAGCAAAAAGCAGAATATTATGAGGAAAGGCTTCGCCGAATCGAAGCGGCCTGGGATTTGTTTGAAGAAACGGATACAAAGATCCGAGAACTGGAGGATATGTCAGAGACTCACGAATACTTTGTGAGCAAGCTATATGACACGACAGTTTCAGTCGCACTTCAAGGAGAAGCTGCTAAAAATAAGGCGTACAGAATCAGGAGTTGGCGAACAAGCGATTGAGATGGCCCCAGCCAAGCAGAGTACCAAACCGCGAGTGGATGACTCAGTGAGAACAACTGACGTAAATGTTAGTGGACTCGTAAGACGATACGACGCACTAGCAAATTCATTGCAACGACTCTTCTCGCGATTGGAACAAACGGAACAATACTCACGTCAATTCTGCAAAGTAAAAATTGCCTCAATACAGCAATACTTTTCACAACTAGATGAATACCAGCAAGAAATATGGGAAATCACCACTGGTCCTGATCCAAATGGTTTCGACCTAAACCAGCACATCCAATTGGAGGAGATATTGCAGGAGTGGCTCATAAAGTTAGGGACTAAGATCGACGAGATAAATACGACACCCGCACCGCATGCGTCAACAACCACTACTCCCAGCGTAAATCTACCAAAAATTACGCTGCCGAAATTTGATGGGGACTATTTGCAGTGGCGTCATTTCCGGGACTTATACATTCAAATGGTACACAATCAACCTATGTCAAGCTGCCAAAAGATGTGGTACCTTAAGGCCAACCTGACAGGAGAAGCTGATAAACTCGTACGCAACTTTACTATATCAGATGACAACTATGAGTCAGCATGGAAGACTCTGAATGAGCGCTATGAAAATCGACGCCTACTCGCTACCGCACTCCTTCAGAAGTTGATAGCCTAACCATCCAATATAATACCCTCTGCAGCAGCAGTGAAATCTCTGCACGACACAATTGCAGAATGCTTGAGAGGCTTGCAAAATATCGACATAGTAACGCAAGATTGGGATCCGTTACTCCTGCATCTCGTAATCAAGAAGCTTGATACTGCAACTCACACTCTATATGAGCAGTCATTGGTCAACCCACGGGATCTCCAGTCATTGACGGCCTTTTTGACCTTTTTGCAAACGCGTTTTCAAGCTTTAGAAGCACTTGGCAATCAAACAAAGCGACCTGACGAGAATCGTAAAAAGACTATCAAGTCTACTAGTGCTGCTGTAACGACATCTTCATGCCTTGTTTGTAAAGAAGCTCATCCTGTCTACTATTGCCCAGGATTTCTTCAATGGACCCCGTCGAAGAGATTGAAACTAGTCCAAGCTAAGAAATTGTGCGTAAACTGTTTCCGCGATGGACACAAGGCCGTAAACTGTACATCACGAGGATGTAAGGAGTGTGCCCAGAAACATAACAGCCTTCTGCACTTAGGGACCGTTCCCAAGGCAAAGCAAACAAAATCGCAAACAGAAGCCTCAGCAACAGCATTGGCAGAAAGGCATAAGGCACCTCAGGAGGGAGCGGCACTTTCATTAACGACACTTAGTAGTCACGAAATGACAAAATATGTACTCTTAAGTACCGCCATTGTAAAATTGACTAGCAATAACGGCAAAACAGTGGAATGCCAGGCAGTATTAGATCCCGGCTCACAAATTAACTTGATTACTGAACGCATTGTTAGGAAGCTGAACTTGGCATCAACTCACCACTCGACCTTCATTAAAAAGGTTGGCGGATCGACCGAATGCGCACAGAGAAGGGTGAATGTTACCCTTCAGTCAAAATTGAATGGATATTCCACCTGTTTAGAAGCGCATGTCATGGACAAGATTATATCTCCTCAACCATCTGTGCAGTTGAATATATCACAGTGGTCCATACCAAAGAATCTGAAGCTTGCCGATCCAAATTTCCATCTGACGGAACGCATAGATCTGTTATTAAGTGCCAAACATTTTTATGATATTCTAGCGATCGGTCAAATAAAGCTAGGCGGTGAATCGCCAGTCCTACAGAATATGCTTCTGGGATGGATAGTAGCAGGCAAGGTTGGTGGTACTGAATCGCTCCCTGTTACTTGTGGAGTTCTTGCCGAAGATGAAAAACTGAAGAGTGCGATTGAAATGTTTTGGAAATTAGAAGAGGTCGTCGATGCCAAGTCCCAGTATACGGCAGCGGAAAGGTCCTGTGAAACTCACTTTTGCCAATCAACGCAAAGACAACCAGATGGGCGTTTTCTGGTGAGACTTCCCATTTCTAACGACCCCGACAAACTAGGAGAATCAAAAGACGTAGCCATTCGTCGCTTTTATGGAATTGAACGGCGATTAGCAAAAAAACCGGAACTCAAGCAGTGTTATCGAGAATTCATGGACGACTACATCAAACTAGGACATATGCAAGAGGTCACAGCGCAGGTATGTGAAAAATCGCATTATTTTCTTCCACACTATTGTGTCCTGAAACCCGACAGCAGTACCACTAAACTCAGGGTAGTGTTCGATGCCTCCTGTAAAACAACTACGAACGTCTCGCTGAACGATATCCTCTATACTGGACCAACCATCCAAGACGATCTATTTGCGATATTGCTCCGTTTTCGATTGCCTCGATATGTTTTCACTGCTGACATACAAAAAATCTATCGTCAGATAGTATTGCATCGTGACGACCGCAAAAATCAGTTGCTGGTCTGGAGAAATGACCCAAACCAGGCTCTATGGTTCTATCAGTTGAATACCGTGACTTATGGAGCAACGTGTGCTCCATATTTGGCAACCAAATGCTTGCAAAGGCTCGCCCGAGATGAAAAAGATCGATACTCTCTTGATGCTAATATACTGCAACGCGACTTCTACGTTGATGATGTCATGACGGGATCTAATAGCTTAATCGAAACAGTTCAATCACAAGACGAATTAATAAAAGTTCTGGGAGGCGCTGGAATGAAGCTTCGAAGGTGGTGTTCTAATCATCCTCGACTACTGCAGAACATTTCACCAGACGACAAGGAAGTTCAACTAGATTTCAAAAGCCATTCTGAAGACTACATTAAAACCCTCGGCCTCACTTGGCTTCCTAAAGTAGACGGTTTAACAAATCTGCATCAACCTGAATCCAAACGATACAAAAATTACCAAGAGGACAATAGCCTCCGACATCGCCAGGATGTTTGATCCATTGGGCATCATGGGCCCCGTAATAGTCACCGCCAAGCTATTTCTTCAAGATGTTTGGCGTTTGAAGTTGGACTGGGATGCTGCTTTGCCAGAAGTGATACACACCAGATGGTCCCAATTTCGCAGAGGCCTGTCAGTGCTACAAAAAACACAATTCCCTAGACACGTATTTGCCAAGGAAGTGCCCAAGGAGGTGCAGTTGCATATATTTTGTGACGCGTCAGAAAGGGCATATGGTGCAGCCGTGTATGTGCGGTCTACTTTTAAGAATGGCAGAATCATTGTGCGTCTCTTATGTGCAAAATCACGTGTGGCTCATATTCATGTGATAACTGTTCCACGATTGGAACTCTGTGCTGCTAATTTGGGTGCGGAGCTGGCGGAAAGAGTTAAGACTGCCCTACACTTGGAAGAAGTCTTACACATATTTTGGACCGATTCAGAAATCGTGCTTGCGTGGATAAACTCCAGCGTTTCCTCATACAATACTTTTGTTGCCAATCGAGTATCAACAATTCAGTCACTATCGATTCCGGAGCAATGGCGTCACGTAGATTCAAAAAGAAATCCAGCCGACATTTTATCACGAGGCATTGCACCTGCAGAGTTAGCTGGATGTAATATTTGGCTGTATGGACCACCTTTTCTGCATGGAACGGAATCATTGTGGCCACCGGAATATGCAAAGGAACCCTCTTGTGATCTTGAGAAGAAAAAAGAAAGAGTAACTGTGGCTGCAACCGTAATTGCTTCCACCAATTTTATCGATGCCATACAGCATGGAAACTCTTTCAAAAAACTACAACGGATCATAGCATATGTATTTAGGTTCATAGGTCGCATTAGTCAAAGGCCGTGGGCCTCTACATTGTTACCAAAATCATTCTCCAGTCAGGAACTAAACAGAGCAATTGAAGTCATCGTGAAACACGTTCAGAAGGATGAATTTCGGGATATAATAAAGGACTTGGAGAATGGAAAGCAACTCACCAAAAACAATCAGTTTGCTAGTCTGACACCGTTCCTCGATGAAAAGGGCTTAGTTCGAGTTGGAGGAAGATTGGAAACATCAAACCTATCTTATGATGCCAAACATCCTATCCTGCTCCCATACAAAAATCCATTAACAAAGTTACTGATGACGGATATCCACCAAGACAAATGCCATCTGGGTCCCCAAGCACTGCTTGCAACAACGAGTTAACGATTTTGGCCAATCAAGGGCAAAACATTAGCACGAGCCATTGTTCAGCGATGTGTACGATGTTCCCGCGCGAACCCGCAGATGTTTTCTCAGTTCATGGGGAACTTGCCATTGGCCCGAGTACAGCCTGCCTGCCCATTCGTTAATGCTGGAGTTGACTTTTGTGGACCAATTATGATCCATTTTCGCAGCGGGAACATCGTACACGACCACAAAAGGGCTATATTGCTATATTCTGCTGTTTCGCCACCAAGGCGGTACATTTTGAGCTAGTAAGTGATCTCACCGCTGAAGCATTCATCGGCTCTCTTAAGCGATTCATCGGTAGACGAGGTCATTGCAAAAATTTGTATTGCGACAATGCCACCAATTTTGTGGGAGCCCATAATCAGCTTAGAGAGCTGTCCACGTCTTTGTATTCTGAGCAGGCTCAAGAGAAAATCGCAGATATATGCAACAACAAAAGTATAGACTTCCATTTTATACCACCTCGGGCCCCGCATTTTGGAGGGCTGTGGGAAGCCGCAGTTAAATCGGCAAAATACTTACTACTTAGAAGATCTTCAGCAGCAACCCTAACCTATGAAGAGCTCCAAACGCTTTGGAGATTGAAGCAATTCTAAACTCAATGCCTTTAACTCCAATGTCGTCAGATCCTTATGACCTCACTGTGTTAACACCAGGACACTTTCTTATAGGAGAACCCCCAACAGCTACGGTGGATGCTGTATCTGAGCCAGCAAAGATCGGACTACTTAGCAGGTGGAAACTAGTGAGCGGTATCAAGCACGAGTTCTGGCGCCGCTGGTCAGAAGAGTATTTAAATCAGCTGCAGCACCGTTCAAAGTGGAAGCAGGTCAGCAAAAAGGCTCAACTGGGCACAGTTGTTATCATTAAAGAAGACAATATGCCAGTAATCAAGTGGCCGCTCGGGAGAATTACAAAAATTTACCAAGGCAATGATGGTTTTGTTCGTGTGGTTGACGTAAAAACATCATCAGGGATATTGAAGAGAACGATTCATAAACTGGCGCCCTTGCCAGTAGAAGCAGACACTGTTACTGCCGGAAGCGAGACCGAAGAAGCGATCAACGTGACGGAGGTAGTCAGCGCTAAGAAACGACCATTGGAGCAAGAACCAGAACCGGGCTGCTCAACTGATTCCCCAAGAAAACAAAAACGGGCAACGAAAGGAACATCTATTAGTTCCTTACTATTGGCATGCGTATTGTTTCCTCTGGTGTTCACTGAACCAATTAAAATCACAACGGTCGGACCTCAACCAGGCTTACATTTCCAGTCATTGTGTAGTTCTTATTTAGCAACGAGTGAATGGAGGTTGCGACATTGGAGAACGGAACAAACATGCTACAGCAGCTTTGTGATCGTGGACTCACTAACAGTTGTCTCACGTTGGTAGACCATTTTGTCCATCTACGAAATGAACTCGTGAACATCAATCAATTATTGAAGATCAGAAATAAAAGAGGAGCTTTCAACATAGTTGGCAATGTGGCTAAATCTCTATTTGGTGTGCTCGATTAGGAATATGCTAACCAGATGTCACTGACAATAAAAGGTTTGAAGGGAAATCAAGATAAACTGACATTGACTACCATCAATTTGCAACGAATTCAAGCGTCCATTGTTAACATCATCACCGACTCACAACATGGAAATTTTAATCCATTACTGTTATCTCAGAAACAATTAAGCATGGAGATTGCCAATATCAAGGAACATTTACCTAAGACACTACGCCTTCCAATAGCACATGAAAATTACCTGCAATTATTCAGGATATCGTCAATCAGTGCGAGACTGACCGAAGATCTGACTATATTTGAGCTGAAGGTACCACTCGTCAACACAGTCACATTTGACTTATTCAGGCTCTATCCTATACCAACAGTACGCCACAATCAGCTGATGGCGATACTCTCCAATTCACGATATCTTTTTATCAGCTCACATCGTGATATGTATTATCCACTCACGGAAGAAGAATACATGACATGTACGTGGATGGAACCAACCATCCACATTTGTAAACAGTCTCATCCATTATATCACAAGGAATCCAACATAAGTGTATGTGAAGTTACGCTTCTGAAGGATATTCCAGCCCCAGCTGAGTGCAATTTAACCGAACTTAAAACCCCATCGCTGTGGAATCAAATTCTATTTACCAATGAGTGGATCTATGCTCTCACAAATCAGCTGGTAGTCCACATTGGCTGCGCTGGTAACACTTCAACCAGGGTCCTGGAAGGTTCAGGCATTCTCAAACTGGACTCAGATTGCACTCTCAAATCTGATACTGTAACCATCCAAGCACGCCGGATTTATACGAGTACAATTGGTACTTCCTATACAAGGATCCATCAGCCTGACAAGAATACCACATCGAAACCTCCTAACAAATCTTCGGAGCCTTACCAAACATACGCAGCAGATCTCGAAGCTTTGAAGAAACAACTCTTAGCGCAAGACTTATCTATCCCTGATCAAATCGACTCGCACGATATCCATCAATACACGATCTCATACATCAGCCTTATTTTGATAATTTCATCGGCAAGTTATCTCGGTTGCAAACTGCGAAATTGTCGGAATGTAGCTCAAGCTCAACGGCCGATTCCACGACCAAGGAAGCACAGTCTACCAAGCACCCAGGAAGCAGTTTGAACGGACCATTCAACGCGGGGGAGGATGTACGAATTCGTATCACTTCAATAATACGTGTCTTTCTAATAATATCATGGTTAAATTGTTTTTTTTTCATAATCTTCATACGAATTCATATTCATTATATTAAACCTAATTCGTCTTTTAATCTTAAATTGTAAAGTACAATAAGACACGCGTTTTGTCTAGAGCGCATGAAATTCCAAACTTCTGGAATTATTCGTGCGCGCTAGACAAAGTTCTCGTGGCAGGTGCAATGTGATCTATCTGTCTGCAAGGTAGATGGAACATATTGCGCTTGCAATTTTACGTATGAAAAATAATTATGTCGCGCGCAATATGATCTATCTGTCTGCAAGGTAGATGGAGCATATAGCACTTGCAATTCCTGTGTTAGAACAACAAATTTATGGGAACTACTTTTGTTCCCACGGCAAATAAGTATTTAAGAAAATGTTAGTGGAAAATAAAGGGAGTCTAGTTTTGACCATCAACAAAAACATCTTGGGTTTTTTAATTTGGAATATTTTAGTAATCTCCCGATACAAGCATCGGAGAGATTTCTGAACATCAATTTGAGAGCAGAATATTATACAAGTTTATGCACTTGTATAATTAACGTCAACATCGGAGAGATTTCCGAGCGCAGAATATTATACAAGATTATGCACTTGTATAATTAAACTTCAACGCGGAGAGATTTCTGAGCGCAGAATATTATACAAGTTTATGCACTTGTATAATTAAACTTCAACGCGTAAAATCTGTCCAGGAGAACAAGCAGTCAGCCAAGGCAAAGCAGCCTTGACGTTAACAAAAGGTAACTGTGATTGTAGATTCCTTTTAGTACCTTTACATTTTCTGCATTGATTTTGAGATTTTCCTCTATTGCATGATACGCATCTGTTGATTAGATTTCTGCTGCTTTTTTGATTCCTCTACTAATGCTTTTGATCTTGCTTTATTGATGCAATCATTATAAATTTTATTAAAAACATCAAGGAAGTTTTAAAACATTATAGCACTCAAAAACTTAATGGCTCACATGGCACTGTAAATTTAAACAATATGCAATCCAAAAATGAAACTGTTGATTCCGCTAGCTCAAATTTGGAGAGGTAGCCCAGTCATATTAGGGCTTTCACCTCGGAATGAAAGATAATAAGCTGCGAATTGGTATGAACCTTTGTTTTGTCATTCTAAATGTTGTCTCAAAAGTCACAATCGTTATCGTGTCCGCATCTCAAGATATTCAAGGTCAAAGGTCACAAAAATCGGTTTTTCGCGAATAACTTGATTATTTATATATAATTATTCATATTTAACTATTTAAGTATAAAATATTATTAATTCTGGATTATATATTTTAGTTTTATTTTAAGTTAAAATGATAGTAAGAGTATATATTTTACACATATTTTTATTTATTATTAAATGCGGCATAATATACATTTATCAAAATGTGAGTTCAAATATCAAAAGTATCTTTGTTGATTTTAATTGTAATGAAATTGGAAATGGAAGCTAATTATCTTCTTCTTGTTCGTCGTCTTCTTCTTCTTGTCGCTCAAAAATGTTCGATTCATTGTCATCATCCTCATTATCTGTCATGTTCATCTCCAAACCTTCCAGAATATCGGGATCATATGTATTTTCTTCATCGGGATTACTTGGATACAGTGAAGCGTTGAGGCAAGCTTGTCCGTTGCACTGGCCGCAAGCTAAAGAACATTGTAGCCCTGATTTTCTGCATCCACAGCGGGAACCACAACCATTTTTGCAATTGCAAAATATTACGTTTAGTAGTTCGGCTGGTGCTGGAGGTAATAACGTTCGTATGGGCTCCAGGATTTCATTTTCAAGCATCCAGCCCCATTCTTTAGGTTTATACTTAAATAGTTAAATATGAATAATTATATATAAATAATCAAGTTACTTACTTTAATTAAATATAAATAATTAATAGTTAGTACATAAATAATAGGCATTGTTTAATAATTATAATTTCCAAGTAAATAATTGACTTTATAACGTACTGATAACCATAACTCACGCTTGACCTTGCATTAGGCCGTATATGACTGTACGATGTGCACTCTTCGCGCTCTACCTTCAAAACGGTTGGTCGTATGAAAAAAAAGTTTAAACAAAAGTTGTAGGGAATTTTATAGCCTACAACTTTTATAATAAATGCAAATCTCATTTAACCGATAGGAAGCCAGATATTCGCGAAAAACCGATTTTTGTGACCTTTGACCTTGAATATCTTGAGACGCGGACACGATAACGATTGTGACTTTTGAGACAACATTTAGAATGACAAAACAAAGGTTCATACCAATTTGCAGCTTATTATCTTTCATTCCGAGGTTGACCCCTTTTTTACCTAATATGACTGGGCTAAGGATTCTATCTTCTCATTACTAGCTCACCTATATTTATGATATATAGTTGAGGAATTACTACAATCAAAAATATACCGGTTCATGTCCAAATACATGAATGCTTCAGGAGAAATAAAGCCAGCGGTGAGACAAGTCTCAATGTGCCCATCGATAGGGTGGAACAGCTGTAACTTTGACTTTGCGATATGATTTCGACCAAGCTTTATAATGAATCACTTTGGTAGTTTGATATATATATATATTTTTTTAAAACCTCCATCCCCTTCCACTCTCTCCATCACACTTTCTTCATCGCACAACGCTCGTGCGACCTGCACTTCACATTTCGTCGTTTCCTCAGGTTTGCCACCCAGACAATGATTAGACCATCGGTATAAGGGGGCACACAAATTATGTGAAGTTATCCTCTTAATGTCATTTTGTCCATTTCGTGATCAGCTCTCAGAGATAAAAAAACTTTGTAATACGCCGTGGGGGAAAAAAACTCTGAGTTATAAAGATAGCTGTCTTTTCAAGCATCTCGACGATAGGGTTTAAAGTGCCCTTAGATGCTATGTTGAAATTTATTGGACTGAGGTCCTCCATAATAATATCTTTCTGCTATACAATCTCGACAAAAGGGTCAAGAAAGGTCCTAAGATGCGATGTAGAAATTTATTGCACTGAGATTCAATCGTTGTTAAATAAATATTCTTTAAGCCTTTTTTTAAAAACTATAAGTGAGTGTAGTAATCTAGGAGCTATGGCTCTAAAAGCAGCGCTGACACAGGCACACAGCACGAACGCAATTTAACAAGGATTCAGTCGATTCAGTCACCTTCCCCATCGCAACACTCGTTTTTTTTCTTTGCATGGCAAATAGGTCCAGAAAATGTCTTTTGTACTTAACTCCCGGGAAACAAAATTCTAAAACTGTTTAATATTTTAATGTGTAGTGATTTTATTACAATATCTTTTGAATATAATTTAACAAATTGCGGTGTAACGCGGGATACAAATGCTAGAACGAAACGGTTAACCTTTTAAATTATATGAACGCTAAAATCATTGTATCATTTAAACCCCTTAAAATTTGTCTAATTCTTCCGATTTTTCCCACTTAATTACGCCTAATCATTATAAACGAAAATTGCTTTCAATTGATAACTTAAGCGAATCTACAAAAGACGACTTAGAATTTAAAAACAACCGAAACGAGTGTGCATTATCACCACCGCGGGTTCACCCATAGATGGCACTATTAAACGAAACTTTGCGCGATTTTCCATTGCTGTTTCGTTGCTCGGTGGCTCGGCCCCGCCATTTGAGTTCGGAGTTGCACAAAATCATCGTGAGAGGAAGGCTAGGGAACGTAGGAAAGTACGCGTGGTGGCCATTTTAGTGTCGTGAGTAAATCATGATTGTAAGAGAATTCTCTTGATATAAAGTTGTGAATTTATAGTGAAAATAGTTTACATCAGCGAAGGAAACCTTTAAAACCAAAATAAAATCGTGGTGGATGTAAGTTGAACATAATTTTCAAAATTCATTAGCATGAGTATTATTTTCATACAGTGCTAGTTAACCCTAGATACATAACGTTCTTTGATACACCTGACAGCATAACGTGAGGTCGAAATGACCCACACATGATTTCTACCCACGGTTATTTCGTATTTTAATTTAGGTTATGAATCCATATTTAAGACTTGTCTTCATATTTAAGACATGCCTAAGAAATGAAATAAATAAATTTATGGGTTTATATTATTTTTATTTCTCTTGAAAATAAACGAAAACTAAAATCCTTTGGTAAAATCACATATAACAAAACTATATCTATTTCTCTGAATTAAATCCACTTATCTAGTAGCGCATTTATATTTCTTAAACAGAACATAAAAATATTTAAATAACAGTCTCAAAATGATCTACATACAGGCCAAACAAGTATGCTATCCACAAAAAGGCTTGCTACATTTAATGCACTCTGTTTGAGTCTTTCTTCTTAGCTTCCATGGACAGAAGGCGCAATATTTAATTTTCTTTTCAGCTGGTTCATCTTTGTCTTGTAATGAGTTTGCAGCAGAAGTACTTGGTAGAACATTTTGTATATTTTCGCGTAATCTGCGACTCAGATCAGGAACTTGAAGCCTTTCCTCCATCCATGGCTTTGCTAAGTCAGTACTCAATTCTTTCATAAACGCATGCCTATTTAGGGGTTTTTTGTTGTTTGAAATAACATTGTGGCAATAATTGACGTGGCTGTTGACAAAAACCATATTCAACATGCCATAGAATAATGCCGTAGTCAATCTATTTGTCTTTCTACTGCATGACACCAGCGAGCACATTTGGTCGAACGAATCGACTCCCGCCTTTGTCTGATTGTAGAATTCTAGCATATCGGGTTTTCCGGAGCTTGATGTTGCGACACCGTCCTCGTCACAGGATGAGAGTACAAACGCCATCTTTGCAGATTTTGGTTTGTATGACAATAAAGTTAGTGGGCCGTTGTAACAAAACATGGAAGTTCCGACAGCTCCGGACCTTGTATTTTTTAGCTCTTCCGGTATTCCCCTTTTATTTGAGCGCATTGTACCAACAAAAGTTAATTAATATGGCTCCTGAAGCAAAGATTTTGCCAGAGGTACGGCTGTAAACCAAATATCACAGGTTATATTCCTACAGGACCCATGGATGGTTCTGGATAGCCCCTTCATGTAATATTCTCCAAGTGGAAGTCCATTTATTTCTGTTCCCTTACCTAAATAGGGAATGGCATCGAACATGTATTTTGTCGAGCTATCGCAGTTCATTGGTATTTTCAGGCCATAATTGTTGGGTTTATTTGGTATATACATAGGAAAGGGACATCGACCCTTAAATCCCAATAATTGTTCATCGACGGTCACATGAGATCCTGGAGTATAGTTTGTTCTACACTGGGTAATAAACAAATTCCATATTTTTTTATGGGAGCAAACACATCTTGACGGTGATTACTAGGACGTAGGGATTTGTCATCAAATCACAGCGATGGCAAGAGAAACATGAACCTATCTCTACTCATAATTCATACGTAGCGTGTGCCAGAAAATAAAAAGCCAACAATTCAGCAGTCGTGAGATGATTGTCCTTCATTGCAGCTGTCAACGCTAAAATTCCAATAAAAGCTCTAATTTCATCAAAATAAGTCTCTCCGAAGGTAGCAGGTAAATCATTGTTTCGTTTTTGACGAATCTCAACATTGCTCCACGTTACAATTTCTTCTATTATTTCCGATAAAAAAAAAAACGCATCAAAACAGGACAGTGGTTCCGATAGATTTCTATGAATTCTTGTTGGCCCTCTTGATGTTTGTACAATGTTTATAACGGAAGTTCTGTATCGCACGCCCTTTACTGTAGACGAGCAGTGATTATTTTTTCCTTTTATGGATCTTTGTGGTAAAATGATTATTCTATCTGACATCGAAGTTGAAAGACGATGTGTTGCTATATTCGGAGAATTTTCGCTCACCTCTGCATCTTCTTCGGAAGTTACGTCATCCTCTAAATTATCCACGTAGTCACCTTGCACATCATCTATACTCAAATTATCCTCTTTCTCACTACAGACATCGACAGTTTCTGGTTTTCCCTCCAAAAATTCTTCCATCTGAAAGTCTTGCAATGCTCGAGATGAAGTCATTGTGTTTCGGGAGGATAATCAACTTTCAAACCTAGAACAAATACATATTTTCAAAACATGTTCAAAATTGACAAATGTTACAAATCTCATAACGTGGGGTCATTGTGACTCACTATGCTATCATATCTACGTATACACAACGCTTACATACAACAAACGTGCACCATTCGAGACCTCTTGCTGCGTACTGAATTGGCTAGGAAAGACGGCGCGATGTATAAAGTGTTAGGAAAGAGACAGATAAAAACGTTTCGCGTGTGGGTCGTTTTGACTCACGTTATGTATGTAGGGTTAATATTAGAAAAGATTAAATCAGAAATTTGAATCGATATCGTGTTTGTGGTGGAATATAATATATTTGTGAAAAAGTGCTTTGATACTTTAAGTTCAATATGCCGTTATTTCAGGGTTGTTGGCAGTTAGATAACTTCTACCATCCTGTTGATGCACAGCGAAAAAAAAACTTCACAGATTGCTACTTTTTCTACTACAGTGCCTGTAAAAACGGTAGCAGTTGCCAATATTGCCATGAGCCATCAGCGTTAAGTCACGAAGTGATGTGTAACAGGTGGTTGGAAGGCCGATGTGAAGATCTTCATTGTAAGGAGCGGCACATGTTGATTGGGAAACGGCGGGACCGTACTCCCTGTTTCTGGGAAAGCACACCGTTTGGATGCAAAAAGGCGCATTGTGTATTCAAACATAGTTCAACAAAGAGTGATAAATCAACTGAAAAGTTAGATCCAGAAGTATTAGTCAAATCACTCAATCCATATAGTGACCAAAGGATTGCATATAAAGAAGCTGATAACTTATCTAGAGAGATTAACAATTCGTGGAATGAAACAATCAAAAGTTTAAACGCTGAGAAAGTCGATAAACTTGTGAATAAAATTGAGACTCAAGACACCCCTGAAAACGAAATATTAAACATTAAAAGCAGTAGAATAAGTAGCAGCGAGCATTACCACGTTCAAAGACCATACGGTTGTGATATTCAAAGAAGTCTACATGTATTTACACTTTGATAGCTGAATTTTTATATGATTTTATACACCCTTAGGATATATTTTATGCCTTAATACTCGTGTACTAATATTTGATATACGAACGCGAATCTTCCCTACCAAAAGAAAGAAGTCGTGACTCATAAGTTCCAACCGGTACAATAATACGCTTAAAATAAATTCCAGGACTTGCTCACCCCACTTCGTCAACGAGCGCTCGTCGTCGAGGGAAAGGTATTGTAAGTACCATTTTAATTCAAATTTTTATTATATATTTAATTATTTACCTATTTATTGCAAACTAAATATCTACTAATTATTTATCAAATTATATATATTAATATTTATATTTAAAAAAAATAATTTTTTATAAATGCAAATGGGAAAATTGCTTTAATTCGGCATATTCAGATTTTTGAATATCGCAACACGTCACGAATAATACATTAAAACACTATTGCATTGGTATATAGAGAAACAATAGAAATTTACTCAATTACATTTAAATTTATCAGACTTTTCTTGAGTGTTTCATGTTACACAGATTCCTTTTGATTTTGAATCTACTGAAGAGTTTTTTTTTTGGTTGATTGATCTTTATTCTTTCCCAACTATGAAGCCATCAAGGCAAGTCTGTTTTTTGGCTTCAACTATCTCTGCATATTTTTTGTTGATTCTGTTTCACTTTTGAATCTACAGTAATTGACATGCTTAATATAATTGTCAAAAACACTTCACAACCTATAAGCTATTAACACTTTCATCCTGTGTATGCAAAATATCGTTTGTATGTATTCAGCTTAGAATTCCACGCGATTCAACGTATTAGCATAAATTAAATCCAAATCAAGTCGCGCATCATTCTGAGACATTGGATTTTGATTGTATTTTTTTGTGATATTGAACTCAGACTGTTTATGTTTGTTGAAGTTATCAACAGAACATTAAATCCAAGGAAATAAAAATTCTTTAATAGAGCAGCTTGCCCACTTAATTCGGAAGAGTATTTTAAATTTGTGCGCTGTAAAACAATCCATAGGTACGATTAGGAAACGTTCCGCATTTGGCATTTTATTTAAAATATGCTTCGATCAATTTTTCGAATTCCACAACATAAAAAAAAAAAATTTAATTTTTTTTGAAGAACTTTATTTTGATTAAAATAAATTTACTATAAAATATAATTATTGAATTAATACAAATTATTTTCAAAAATTAAACAAAAATTATAAAAAAATGTTTTAAAAATAAATTATATCAAAATAAAAAAATGATGAATTAAGCGGATAAATTCGGTCTTTCCCTTCCGGTTTTTTCTAATCGGGTATAGGACCCGGTACGGTGGCAGGCTTCCACCCCAAAATATGAGCCAGCCGCCGGGTACAAATTAATTCCTTCTTTTGTTTCAGGTGACTTTATGGGTTGAGTGGCCCAAGCAAAGTGCCTTTTTATGGCATAGAGTTATTCAATTCAATTGTATAATTCTATGACATAAATTGGTCACCGGGGTACTCCCCTTCTGATGGGAAAGTTCATATAATTCAAGTTGTATGAGTTTTCCACTCAGAAGAGGAATACCTGGCCACTTCAACAAGTTAACAATGGATTTATTCCGGTTGGGTGGGTATGAAGGGGCTCCACCACCACCCGGTTGCCCCTCTTTCATTTGTGGGCCCTGAATTTATTTGGGTAAAGGCGAGGTCACCCCAAGTTCGCCTTTCTTGTCAGGTTGCACTTGTTCTCGTAACAAGTAATAATTCCCTCTGTGTAGTTATCTACAGTTTTTGCGACTTCGGTCGTTTTCTGTTGATCTCCGAAAGCAATTCGTGAATGCGAAATTGTTTTGTAGTGAGTCCTCGTGCCGGGGAAACGAACCCGCCCCACGACACCGCAATGCTAGCCTGCCAGCGCATTCACGCGTCTCCGGACGAGGGCATTCTCGGCAGGAACCAAGACCTTCCTCTGCCGAGGCAGCAGAACATCGCTGCAGTCCTTTACGGACTATATTGAAACTCTTTAAATTCACTACATGAGTTTGCATCCTTAACTGGATCTGGGAGATTGTTGTATATATGCAAGGCATCATTCGTAGCGTCATCCTTTAGACGATCCGTTCTTGCAAAAGGTATTATGAATTGATTTGCGTTCCTAACATTGTAGTGATTTTTCTGCGATACTTTCATAAATTGAATATGTGACGACGAATTTGAGTTCAAGCATTTAAAAATAAACTTGGCTTTCTCTGCTTCAACGATTTGAGTAAATGTTAATGCTTTCGCTGATTGGTACACAAATCTGGTTGATGTACGTATTGGTAGATTTAGCATATTTTTATAAGCCTTGGTAAGCAACCTGGAGATGATATTAGGGTGTTGTTTTGATGACTGGCTCCAGATTACTACTCCGTAATGTAGTTTCGACAGAACGAGTGCATTTAGCACCATCTGCTTGATATTGCTTGGAAATCCTTCATATCTTCTCAGTAATCCAATAACAGGAGCTAATTGTCTTCTTAAGTTGTTTATATGCGACAGCCATGTTAATTGTTGGTCGATGATGAGTCCAAGATATTTGAATTCCGCTACTCTCTCCAGTTTTTCGCTACTAATTCTTATATCAATGTTAATGTCTTCCTTGTTCTTCTGTTTGAAAATAATGTATTTGGTCTTAGAAGTATTTAGCGCTAGCTTATTATTACTTAACCACGAATGATATGTACTTAGATCCTCATTAATGGTATTCTCTATGTAATCTTTTTTGCATCTCGAGTAAAGTAGAACTGTGTCATCAGCATATAGTGCATAGTGTCCCTTTAGTCCACATGTATTTAAATTGTTAGTGTGTAACAAGAATAAGGTAGGGGCAAGTATGGAGCCTTGGGGAACGCCTGACTTCATAGGTGCCAAGTTGTTCAATACATTATTGGCTAATGTCTTCTGCGATCTCCCTTTTAAGTAACTCCTAAAAAGTTGATTTGGTTTCCCGTGAATGCCATATAATTCGAGTTTACGAAGTAAAAGCTCATGATCCACGCCTTTCAAACGCCTTTTTCAGATCCACAAAAATGGCAGCAACATAGTCACCCTTGTCAAGTCCTGTATTTATGAAACGCGTGACTGAGAAAAGAGCATCAAAAGTTCCTTTATTTTTCTGGAAACCAAACTGTTGTAAATTTAAAATTGAATTTTCCGTAATGAATGATGATAGACGGTTGTTTATTAATTTTTCGAATATTTTACTAAATCCTGTTAAAAGCGCGATCGGGCGGTAATTATTTGGATCCATATGGTCTCCTCCCTTGAAGATTGGGACTATTTTTGCTAGTTTTCCTTCCTCAGGAAACGTTCCCTTCCTAATATGTTTGTTTAGACAATTTGCAACACATTCTGCTATCTCTTCCTTTATAAGTTTTATTTCATCCATGGTGATATTGTCTATACCTGGTGCTGTATTTTGTTTCAATTCATCAATAATTTTTATTACTTCAACTTTGTTAGTTAGATGCATGTGAAAGGGAGATTTGGGCGACGTAATTGTAGAAGTAAAATTGCTTGTTGGCGCTGGCTGGATTCCATTAGCAATTTTTTCACCTATAGTTGAAAAAAGATATTGAGGTTACTTGCAGCCTCAAATGCATTTACTGAAGATGAGTTCTCTATGGTGAAATCCCGGGTCGTAGATTTACGCGGTGAGTTTCTTTTAACTTCATTTATTATGTCCCATATTTCATGCGCATTGTCGGCCGCTGCATCTAGTCTTTTGGAGTAATACAAAAGTTTTGCTTCTTTCACAACACGTTTAATTGTTTTATTGGCTTCGATGTATATAAACCTGAGCGATTGATCATTCATGTTCCGTTTGTATTTCATATAAGCCTTCCACTTGTTCTTACTTGCCTCAATAGCTTTTTTGGTTATCCATGAATGTTGACGACATCTTATTTTTTTCTCCGTAGTCGAGGTGTCCTTAGCTTCCATTATGATGTTTGTGAGCTCCGCTAAGTTTGAAGGTTTTTGGTTAATTAATAAACCCTTAAGATTTGATCTAAAGAGGTCCTTATTTAAGTATTTGAAAACTTTGTAAGCAGGCTTTTGCGTTTTTTTTAGTGCCTTGAATAACAACTTTCAAAACACGATGATCAAGTTCTGGCCAGTCCTCTAGAGTATAAGCAACTTTCCCAGCAATTTGATTATCATTTGTGACTATGTGATCCAGGCAGGTATTAGATACTAGTCGAGTAGGTTGAAGTAGGTTCACAATAGTGGCACCATTCGTTTCTAGTACGTCGTTGTATATCCTTGACTCATTAGATTCAACCATTAGATCTATATTCGTACCGGCAGCTGTGATCAAATTATTTTCCATAGAATATAGTTCGTCTAATGTCAAGCACAGGTCTTGCACGTTAAGTCGGGTGGGGTTGTAAAATGTGCCAATTTTTATTTTCTTTCCAGAGCATACTAGTTTGATGACTATCATATTGTATTTATCCGGTATTACTCGCCTCGTTACGAAATTAAGAGTTTTTTAATATAAATTGCTGTTCCTCCACCTCTTCCGGGCCTGCAGGAAAATATAGAATCGTATCCCTGAATGTTGTAGTACTCCACTTCTTCGGAATATATCCAGACTTCATTAAGTATAATTGAATCTATGTTCGAATGTTGCTTTACATAAATTTGAAGTTCTTTAAATTTTTGTCTTAAACTTCTTATATTAGCATAGAGGATAGAAATTTGGGTGTCTTCAAATATCTTTGCATTATTGAATGGCATATTAATCATCGTAGTTAATGCTTCTCTTAGCAATCAAAATCCTATGTTTTAATTCTGGGCATTTCGTCGAATCTGCCCAGTGTGCATGGGTAATTTTCTTACCATTTTCCATACAATTACAACATTTTTCAACTAAGCTTTTACAGTCTCTTGTATCATGCTGTGATCCACATTTTGCACACCTCAGTTCCCCTTCACATTTTGATGTCTTGTGATTGAACTTTTGGCATTTGAAGCAACTCGTGACGTTAAAATCTTCGATATTAACATATCTATTCGCTATCTTCTTGAACATTGTTCCATTTACCTCTAAAATATGTAACCATTCTCCGCTCCGTATTCTTCTAGAGTGAACCAATTCCATTTTATCTTCATCTAAAATGTTCGGTTTCAGACTTTGGATTTCAGTTCTTAGCTCCTCGTTTGTGAATTGCTTCTCTAATCCATTTATAACCAATCTTGGTTGACGAAACTTAGTTTCCATTATTTCGTATCCCTTCATACTTTCCTTAATAATATTGAGAAGCGTAGATGAATTTTCATTCAAAGAAGTCTTAATTATTGTTCCACCATTTCGAATCGGGCGGACTAGCTGGAGTGGAATCTTGCATTGAGAGGGTCGGATTTTAGATTTGAAATCGGAAAGAGTTTGATCAGAGCTTGAATGGGCTTTGGGCTTGATGATTATGCCCTTGTGTGATGTTGTGTTTGTGCGTTTTTCTTTCTGCAAACCAGTATCCAATTTGGTCACATCTGCATATGTAATTTTATTTACGAGTACATGAGTGTTTTTTTCCATTAAGGCACTGACGGTAGACTTCAGTTCAATTAGCTGGTTGACTGTTTACTTCATTTGTTCCATGAGACGATCATCTTTTAATTTTTTGTTATAAGATTTACAAGCGGAGCACATCCAAAGAACATCTTGAGTAATCTCCATAATCTTTAGATATCTTTCTTCAGACATTTTAATACAGCTTATGTGGAACCACTTATTACATATTCCATCACACCCTATTCCTTGTTCCGAATTTTTAGCGGGTTTTTTGCATTTACCACATTTGTTGCATTCCACCGTCGACATTTTCCTTATTTATTATTTTAGGAACTCTTACCAATAATAGTTGAACAGGATTCAATCACTACTATTTTAATCTTATGATGGTAATTATTATTTTATAAATTGTCTGCAATATCAATTTATTACGCGTAGGGGAAATAATATTAATACACCTTATAAAATAAATTTGAAAATTATCAATCATAATTAGTTGGAAAAATTGTCATTAAGTTTATTCTAACTTTTATAAATTTATTATAAATTTTCTAAATTTATTATATTATATATTTTTTGATTCCATATATAATGTTTCCAATCAGTCTCAGGCTTTCTGTACAGAACAGTACATGTACGATGACATTCCCTTTCGAAAACTCATAACGTTTTGATTGTACTAGCACTCTGATTATACTAAATCAGGCTTCCAAAGGTCAAATTTGGTCTAACCAATTCATTTTCATTCGCCAATCGTCTGTGCAAGCCTGCATATCTTTTAACATTTTCTCAAGGTTTCTTTGAACGGCTGATACATTTTGGTCAGCTGTACATATGACCAGGTCATCAACAAACGCCACTTATGATCGCATTGGCAACACGTTAAAATCAAAGACGTTCAATAAATTGCCAATTAATACAGAGAAGAGCAAAGGTGACGTACGAGTAACTGCTCCTTGCTGTAAGCCATTCAAGACCTTCAAATCTCATCTCGTCAAATTTCCATTAGTTACAAGAAACGATTCTCCATACAACACATTACACACTACGATGACAAGGTATCTTAAGAACCAGTTCTGGAGGAGTTTAAAGATAAATTCACCTAATCAAACCGTATCGAAAGGTTTCTCCATATTTATGAGACACGCTCCAACACATTTTCTATTATTAAGTTTCCAACAGACATCCAAGGTTACTTTCGTTATCGTATGTATTGTCGAATGCCTGGCACGGAGTCCAAACAGGCAACCCAGCACCAAGTTATATTTCGCAATGTGTGCGTTAAATATTTATTTCAATATCATATCAAACACCTTGTTGATTTTATGCAGCAAGCTGATTGTGTCATAGCATTTAGGGTACGAAGAATCCTTTCATTTTTTCATGGTTGGAAATATCTTGGCCTTTTTACATAAATTGTTCAATATGTTGTCAAGCAATATGCAATAATTCTAATAGCAACCCCAGGCAAATGTCGTAGTACTATATTGGGAATACCATCAATACCACATGATTTCTTGTTGTTTATTCTGCCAAATATGAGACACGAGTCTTTATAGCTGACAAAATAATCAAGAATATTTCCGCTAGTTATGAAGTCGGAGGTTAGTCTTTCAAATTCTTCGTCCAGCACTCGTTGCGTATAGATATGTTAAACACTTCTATCAGTAGTTTTCAAAAATCCATTAATTTTTTCAAAATATCTATCCAAAGTTATTTTTTATTGGGAAAAGCTTATCATATCGTTGAAGCAATCAGTTCAAGCAATTCACATCAAATATCATAATTTACTTCGATACTTAAAGAAAAGCGAAGAATCTCAAGTCAACTTTGGGACCGTTGATATGAAGGAGCCTCATCATCAACAAAAGGAAACATTATTAAGAAAGCTCCGCAGATGACCGATGTAAATTACAAATAATCACAAACATTGAAGAAATGATCAAACTACGCAAAGAAAATGGTGACCTGTGGCTACAGATACAGACCCTTGAAGAGCTAATCAAGAAAGGGATGTACACTCAAAAGCCGCAGCAGCAAAAACAAGTCCATCAGGAAACGAAGGTGAAGAAGAGTGTCAAACAAACGACCCAGGAAGCAATTTAAAGTGCCGATGGCACTAATAACAGTGAAAACTATTTTGCAGTGCTAGGAGGACTCGGAGAAGAACTTAAAGTTGCAGATGTCAAAGATAATTCCGATGGATACTGTTGATAATTGATTTGAGATGGTAAAGCAGAGTTACGTTCGACCCCACCACGAGATGGTATTAGTTGTAAGGTTATAAATAGTAGGGTAAGATGGGGTAAAACCGCCAGTAATATTTATTTGACGATGTCAAACTATCATTTATAAAATGATCAATGAACCAAACCATATTTCTGAAAGTTTAATCCCTTGGCTGCATAATTCATTCAGAAAGTTTTTATGTAGCTTTTATTTTAAAACAGTTGTGATCGTTCAGAAGAAAAGTTTAAAACGGCGGTTTTACCCCACCCAGTGGGGTAAAAACGCCATTCTGGTTTCAGTGTAGTTAAGTACCCAAATAATGTCAAAAACTTCTGAGAAAATTTTTTATTCAATTCAAATGGATATTACATGTTACAACGAATATATAAAAGTAAAAATAAGAAATTGAAATTTAAAAAAATAGCAAGGCACAATTAATCCTCTGTGTCATCGCTGTCTTCTACGTAGTCGATTTTTTTTGGTCGACCACGCTTGGGACGTTGGCAAGAATTTTGTGTCATTTTGTTCTCGTCTGCCTCTTTTGAAACCCGTTTTGAAATTTTCTTTTCTGCTCGTGCAGCCGCAGCCGTCATTTGTTCTTTCTTTTTTCTCGCATTCGCTTCTTGTTCCGTTCGCAGTGTTTCCATTTCATTTTCATCGGTCAAAATCGCTGTTTTTCGGCGCTTTCGGCCGCGGTTCGTGGACTTCCGAGGTGCGGCCTTTTGGAAGGGACGCAGTTTTTCCAAAACTGCGTCAAAATTGATTTCTCTGTCGTCCTCTTCCGGCTCTTCGACTGACTCGTTTGGGGTCCTCGGGCGTTGAGGCTCATTTTCTAAGCGATCAGTGATTTGAGACGGCAAAAAATCGATTTCGGTGAAAACGTTTTCGTTCAGTGGACAAATTCCGGTGACTCTAAAGCCAGATTGGATGTTCGAAATCGAAGCGCCCTTCTGAATTGGTTCACGAGCGATGCCAGGGATATCGTGCATTGTAATAGTTCTTGCAGCATTTTCTGGTGATCGCATCCAGTTGGCACATGCTGCATTGAAAAATTTCTTTATAGGCCCAAAAACAGTTCTGTCAAGTGGTTGTAATTTGTGGCTCGTATGCGGTGGGAGAGACAGAACAATAATTCCGTTCTCCTTACAAAAATCCAAGCCTGCGATGGTCATGTGTGATTCGTGGTTGTCCAAAATCAAAAGAGCTGGTGAGTCTAGCGCTGGGCGAGCGTATCTTTTGAAATGTGCCAGGTATTTCAAAAATTCCTCCCCTTTCATCCAACCTGATGGGTTAGCTGCTCCGTCAGCTCCGATGCCAGCAGCAGCAAGGAAGTCATTCTTAAATTTCTTTCGTGGAAATACGTAGAAAGGTGGCATGCAGACCCCTCCGGCAGAAATGGCGAGAGCAAGCGTAACTAAAACACCACGTTCAGCAGATGTGATTGAACCTAAATTCCTCACACCACGTTGTGCAACAACTGATAAAGGTTTTTGCACAGTCGTCAAAGCACTTTCGTCCATGTTCCATATGTTTTCGGGTCGGATTTTGAAGCGTTCAATCACGCTTTTCAAATTGGAAAAGAACATGTTAACGTTGTGTTCGTTGAAAGCAGTGGTTCGACCGAGGCTTGTTGCTTGCGGTTTGCGCAAAGATTTCCCGGAATGACGAGTCATGAAGCCATAAAGCCAGTCTTTTGAAGCTATACCTGCATCTCCAGGCTTCGATCCATGCCAGTTTTGCGGAATTTTCCTTCGCATTTGATTTCTGTCTTTCAGTGTCGAAGCGAAGTCATAAGCAAGTCGTCGAACTGCTGTCCGAGAGAAACCATGAAACATAGCTGCTGCTGTTATGAGATATTTCTCAAGCGATGCCTCTTGGTCGTCAGTAAAAATCTGTAAAATAAGAATTACATGGTTAAAATAGTTTTAAACTGAGAAGAAATGTTATAATATTGGATTTGTCAAAATCATGACTTTACATATTGTTTCAATTGACCAAAATTGTGAATATTTGACACTTTACCTGGTGATGATGGCCAAAATAAGCGTTGTGCGCTTTGTTAACTCGGTCTCGCAAAGTCTCTCGGGGAATCCCATATTTTTCGGCAACAACTGCAACCTTGCTGCCCTCCTGAACTTCCTCGATTGCCCGTTGAAATATATTTTCATCAATTTTTGGTTTTTTTCTTGCGTAATTGCGAGGCATGATGCTGAAAAACATTCATTCTCGATTAAAACGAGTTTTTCCGTTATCAAGTTGTGTGGCGTTTTTACCCCACCTTTTCACGGCGTTTTTACCCCACGCGCCAATTTTTTGTCGAGGTTACTTAGTTTGTACAATTTTGAAAATATTGGCTAACTTGATACATGTACATCAGTATCAAGGTTCGTACTATAAGCGGACACTTACCTCTTTTTTTTCAAGCCGTTTATGTACACTTGATTGAGCAATGTTAATAACAAAAATTTTTTGCCACCGTCGAGTGAAACAAAAAAGACGCAATAGAAATTGTCACAACAAAGCAGCAGTATCCCGACCGACTGCAAAAACCACGCATTATCGATCAGAATGTACATTATAAACGGTTACTCGTTTCGGCGATTCATTTGAATTTAAAATCCAAATGGCGGTTTTACCCACCGGCGGTTTTACCCCATCTTACCCTACTGTTTGAAAAATGTTCGTTCTTTTTTGTAGCAGTGATAGAGCGAATAAGATAATAAAACAACAGTCGCTCAAATTTCAAACCAGCGTTTTATAGACAATAGGTTAAATTCTGCCGAGCACATTTTATTCAATAGCTCGAGCTACAAAAAGCCACAATATTTTATTCTATCTTCAAAACCACTTGAAGGATTGAATTTTAGACGCTGCTCTTGAACTGCCATTTTCTATTTACTTTGGCTAACAAGCTGCAAGTTGATGAACGATAAAGAGTCTTTGAGACGATTTAGCCAGAGAAAGAATAAGGGTGTTCCGCTAGTGCAATTTATTGATTTCAGTAGCATGCCAATTGACCGTTCCCCATCCAATACGCCTGCAGCAAATATTCAAGAACCACCAACGTCACTAAACAACGCAACCGCTTTTACTATGTCAGTCGCCATGTCTGAAAACAGTGATATTAATCTAGATGCAATATGAAGGGAATACGATCGTAAGTTGCTTGACATGAAAAACGAGTTTGACCAGCAAATGCATGCCATGCAGGCATCATCTTGAATAATCAGCAGCTACAAGGAACTGTAAGTAATCTTCGAGAAGAAATGCGTCAATATATAATGCCGACGCAGCAAATATCACAACATATGCAGCAACTATCACAGCCAACGCAGCAGCTATTACAGCGGATACCGCTACCGACACAGCAGCCATCACAGACGACTCGGTAGCTATCACAACGTATACCGCAATCAACACAACCGACGCAACAGTCATCACAGCCGCTACAGCAGCTTTCGCAACCGTCACAGCCGTCAACACAGCTAATACAGCAGCCATCATAGCTGGTGGAGCAGCAATCACAGCCTACGCAGAAGCTGTCAAGCTCAATGCAGCAATCGACACAATTCGTTCCGCAGTCTTCTTTTATGCCATCAGTTCAGATGCCATCCATGATACAGCCGCCTCAAGGAATAACACAATCAGCTCAGTTTGATCTAACTGCGCAACAATTGCAGCTCAATATTCCTTACCTGAAACAGTACACAGACAGAAACAAGTTGGATAAACAGACTTACGCTCAAGTCAGAAGGGTTTTGTATTCAATTTACAAAATGCAGTCACCAGATTGAATAAAATCAAGAAGCATACCAATGACGATTTTATTGGAGAAAATATGAGATTCGAAGATCATACTATTATTAACAAAGTTGAATGAATTTCGACTTCTGAGGTTTTTGTTATTGTTATACTCATAAATATCTCCCTTGATAATTATTTCAAATGTCCACCCGCGACGGAGGAAACACATTTTTCATGTATTTCCCCCCTGTGCCCTGACTGAAGCAAAAACTGACAGTTTAACAACTGTTTTGAAAAGCTCCCGTGAAAACTTTCATTTCATACTCATATCGGCTACGTTTGATGATTTTTTTTTCAGGGGCCACTCTCCTGTACTGTTATCATCGATTAATGGCCAATTTTTTTCGAATCCTAGAGTTTTTACAAAGCCCTTTTGCTAGGAGCTCTCTCCCGCCTCCTTGACTTGTTTTACTTATGAGCATTAATTGTAGATACTCATCTTCAGTTATTCATTAAATTGAATCAAGTGTTCAAAGTATGCACCTTTAACGTTGAAGTTGAGAAAAAATAACTGAAAATTATTCAATCTTCGCATTTAAAACAGCCACTATTTTGTTTTACGATTACTAATACCACTAGCTGAACCGATTCTCAAGGATATTCATGACACCTATCATTCCTGAAATTTTCATGCAAATCCTAGCAAAACTGTGGTCTCTGAGTCGGTAAAAAGCGCATGTTGTTCCATAGCCATATGTTGCCATAGTAATACAAGCAGCGCATATTGTTCCATAGTAATACAGGAAAATTCAAACCGCTATAACTTCGCTAAATATGATTCAACCTTTATGAAACTTGCAGAATAAATCAATCTTATAATAGTCATCTGTGTACTGAATTTCATTGAACTTAAAGGTACCGTTAAGATTTTATTCAAGAAAACATAAAATCAAATTATCATACTATTACTAACAAAGTTGAGTGAATTGCGACTTCTCACGTATTTGTTGTTGTTGTACTCATCAAGGCCTATATTCTTGATTTTTTTCAGATTTTTCGGATCACAGGTGTCCAATCGCGAGGGGGGGGGGGGCACAAATTTTTCGTGTATTTCCCCTCCCTGTGCGCCCCCTCGAAGCAAACTTTGCCAAATTAAGAACTGTTTTGAAAAGTTTTCATCAAGACCTTTCATTTGATACCCATATCGGCTACCTTCAATGAAATTTTTTTTCGGGGTGTCACTCCCCTATATGGGGAGACCCCCTTAAATACCTTATAAAAATTTTTTGTAGTTGAACTTTGAAGAGAGCACCACTTTACACCAACATACAAAATTTGATGTTTCTAGCTTAAGTAGTTTCCTAGAAAAACTGCTGTGACACACGGACGGACGGACGGACAGACAGGACGCGATTTTAGTAGGGTTTTGTAAAATTATTTTACAAAACCCTAAAATGTGTACCCGCTGCCACCTTTTTCAGGTTATCCTGAGGAATGATAGACGTTTGCCGAAGCATTTGGTACGACTACTGCTGAGTTTGAATACTCGCAACTACATAATATTATGCGTTTACGTGAATCACTAAGGGGCCGTGATAGAGATACTGTTGAATCTTTACTCTGCAGCTCCAGTAATATCCCTGCAATTATGAAAACACTAAGGGAAACTTTTGGAAAGCTGGATCAACTGATTAAAAGCCAAATTGAGAAGATACGTGCTGTGCGCCTGGCAAATATGGTTTCGGATACGCTGGCAACATAATCCTTGCTGACAAAAGCGAGAAACCATCGTAAGCAGCCTACTAACCCTTTAGAGCCCTTTGCCGGAGTATGCGTAGCGCAAACAAAATGTTGCGCCTGCGATGAACAGTGCCCCACGTTAAATAATTGTAAATTTTTCTCGCAATTATCTGTGGATAATCGCTGGGCAAAAGCTGAAGAAAGTCAAGTTTGTTTTTCTGCTTGAAGAAGGGCCCCCAGATGAATAACTGCCAGCAGCGGTGTCGCTACGGAGTCGTGGCATGTCAGAGGTTACACCGCCGGCTACTTCATGCTAAGGAAGAGAAACAAATTGAGATCCAACAGGTACCAGCAACACATACATTTCGCATAGTGCCGTGAGTTCCAGGAAGTCACAATTGCCATGCAGACGGTCACGAAAGAAGTGGGAAAATTTTGTTCCAAGTACTGCCAGTGAAGATTTAAAATCATCACCATATACGCATTTGTTGATGATGGGGCAAACGTCTCGATGGCGGATCAGAATTTTGCCCGAGAATTAGGTATCCGTGGACAACACAATATTTTAGACATGTAGTGGCTTAATAATCAAACAACGTCGCAACGAACTGAGGTAGTGAACCTACGTATAAGCGGAGTGGATGAATCCGCGAAAATTGTTAATATGAAAAATGTTTATACGTCATTGGAGTTAACATTGCCAGCGCAGACTTTTAAGCATAATGAGTTAAATGAAAAGAATTGCCAGCATCTTGTGAGGTTGCCAGTACAGGAGTATAGCGATATATAACCACAAATAATTGTAAGACTGGCTCACGCCTTTCTTACTGTACCAGTTGAAGCACCACGTACATCATTGTCCGCTGGACCGATAGTAGTGAAAACTCGATTAGGTTGGATGGTGTATGGACCGAGAGAAATTAAAGAGCTCAAATAAGATACAAGACGTGTCCTACATTAAAGTATAACGGATGACATGTTAGCAGAGATGCACAAGCTTATGTCGGATTATTTTGATGCTGAAAATTTTGGTCTGAAGCCAAATATAAAGAAAATTGCTTCAAAAGATAACGAAAGAGCGTTGAACATTTTGGAGTTATCAACGATGAGACTCGATGCTAGATATGAGGCTGGACTCCTTTGGAAAGAAAAGAAAAATGCTTCAAGATACGCAATACGCCAACAAATATTGCAGTAAATTCAATGATTATATAAGAAAAGGCTACGCCCATAAACTATCGCTGAAGCAGTTTAATGGTCAGAGAAAACTTTTTACTTGCCGCACTTTGGCATAAAAACCCAAACAAACAAGGGTTACGCCTAGTTTTTGATGCCGCAGCTGAGGTTCCAAATATTTCACAAAACAAGGCACTTCTTCCGGGTCCTGACATAAACCAGCCACTGATTAAAATTTCATTCAAATTCAGGCAGGCACCAGTGGCAGTCTGCGGAAACATAAAAGAGATGTTTCACCAAGTGGCTATCTTAAAGAGAGATCAGGGTAGTCAGCATTTTCTGTGGAGAGGTGGTGAAGTGACTAAGCCAGCTGAGGTGTACGTGATGGAGCGTTTGATTTTCGGTGCCACATGTTTGCCCACAATAGCGCAATATATAAAAAATATCAATGCCAAAAATTATGGTGAGGAGTTTTCCCGTGAAGGTAATCATAGAAAGACATTATGTTGATGACTATGTGGATTGTGTTCAGTCAGTAGTCGATGCCATAAAGGTAACACAAGCCGTCACCAAAATACACCGAGCTGGTGGGTTTCAATTACGAAACATAGTTTCTAACTCGGACAAAGTTAAAGCTGTTATTAGAAATACTGCTGGTGACTCAAGAGAAACGGTCAACATATAAGGTGAATTCGAGAGAATCCTAGGCATGCACTGGCTGTCACAGCTGGATGTTTTTATTTTCAAGCTGCAATTCCATAAAGTGCCAAAAGAAATATTGAACTTTAGTAGAAAGCCCTCAAAACACGAAGTGCTTTGTGTGAATATATCCGTTTTCGATCCATTTGGTTTTTTAGCTGACTTGATGGTGTCAGCAAAACTGTTGATGCAAGAAGTGTGGAAAGCAGAATTGCAGTGGGACGAAACTTTAACTGACGTATATACCGTCGCTGGAATCTTTGGATGGAAGAGCTGCCAATAGTCAACCAGTTCAGAGTACCACGATGTTACTTCCTAGAATTTGAAAAGACGCAGGTTAATCTACACGTCTTTGTCGACGCAAGCGAGGAGCTAATAGCTGCGGTAGCGTACTAGAGAGGGATAAGTTTAAATACACGGAAAGTAGCTTTTGTCACAGGGAAAAGTTCATTTGCACCCACCCGGTACCACACTATACCGAAGCTGGAACTACAAGCAGCATTATTGGGCGTAAGGCTTAAGGAAACAATCGTGAAGTGCCACAAGTCAAAATAAAAAATTTGTTTTTTGGACTGACTCAAATACAGAGATTAGGTGGATCCGATCAGGCCGCCGAAAATATAAACAATAAACCGGGTGTCGGAAATTCTGGATAGTAGTGGAGTCTAGGACTAGCGACGGTGTCCGGGTTCTATCAACCTGGCTGATGAGGCAACAAGGGCCAAGTTTCCGAGAAACTACGCAGCAAATGGAATGTGACATCAATGATAAGGGAGTACTTGCCAGAACTGACCCGTCGAGTGAAATTGGGCCAGCCATTCGAGCTTACATGAACCGGTTGCACGAGCACAGGGATCCTAAAGAGACCAGTGTCAAAGCTGGCAGTTCTAGATAATGAGACCTCAACAGAAGATGGTGAATCCTCCCCCTCCGGGTCAATTCACGGGGGTGGGAATGTTGATAATTGATTTGAGATGGTAAATCAGAGTTGCGTTCGAGGACACCACGAGATGGCCCATCGTATGAAATACAATGTTGTCATATGAGAGTATTAGTGATAAGGTTATAAACATAAAAATGTTCGTTCTTTTTTGTAGCAGTGATAGAGCGAATTAGACAATAAAACAACAGTTGCTCAAATTTCAAACCAGCGTTTTAAAGACAACAGGTTAAGTTCTGCCGAGCACATTTTATTCAATAGTTCAAGTTATAAAAAAGCCACAGATACTAATATATTTGGTGTACAACTTAATAGCCGAAATTTGACGCTAGATGTGCGTACTAACAAATATCGTGAAAGCTCGAACTTTATATATATGCATTTTGAAGGTACGCTTGACAGCTATCAAAATCAGTCAACAAAACAATTTTATTTTGTGTGCATCATTATTATTTTTCACGATGAATAACTTCGAAAATTGGAGAAAAAGACAGCATTTGCGGGAGGTTCTGTTGGGTCATTTTTTTACAAAGAAAACTGCTGCGAAAAGTCATCTTTTGCTTGTAAAAGCTTATGGCGACGATGTTTTAGCAAAAACACAGTGTTTTGAATGGGTTCAACGCTTCAAAAGTGGCGATTTTGACATCAAAGACAAAGAACGCCCAGGACAGCCAAAAAAGTTTGAAGACGAAGAATTGGAGACGCTACTCGATGAGGATTCGTGTCAAACGCAAGACGAACTTGCCAAATCATTGAAAGTGACTCAGCAAGCCATTTCGAAACGTTTGAAAGCCGCCGGATACATTCAGAAGCAAGGTAATTGGGTCCTCTATGAGTTGAAGCTGAGAGACGTTGAATGGTGCTTCTGTATGTCTGAAATGCTGCTTGAGCACCATAAAAAGAAATCATTTTTGCATCGAATCGTAACTGGGGGTAAAAAATGGATCCTGTATGACAATCTCAAGCGGAAAAAGTCATGCGTGAAGCCGGGCAACCAGCCAAATCAACGGTGAAGCCAAATATCCATGGCGCCAAGGTTATGCTGTGTATTTAGTGGTATCAGAAGGAACCGTCTTATTATGAGTTGTTGAAATCGGGCCCGACAATCAGAAGTGACCTGTACCAAACACAATGAATACGTTTGAAGCGTGCCATCATCGAAAAACGCCCGGAATATGCAACCAGACACGAGGCTATAATTTTTCATCATGAGCACGCTCGGCCGCATGTTGCAAGGCCAGTGAAAAACTATTTGGATGGATGGGAAGTTTTGGCCCACCCGCCTTATAGTAAGGACCTCGCTCCGTCTGACTTTCATTTATTTAGCTCAATGCAAAACGCCCTCACCGGGGTACGATTCACTTCAGAGCAAGGCATCCGAAATTGGATAGATTCGTTTTTGGCTGCCAAGCCGGCGCAATTTTTTTGGGATGGAATTAATGAATTGCCTGAAAGATGGGGAAATGCTGTAGCTTCCGATGGGCAATACTTTGAATAAAATATATTGTAAGATTTTTTCACAATAAAGCATCAAATTTCGCAAAAAATTCCGGTTATTAAGTTGTTATAAAGTTGTACACCCGATAAATTTTCTTAAATTTTTAAAAAATAAGAACAAGGAGAAAAAACCAACTCGCAGTTCTGCTGGTTCCTCAGAAAAAGGCAGTAATAAGGCAGAAAAAGTTCAGCCAATATATAGTATTCGGACAAAGTGGAAGAGATTCGGTTCGGCTGTTGGAAATTTTGAAAGTAAAAAATTAACGCAAAAAATTAACTATAAAAACAAAATCACTGTTTAGCATCAAATCAACCAAAGATGCTTTGAGTTCTGCGGAGGTTCCGCTTCACCTATACCCCAAAGTCTAACTGCTCTTCAACAGGTAATAATGATAATAATCCATCACAAAACAGCCCAAATCTGAACTTTGGCGCTGACATTTATTGTTAGGGCATCTCATTCCATGACCATAATGGAATTTGATGTGATATAGTCAATTCACGCAACAGACTTGAATTTCAGAGTGATAAGGTTGGAAAGCCTCCAGAAACGAGAAATCAACCAGTGTCAACGAGTGTGTAATTCGGCTGCCAACAGTGCCATGCACTATAAGTGTGTAAAATCCAAAGAAGTTCATGCCCCCGGTGAGTGTAAATTGACTCAGATGGAGCTAAAAAAAATTATACCTCGTCAACTGCGGTGTATTTGATCATTCAGCATCATATTGAGCATGTCCTCGATAGCAAGATGCAAAAGTTAAATTTATTCTGAAAAAAAACGCAACACACCATACTGTGATACCTTCCAACTTCATTAAGCCCGGGGTATCATTTGCACTCGCCACTAGAGGATCAGCAAACAATACTGTAAATAATGTACGCAGCAAAAATGAGCTACTTCTTAAAAACTACCAACACCTAAATTCTATACCAGAAAGATTCAACAAACAAGATTCGCAAATTAACTTTGCTTTTCAACGTTTAGATCTATAAAGTGGTTCAAAATAACAGGCCGCACAGTCATTATATTCTTGCTGGTGACCTGAATGCCCGACATACAACAATTATTCAGAGGTGTATTTCTGATATTGTGGATAACAGAGATTCAAATTGAGTATGGCTGCAATCTATACGACCCGGAGCATCTCATATACCCTAGCACAAAATCATATCTGGACCTCTGCATTGCTGACGCAAGACTTGAATTCAGCTTTAATAGTGCTCAACGGAACCTGCAGGTGCCTCCTTACGATAGCAACCACATTGCAATCGTAATGGAAATAAATCATTAAAGGGATGATATCTTCCCCATCCCAGTTCAAAATGGAAATCATCAGTTGAAATAACAAAAAAAGAACAAAATTGGCAAAATTTCAAAGAAAGATTAATCGGGGGATAAACTGACAAAAAAATATTTTATTTACGAGCTGTATTCTTCAGCGTATTTTGTCTCTTTCATCAGCATTTCTAGTTATTATGGCGGCTAAATACACAAATTCGCCCACATTTTTGATATCGTATTCGCCAAGTGTGACATTTAGAGTATTTGAGGTATGCTTCCTCGGCTGCGTCATGAGCTTTGTTTTATTCTCATTGATTTGTAGCCCTACTAGTTTTGCTTCGCCGTCGAGTTTCAGAAAAAGTTGTTTGGCGGTTGTTAATGACCGTGACAAAATGTTGTTATCGTCCGTTTATGCTACTACTTGACTCGACTTGTGTATTGACGTACCTCGTGTATCGACAGGTAGCTTTCTAATAACATTCCAGAGTCAAATTGAATAGCAATGGGGCCGTTGTTATTGATGCAGACTGGGGAGGTTGTTGACGTCATTGTCATTTTTGTAACCAAAGCATTATTTGGTACAGAACGTTATGAACAATACGGTCGAATACTTCTTTTAAGTCAGCGAATATTTGGTATACGTCCATCTTGAACTCCCAGCATTTCTAAAGCACCCGCTTGACTGATTACATATTGTTCTATCGTCAAGCTTCCTGCTCTAAAAGGACCTTGATACTCCCCAATACTATTGACTATTAGTTTCTGAGATTTTTGAAAATATTTTGTATGTCGTACAAAGTAGCCCCCTATAGTTTTTGCCCTGTAAATACGGAATATAATTGATTGGCTCCACCCTTTCGGTATATGTTCTTGTTGCCAAATGTGCTGCCACCATGTTTTATAAGCTCCACTGGAATCTCATCGATGCCCGGTGCTTTGCTATTCTGTTTGGCTTGGATGGTGGAATAAATTTTCAGCCATAGTACATGCAGCAATAGAAGTTCTCCGGTAATATCTATAGGCTCCAATGTTCCGGAGCTATGCGGGAGATTAAGGAGGTTCTTGAAATAAGACGCCAATCTTCCATTAACCTTGCTTTCATCACCGATGGTGTTGCCGTTGTCATCAAGGCAGAGCGTGACCTTGGGCTGATGACCTTGTTTCAAGCTTCTCACTACTTTGTATGCTCGTCTTGTGTTTTTGCTCGCTAGACTTACATCGATACTGATTGTCAAAGCCGGGCTTGATGTCCAAGTTTTTGTTCTGCCATGATCTTACTAGCCGCTTTCACTCCCACCCACAACTCGTTCTTTGTTTTCAGCTATGTATCTGATAAGATAGAAGCTAGCTGGTTGTTGAAGGTCTGCATGGAATTTTTCGCCACAGATGCCGTTTGGAAACTGTCGATGTCGAATTGTTGAAGAGGGCTGGTCTTTACCGAATACGCCTTTGACATACGATATCGATAGATTAGTTTGATCAAGTAATGATCTGAGTTACAATTGGCTCCTCGGTATGTACGGACGTCAAGTATGCTCGAGGCTCATCTTTGTGGGATCAGAACATAGTCAATTCGGTTTTGTGTGTTGCCATCCGGTAATATCCGGGTCATTTTATGTATGTGTCAATGTGGAAAGTAAGTCCAACGTATGACTAGATTTCTGCTGCACACAAAGTCAATTGGGCGCTGGCTGTTTTGATTTGTTTCATTGTGGAGGCTATTTCTAGTCATTCTCCGTTATCAGGCGCGGAAGACTCGCCTTTACCCTCTTGCGTCTCCACAAGGGAGGTTTAAGTAGGATTTAGAAGCAGAGCTGCAGGTGTTTTTGCAGTTATTGGCATTTCTCGGCATTAACTGTCCCGTCATTGGGAAACCAGCAAATCCAATGTGCGACCCCAAGACCATTTATTACCATATGTTGGTGGGGATTAGGATGAAGAATCATGGAAATCCTCCTCCTTTCTCAATGGCACTTGGGACTATCTAAGGCGAATATAGTATTAAAATATTAACCTGAGGTTGCTATTAGAAATCATTGCATATTGTTTGATAACATGTTGAGCAATTCTTATTTCCCGAATCAGTTGGAAAAAGCGAAAGTATTTTTGATCTTGAAGAAAGAAAAGGAATCTTCAAGCACTAAAAATTATTGCTCAATCATTTTGCTGCTGAAAAAAGTGATTTTAATCAAGCATTAAACGCAAATATCGAGAAATATGAGTTGATGCCTAATTGCCAATTTAGTTTCCATGCCAGGCCCTAGATGATACATGAAATAATGAAAGTAACCTCTGACATCTGTTGAAAACTAAATAATAGAGGGTGTGTGGAGCTCCTATACTGGTAAAGAAACCCTTTGATACGGTCAGGCTACATGGACTAATTTTTAAGCTCCTTCAGGACGGGTTCTCCAAGCACCCTGTCACCATAATGCACAGTATTTTGTACAGGGAATCATTTGCTTTAACTGATGAAGGCTGATGACGATGCACTATTTCAATGTCTTGAATGGTCTATAGCAAGGAATAGCATCTCTGTTCTTCTCCACATTCATTCGCAACCCATTGAACGGCTTTGATTTTAACGTGTCGCCAAGGCGATCACTAGTGGGGTTTGCGGATGACCTTCAATTTATGCGGCAGATGAAAAAGCTGCAGTCGTTCAGAGCAACCTACAAAAAATGTTCAACGAGGTGCAGCTCTATAACAAGCTAATAATATAAGCTTTTGCTACCGTCAGTCGTGTTGGAACTCTTTGTCTTAGTCTCTTTGACTATAATTGAGTGCCCGTGAATTCTTTTGAATTCATTTTTGGAATATATTTACGTACACTGAACTAAATTATTTTAATTAAAATGTCGTACAATGCAAAAAAATGTGTTGACTCACGTGACCATATTGTGTTTTAGCCTATGTGAGCATTCCTTTCATGCGGCCTGTGTGAACATTAAAAGTCCTGTTGCGGATGTTATCCTCAAACCAGACAACGATATACACTGGTATTGTGTATCCTGCAGGCATGATTCTGTCTCGACCTACACCTTTCGTCTCCATGTCACTGGTCAGATAGTAAAATTACTCTCAGAGGAGCTTAGCACCCTACAGAACAAATGTCTTTCAACATGCAAATTGGTTCAATCACTGGATCGAATGATCAACTCACCGCTGAGACTAGTTCATCATATCCTCGCATATTGTTGCTCTCTTGTCCAGTTGCATCTACAGCTACTTCGGGTGATAACATTACCTCAACTACCCTGGACCCATCACCGGTTACGACGATGACATCGATATTAACTAGAAGCAAGTCCCAAGCTAAGCATTTACCACTTTGAAGTGCGAATAAAATCACTGCAGCCTATCCGTTGCTATGCTATGGCTAAAAATTATACTCGCCCAACCATCTCACCAGCTCCTAGTTTGATATCTACTGAAATTCAACCTTACGATTTACCACGTAACTCGTTATCTCTTAATTTCAATGAGCCCGGACTTGAACATCTACAGTTTCTCCAAGTTATGTCTCCATTACTGCGTGTGTTTGTTTCACGCTTCACACCAAATAAATTGAGTCAGCAAATTCATAATTATATTGCACGCAAATTCGGAAAATTACCGCCATTCTTTATATTTAGAAAGCTTATGGGCGAAAAGCGCTACTATTATTATTCAAAATCGACATTGACGCAGACTTCAATGAAATTTCTGGCCCACAGGTGCGCTGGTTGTCGTAAAAAGAAAAATTTCGGAATCTAAAGAATACCTCAGTCATCACGTAGTCTTAGATAATGTCAACATCGACATGGTTCATAGTCGTAACTTACACTCCCGCAAGAAAACTAATCAATTTTCCATTTTAAATCAAAATTTTAGAGGCTTAAGGACTAAGCTTAAGGACCCATAATTTCTTATTAGCTCAGGGATGATACCGTAGTATGTTTCTCTGAGACGTGGCTAAAAAATTATATTCTCGGTTCGGAACTCTTTTCTGTTCATATTGTTTATAGGTGTGATCGTGATCATAGTGCCACTAACAAGTCTGTTGATGGAGGAGTCTTGGTTGCCACCAGTTATTCTCTGTGCAGCTTCCGTTGCTTCCCATGCTTTGGAATGTGTAATTGTCAAAATATCCATACCAAGTTATGTGTCCTTAGTGATTTCTTCGGTAAATATTCCTTGCGATTCTCCTTTAAAATTATATGAGTTTTTTTTGATGACCTCGCCTCCTATCTCATAATACGTCACCCTCAATCCACAATTCTTGTTGGTGGGACTTTAATTTACCTACCATTGATTGGGTTGACCCACCTATTTCCTCCATCTGCCCTTCTAATTCTTCTTCCCTAGCTACCTCTTCCTTTCTTTCTCTCTGATCTCTATCCCAATACAACCAAGTCCGTAATACAAACGGTCCGCTCCTGGATCATGTCTTGTCAAATGTTTCTGCTCATCATCTGTCTGTTTCCTCTTCTTTATATCCCTATGTTCCTCCTGATCAACACCATCCACCTCTTTCCATATGAGGCAATTATATCAAAACTTCTGTCTGTGAATTGGTCTTCGTTCTTTCAAAACACTTATTGCGAGCCTACTCTCAATACGTATTTACGCATAGAGTGTGGGACTACCATGCTTGCAAGATGGCAGCTAGACTACCCACTAAGTGGAAGTGCCAGAAAAGCGATCCCCCAGCACCAACGTCCTTGATTGCAGTAAGTCCCTTTTATCTTTTAGGGCTGCTCGAACGTAATGTGCCACCTGGTTCCATTTGTCAGCCGATTCGAGCATTACCACGACAATTTTATCCGAGATGAGCTCTCCCGTCTCCCTGTAGAGGTTCCTACGCAGCCCGACCGATTTTGTGCACGCAAATAATGAGCCCAACCGATTTAGTGCACGCAAAAAAATGTATGACAGGCATTATTTTCCTCCCCTGGGCAAAACCGGGGGGGGGGGGGGGGAGATTGTGTGATTTACCAATTTTGAGCAGGTAAGACTGAAAAAACCCATGCCCGCAAAGTCAATCTCACCATGACTTCGATTTAGCTATGGTTTCACATCCGGGATGAGGCGCACAGTCCACCTTCCCTTCGTGCAATTCACCCAAGACTGCTGCCAATCGTTGACCAACCATCTCCCTTGCATCCTCGTTTTGGTGCAGGTAAATAGCGTGGCGCTCTCTTGCGAGGAGGGCGATAGGTATCATGCTTGCAATAACTCTCACTGCCGAATCAGAGACTGTCGGATACGAAGATGCATTCCTCAGTGTTCCTCTTCTCTATACCTATGCCAGATGTTTATGGTATACTTTTGCTCCCTATTGTAGCACTGAGCCTACAGAACTCATCAAAGGCGCCTTCTTGATGGGCTGGGTCCCCCTACGTTGGCCATAAGTCGACTCAATGCCGATCCTCCCGAAGCAGCCTTCTCAGCCGTTGCCCTGATTTGCTCAGAGAAACTCATCTTCGAGTCGATCAGTAGTCCCAGGTACTTCACCGATGGCTTTGATTCGATTCACAAGTCTCCAATACTGATCATTCTTACTCTAGGGATTCTCTCTTTTATAAAGATGACCACTTCGGTTTTCTCCAATGCTAAACTGAACCCGCGGGCACTCATCCAGTCCATCACTCGGCGCATTGGCACACATAGCCTAAGTTCCGCTTATTCAATGGTATGTCCAGCAACCAGAGCCGCAACATCATCCACATACCCAATCAAGCGCGACTCATCTGGCATCTCCAGTCTGAGTAGCCCATCGTACGAAACATTCCATAGGTCCGGACCAAGGATAGATCCCTGGGCAACAGCCGATGTGATTTCCATCTTTAGTTGGCCCTGTGTCGTGTCGTAGAGCAGGCATCAGTCCTTCAGGTAGTTTCCCAAAAGCCGCATTAGATATTTTGGAACTTGAAAAGACTTTTCTAGTGTATCCAGCTCTAAGGCCATACTGCCGAGTAGATAGATCCCCATAAGCACGAATCGCGTCAGTGAGCCTTCTTTTGATGACTTTCTCTAGCACTTTCCCAGCCGTGTCTAGCATGCATAACGGGCGGTATACACACGGCAATTCGGGATTTCCCTTCACCTTGCTAATCAGCACGAGCCCCGCCACCTTCCATCGTACCGGGAAAGCCCCGTCCCGTAGACAAGCTTTAAATGTGCTGAGCAGCAAGTCAGGACAATGATGATACCTCAGCTGGAACACCATCTGGAGCTGGAGCCTTCCTCGCTTTCAGCAAAAGGACAGCCTCTTCCAGTTCCAGCTGTATGAAGAGTGGACACTCGACTGCTGTTTCACCATGGACAGCGTCAATACAGATGGAATGGGCGGAGCAGAGTGCCCGCATTATCTCGTCCATATTTTTCGCATCATGTATACATATATATTTTCCATAACTAGCTTGTAGCCCATGCCCCACGGATGCTTGGCCACATTGTCCACTAGATCTTGCCAGCAGCGAGCCTTGCTGTTGTTGATTTATTTGCGACGGCATTTCCTGGCCGACTTATATGCTGCTACCCGGCTGCTTTCCTCGTTACGGTTCCATGCTCGTTGAGCCTCACGCCGAAGCTTTTGACACTCCCTTCTTTTTTCAGTGATTTCAGTTGACCACGAATACTCTGGCGGCTTACCTCTTCAGTCCTTGGCTTACCTTGGCTTACGAAATGCGTTCTTACAGCCTTAAATGCCAAGGATAAGGCACGTCGTGAATTTAAGCGTTCAGATACAGCAAAGCATAAACTTAACTTTTGCAAGCTGTGTTCTGATGCCAAAAAGGAAATATAAATTGCTATGACGAATTACTTTTCCTTCCCTCAATGCTGGTAATGTGAAGTCCTTCTGGTCTTATATTAAATCCTTAAAAATCTCGTTGTCTGTTTCTTCTATCATCTGTTAGGATGATATAGAATTCTCTTCTCCCCAGGCGATTGCGGATTTATTCTTCCAATATTTTTCATCTACCTTTGGTCCCCCACTGTACCTGCCAGATCCTACACTGGGAGCAACTTTGGTTTTTTGTTTACTACTCTAAACACTGACGCTTCTGAAGTTGATTCGTTAATTCATTCCGTCGTTCCTAATGTCAGCCCTGGTGCGTACGGCCGACCAAATATTTTTTTCAAGACCTTAGCTTTCTCAATTTTTCCCTCCCTTGTCTATTTTCTTCAACATAAGCTTAAGAAGTGGAACTTTCGCCTCTCAATGGAAAGATGCTCGTATTGTACCTATGTTCAAAACTGGGGATCCTTCTGTGTATGTGATTATCGTTCTATATCCTTGATGTTGTGCTTTTCGAAGTTACTTAAACGTTTAGTCCACAACCGGCTCTGACCCGTTGAATTCTGTTTTAGCTTATCAGCAGCATGGCTTTCGTAAAGGTCATTCCACATCCACTAATTTAATTCAGTACAATCATTTTGTTGCAAAGGGTTTAGACAGTCAGTATCAAGTCGACCTAGTATACACAGACTTTACAAAAGCATTTAATTCAGTCAATCATCATCTTCTTTGCTGCAAACTTGAAGCTTTTGGAATCTCTGATTCTCTTTTGTAATGGTTTTCGTTTTATTTGTCGTCCCGCTGTTGTCGGGTTAGTTTTTACGGTTACACGTCTATAACCATTCTGTCCTACATCTGGTGTTCCTCAGGGGTCTATATAAATAAAAAATAAATATCCACAATTGGCGAATGAAAGTCAATACGCAAAAGCGCGAAACAACACTGCAGTTGGCCAGTGAAGACTTAAAACGTAATTGGATGGGTTTCCACATTATGGCTGATGAAGGTAGTTTAGAACGGGCTCCACATAAATCCTGTGTCCAATACGCCGGTGTTCATGCTGATCAGTACCTGTACTATAATGAAGTCATGCTCAGTTGTAATGATTTTAAGTCTAAGACCGGATGAGGAACCGACCTCTCATCGGTTCTAGACGTTAAGTCTGAGTAGTGCCAACGGATGGTACCCACCGGTCAACGAATCCGTGCACCGTAATACATTCACGCGGTGGCTGCTTGTCGGCCAGCTAGATCGGAGAGGATTTCGGTCGCGGGTCTCCGAATGGATTACGCTCATCTACAATCTTCAGCCACCAATACATGCCCGTTTTCAAACGCGTCACAAAACAAAGCCATACGGAACGGAAACCTACTTTACGTTACTCCATATTTCTTCATTTAATCATTCAAGGACAACAATCTAATTTTTACTTCGCGTTCCCGAATTTCCGACGCGGTACCGAAAAGTATACTACGTTAAATGACTCGACGAGACAAGTGGTAGAGCTTCCGTAACAGCTTAGTACGCGGTCAAAATTCCCGACGCGTGTGAGCATTCTGGGCTCTGCAACTCCAGCATACGCCACCGAACGTTGAACCGATACCACTCGTCTATCACGCATACGAAATAAGTAGAATCCTTCCGCGAAATAAAGGCAAGGTAGCCATCTATTTTCTTGAAAGTCCAGGCCGACAGGAGAAACCCCATCGGGCTGACAGTTCCATCAAGAAAAAAGAAGGTCCTTACAAGTGTTAGCCTGGGACAACACATCGGAAGGATTCTGTCGCGAAAAAAAATCAAACAAAGGAGAGCGGAAGCTACAACTCACGTGAAGCGACTGCTAGTGTGTATCACACAATTCCACTGCTCCTGTTTGTGAGGCTCGAGTACCAAAGTACCTTACATCCTCCGTAAAGGACCAACTCGTCAGAAGACGCGAATCTGTTATCCCCTTAGGATGTTTTGGCCCCATGTTGGGCGCCATTTGTAATGATTTTAAGTCTATGTCTGAAGGAGGAACCGACCTCAGTGGATTTTCTCAAACCCTACCCTCGCGAGGGCATACCTACCCTGCGCTCTATTTCCCGCTGAAAAAAAGAGCCACTGGAAAGGAAAGTCGTGTTTGTAATTAGCAATTCATATTATTCTTTTTATTTCTTGCATCTCAATACTAAATTGGTGACCTGTTCAGTTTATAGTTAATCGAACAAATTCCTTACTTGTTTCTAACAAAAATTATTTACAACCTTATGTAAACAATAATAGGGTATAATTATCAATATTTTAGGGATATAATATAAAACTTTTTGTTTGTTCTTAAAAGGATTGTAATATTTAGCAACTACGTTCATTGAACCGCCTCGTTCACTGCAAGAAATGTAGGAAATTATTTCATGTAAGTTCATATACCTCCGATATAAACGTTCAATTTCTCTTTTAAAAATTACTTTGAAGGTAATTTTCGCGTAAGGACACTTTCCTTTTGAAATTTATACAAAGGTGACCGAATTTGGAAATTTTAATGGGCCATTTACTGGAAGTTTTTAATTAGAAAAAGCTGGAAGAATCAAAGTTAACAAGTGTTAACTTTCTTGCACCTAAGTGGCGGCCCAAAAATTATTTTCAATAGTTTTGTTTAATTTCTCAATTTTAAAGTTTACAAATTTTCCTCGGTAGTTTGTTTACACACTATTGTACTTTATTTTGTAGTATGAAGAGAAGAAAAAGACTCGCAAAAAAATACTGAATTTGACTTTCATCAATATCTCAATTATTGTTATTTGCATCATTGGTTGCTATTTATTATTATGATATCTATTATGCCTTATTACTGTTTGTATTATTTGGTATTCATTAACATGCTTAGTATTAGATCTTATTATTATTGGTTATTTATTATGATTGTTCGTATTATTTCTCAGTATTTTTTGTTAGATATTATAGTGTTCAAATTATTTTGTATTATTATTTGTATTATGAGTTATTTATTATTAAGCTTCAACATTACAAATATGACAGTCATAAATTCTTAATTTCATTAAAAGTTCTAAAAATTCACCAGTTATTAATTCACATATCAATGGATGATTATATATTAATGCCAGTACTTTCATAGTGTAAATCTAATACAGCTTTGTATAATTATGTTATTGGTGTGTTTTGTCTTTCTCTTCATCCCTTTTTTTTTCTTTGATATATTAATAAAAAAGGTGATATTAATTTATGCGCATCATTTTCAATCTCGAAAAGCTTCCACATTGATTCAAATTTAATTGATTTCCCTAGCAATATCTTAGAATTTAATTAAATTCAATTTCGCCTCCTAATTGGAAAAGTTTACAAATACAAAGATATTTTCTTTCTTTTATCGTAAGTATAAATAATATTGCATTTGGGTAAAATTATCGTGCTAATTCAGATGTTAAAAGTAAGTAGGCAAGATCATCCAATATTTCATACATATAAAATAAAAAAAAATGGAATAGTCCTTACTGAATATCGTTAGACCGGGAATTTAAGTAAATCACTACTCCTCTTAATACATGATCTCTTGTTTTTTTTTCTTTGGTCATCACTCGCACCACCATTTTCTCATTATTGTAATTTGCTTATGTTTTCTTGAATAGTAATTGCATGATATTAAATATAATTTGACGGTTATAAAAGTTTTATTTAAAAATTGCGGTACTAATAATATAAACCGGATGTCCTTGATTACTTAATTGAAACTGTTCTCATTGTTACTTTACCCCGTTTGTAAGTTCCACGGAATATAACACTTCTACACACACTATGGATATCATCGTAAACATTTTTCTTTCGATCAAGATGTTTCACTTGCACCGTCTATGTTGATCATTTTTTCATACATGACATGTATATACCTAGGATTATGGAAACGCTCGAATTTCGTTGAAAACTCAACAATAAATTCATGTTTTTTCCGATATCAACTAAAGAAACTCTTCCGCGGGACTTCCGACATGTTATAGTTCTTTACATTTTTTTTTTTTTTTGTGGTAGGGAGATGAAGGCATTTACGCCCGCCGAGTCTGGCAGTGTTGGACTCCCATGGAGGATACCCTTGGACTACCCACTAAACACCTCCCCTGTCAATCTGAGAACCTAGCCTGGAACCGTTTGACACATTACTTCGGGTCAGGTCTCGTTTTGTTACGCCATGGGGCGCCTTCAAGCTGGGGAGTCCCTTTCCTAGCGGGAGGGGAGAGGGGAAGAGGAAATGAAATCGTTCTTTACATTAGTGGCAAGTTTACTTCATAAGTCCTTCAGATTGGATCGGATTTAACTTACATGCAACATACTCACTGTAATATGGCTTTGTAGATACGGGGTTTACAAGCAAGCACAAGGTTTCCAGCTTTTTGAGGTGCGTGAGGGGTTCCAAATCACCCAACTCTTGAATATTGCTATCAGTAAGAACTACTGACTCCAAATTGGGGATAGATTCATGCAAGTGATCGTGCATTCGTATTATCCGGTCCATCACGTTTGCGTAGATCATTATCAGAGAAGTCTATAGTATCGAATTGGTCTAGTGTAGCTCCCAAATTTTTTATTTGCGATGTTTTGTATCCTCGTAGATCTAGTTCACGTTCTCTGCATGGATTTATATACTGCATAGATTGATTGATGATATCAATTCCAATTTCTGATAAATTTACTACTACTTTTGAATAGTCGATGGATATCTGTGATGACCATTTTGTAGGACAGTTCTTCTTCCTGTTATTTTTAAACCTTTTGATGCTTGTTGGCACCGTTTTGGCTGCATATACCGTGTTAGAAGTGGCGCTCGGTGTTCTGTCTAGATTAGCCTGCCCACGAATATTCTCACCCACATTAAAGTTGTACACTGGGTGAGGGCAATAAATAGGAAGTGTATTATAATGTATGACGTTGGTATACTCATTCGAATTGCCAATATTCAACATCATTTGGTTGAGTTGAATTTGACCGATTTGACCTTTGTGGAACTGTCGGCACACTCCGGGACTTCTTCATGGGTGGCGGCCACTACGTGCACACTTTACTCCCATGTGGCTGTCAAAAAATCCTCTTGACATCCCACGACAAAATTGAGGTGGGATGTGCGCTCGTCGCAACTAACGTGAAATGACAAGCCACCTAGCAGCAAAGTGTGTTAGTAGTGGTCGCTAGCGGCATCGCATGATTCATTACACAGTAAAGCACAAAAAGTGGTCATGTCTCTTTAATTCCAGATTCATTGCTTAAAAGAAATTTATCAAATTGCTAAGATAATTAGAGATGATATTCTCATATTGAAAGTACTTCCAAATAATATCGCAAGACCTGTAATTGTGAGCGAAAATCACTGGATTTTGCAGCCACTCTATCCTGCAGATAGCTACATTGAGGCTTGTCCCACTACTGGCTTCATTTCCCCGAAGTATTTATATATACATTTGGTCATGAACCGATATGTTTTTGTTTCAATACAATACCAATGAAGATTCTCATTTTCTAGGTTCCTTGAGGTTGAATGGCTAAATTATTCGTGATTTATGTTCCTCGTTGCATTGTTTTGATTTTTAGCTCATTGTTGTTTAATTATGTTGGTAGTTTTTTTTCAAAAATTGGGGTCGAATTTCAACATTGAGCTTAGGTATATTGTGATGTGTATTATATTAAGGTAAGAAATCAGTCTTAACATTTAGGTTTAGAGTGCCATGTGGGGCTATTAAGTTTTTGAGCACTATATTGTTTTGAAACTTGCTTTATGTTTTTATAAAATTTATAACGATTGAATAAAGCAGCACTTCAACCACTACTCCGGGTGCAATACTCTTATTAGGGCTTTGTAAGAAAAAATTGTTTACAATACCCTATTAAAATTGATACCTGTCCATCCGTCAATGCGTCACTGCAGGTTTTCTCAGAAACTAGAGAAGCTAGAGTCATCAAATCGTGTGAGCAACTTAGAAGTTTCTGGTGAATGGTTTATTGGATAGTCTAAAAAAATTTCAAAGAATTTGAAGGGGGTCTCCGCATATAAGGATATGATCCCTTATCACAAATGGCTGCCACCAAAATTAAAGTACAACGTGATTTCCTTTAAACCTAAGATTTAACGTATATATACATAGAATCAAAGAAGTGTTTCTTGAGTTTGTACATTTTGTTAGTTACGCAACGTGAAGGAATGTACTTCATATGTTCGGTACAAAACAGTGACGCATTTCTGTCTACTCGACTTGTATAATAATAATTTGTCATCATCGAAAGATTTGAATGCAAGGAATAAATTCTTATAGATATATTGAAAATTGTACTTGCTTAATATATTACAATATCTACATGCAGTTAATCTTGCTTTGAAATCTGATTTGGTAAATCCATAGACCAAAGTTCAGCCTCCACTAATTTATAAAGACTTGTTTCTATTCAGGATGCCGCAGATTTCAGTTATTACCTAAACAAACGTTCAAGTGCATTAAGATCTCGGATGAGTAAGCATGACAAATGTTCTTGTAATTCCATATGAAAAACTGAAACCAGTTCAATATTAGCAGAAAGACCTGAAAAAAATGCTTCGAGTGTTTAATTGCTTAATACATTTATCTAGCAAATGAACTAAATACATATATGTATATCTGTTCGATTTATACACACTAACATAAAAATACAATTGGAGATAAAGATTTTTCAATGATAATGCTTTTGTAATTGCTTTCACTATATATATAAATTGACTTCATGATTGATTTGGTCAGTAATTGCCAGACTTCATTTGAAATACTTTTTACATTTAAGTTGCATCTTACAAGCTAAAATGAAAGTGCTATTCGTCCTTATCATCTGTATTGCAGCAGCGTCTGCAACATTACTCTCCGGATTGCGAGGATTACGTTTGAACGTAAGTGTTCAACGCCCGAACGTCCTAGTTCAACCGCTGGCCTATACTGCAGTTCCATATACGAGTATCAGTGATCCATCGCCTTATGATTTTTACAATGCACATTATTTAATCAGCTCTAGAAGACGAGGCCAAGGTGGTGCCACAGTATTGCTTAGTTTGAATAGATATGGGGGATATATCTATTAGTACAAATTTAGGACGAGTTTTGACTAAATACAAAAATAGGCATCTAAAAGTTTAAAATTTATTCAAGTTCATTTAAGCTTCTAAAAGTTAATAAACGAGTAAGCGCTTATTGTAACATTTAAGAAGTATATTAATTAACTATTGTATTTATATTAATTAACAATTACTCATAGCTTGCAAAATGCTAGTTGAATTCATATCATATTTTAAAGCTGTTCTTTGAATAAAACTAAACAAGTTTCTACTCATGGTGCAAATGAAAATTTATTGCTAAGTGTCGATTTTCCGGTTCCTTGCATTTTGTGGAAGTTTTTTGTAATTGAATATTTTAATTTAAGACAGCTAGCACTTATTTCAAGCGGACTTTCAGATTTTTCATTTTTATCATTACAGGAAATTATATTCTTGGATATCAAATATCCAATAAATTAATAAATTTATTTTCATATTTCATAAGTTTATAGAAGTAACAGGTTCATTGAATATCATTCTTTTTTTGCAGACACATGTCGACCGTTACCGAAATGTACTTATTGTTTTCGTCATTCTTTAATTCTCGTGTAGAATTGAGGGCAATTGTAGCATGAAAGTCAATAGGATAACTAAGCAATGTTGATGTGAAGCAAGAAATTTCTAACAATTGAATAATGGTTTGTCTTGAGGATAACAGTATCAAATAATTTGAACTGTTGAACTTCTTTGAATATTTTATTTAACAAGTTGAGTAGACAAGGGGTTTGTACTTAACCTTCAATATGTGGATTAATTGAATGATATAATTCAAGAAAAACTTTTATGACAGGCACAACAAATATATTCTTGCTTTAAAAGAACTCCATTTTAACCAGCCAACATTTTGTTCCAATATTATTAAAACCATTGAGTGACATGAATCTTAAATGTTTTTTGTTATTCATCTTATCTGTATTGGTTAATAAATACAGCGTAAGAATTAGGTATTAACAAAAGATATGTTTATTTGTTGTAAAACGAAATAAAAGATATAACAAAACGATTACATAAAGTAAACTCAATATATTTGATTGTCTCTAAACGTACTCGATGTATGGCTATCGCTTCTTCTCGGATTGGAAGCACAATACGAATTGAACTTCGGTCATCAGCACGGTGCTTTGTTTACACCAAATGGTAACACAAGTATACTTGACTGTGTACTGCATGAGCGATTCTTTCAACACGCCCTCTCAGTACACACGTCGCACTTGACACTAGTTTTCTCGGGAACAAAAAGCAAGCCCTTCAAGACAACGATCATGACTCACACGAGTCGGCGGTTTTGTCAAAATATCTGCTATCATATCCTTTATAGGTGTGTGTTCTAACACAAACACACCAGCACCAATGGCTTTACGAAAAAAATGATGTTTAATGTCAATATTTTTCGGACTACAGAGGGGTTTGGCATGTCAAGGACCTTAAGGTCTACATAGAGTAAGGCACGTATTAGGGAAGTTAGACTTAAGCATGTTAATACCTGGGTGGAGGAAAATAGTTTTTAAGTTCTTCTTCGAACTGGTGGTGGATTGTAGAATTATATTAGACCTTAAGTTGAATTTAGAGTAAGGCACGTATCAAGGGAAGGTAGACTTAAGCATGTTAATACCTTCTTCTTCTTCTTCTTAGCATTACAGCCCCTTTCGGGCCTTCGCTTCCTGCAAACAGCGCCTCCAATTGTCTCAGTCCGTTGACCGCGTCTTCCAATTCCGAAATCCGAGCAGCGATGAACTGTCTTTGTCGACCGAGTCAGACCACCGTTTCCTCGGTTTCCCCACTGGCCGCCCGTCTTCAGTTCTCTTAACGAATACCTTCTTGGGTATCCGTTGTTCGTCCATACGATTCATGTGTCCAGCCCGTTGCAGCTTCCGCAGTCTTACAGTCCTTGAGACCTCCGATTCGTCAAAAATTTCATACAGCTCATGGTTGTATCGAATTCAACATTAGTCCCCGTCAAGCTTCGCTCCGGTTATTTGTCTCAGGACCCGTCGCTCAAAGACGTTCAATATATTTGCGGATGCTTGGGTTAGGGTACATGTTTCACATCCATAGCATAAAACAGGTCTTATCATAGATTTGTATACTTGGAGCTTCGTTTTCCTGTGTATGCAGCTGGTCTTCAAGATTATCAATACTGAATAGAATATTTTATATGCGAGCTGTATTCTTCGGCGTATTTCGTCTCTTTCATTGCCCGTTTTCGTTCTTTTGGCACCTAAATACACAAATTCGCTAACATTCTCGATACTTCACTCGACAAGTGTGATATTTTGTGTATTTGAGGTATTTTTCCTCGACTGTGTCATGAACTTTGTTTTATTTTCATTGACTCGTAGCCCTACTAGTTTTACTCCGCTGTCGAGTTTCAGGCAGAGTTCTTTGGCAGTTGTTAATGACCCTGACAGAATGTTAATGTCGTCCGTATAGGCCTCAACTTGGCTCGACTTGTGTAGTAATGTACCTCGCGTATCAACCGGTAGCTTCCTTATGACGTACTCTAGAGCCAAATTGAATAGCAATGGGGCCATCCTATCTTCCTGCTCTAGTCCGATATTTGTGTCAAAGGCATCGGTGAGTTGGTTATTGATGCAAGCTTGGGAGGTTGTTGACGTCATTGTCATTTTGGTAAGACGGACCAATTTGCCTGGGATGCCAAAACCAAGCATTATTTGGTAAAGTACGTTACGATCAATACAGTCGTATGCTAGCTTCAAGTCAACGAAAATTTGGTGTACGTCTATGTCGAACTCCCAGCATTTTTCAAGTACCTGCTTGACTGTGAACAATTGGTCTGTTGTTGATCTACCTGCCCTAAAACCACCTAGGTACTCCCCAATAATACTGTGGGCGTATGATCCGATTTTATTTCCTAAGATTTTAGAAAATATTTTGTACGCCGTCCAAAGTAGTGATATGTCTCTATAATTTTCGCACTGTAGCTCGTCACCTTTTTTTTGTGGATAGCGAATATAATTGATTGGCTCCACTCTTACGGCATATGTTCTTGTTGCCAAATGTACTGGATGACTTTGTGAATAGCTTGATGAATACTACTGCCACCATATTTGATGAGCTCCCCTGGAATCTCATCAATACCCGGCACTTTATTATTCTCTTGGGCTTTGATGATGGAACAAACTTCATCCAGAGTTGGTGGGGCCAATGGAAGCTCTCTGCAGACATCTATAGGCTCCAATTTTCTGGAGCTGTGCGGAGGATTAAGGAGGTTCTTGAAATATGATGCCCATCTTTCCTTACTCTTGATTTCATCAGTGAATATATTGCCGCTGTCATCACGATAGAGCGTGGTTTTGGGCTAATAACCACGTTTCAGGCTTTTCACTACTTTGTATGCATGTCTTGTGTTATTGCTCGCTAAACTTACATCTTTACTTCTCAATTGGTTGTCATAGTATTTTCTTTTCTTAATCCTAATTATTTTATTCGCTACTCTTCTGAGATTTTCAAAGTGTTCTCTCTTCATCCTGGTTTTCCTACCTACGTATTCTTTGTGCGCCTGACTCTTTTTATCTAACGCATTCTGGCATTCATCATCGAACCAATCATTCCTCTTGCGCCGGGCTTGATATCCGATTGTCTATTCTGGCACGGTTCTGATAGCCACTTATACTTCCATCCAGAGCTAGTTGCTCGTCTTTAACGATGCGTCTGATAAGATGGGAGCCAGCTGGTTGTCGAGGGTCTCCGTGAAATTTTGGGCTACAGACGACGTTTGGAGCCTTTCGAACGCAAATTTTTGTAGCGGGCTGGTCTTCGCTGAATATGCCTTTGACATACGACGTCGGTAGGTCAGTTTGATCAAGTAATGATCTGAGTTACAATTGGCTCCTCGGTATGTACGGACGTCAAGTATGCTGGTAGCCCAACTTTGTTGGACCAGAACATGATCGATCTGGTTTTGTGTGATGCCATCCAGTGATACGCAGGTCATTTTATGAATGCGTTGATGTGGGAAGCAAGTCGAGCGTATGACTAGATTTCTGCTACATGCAAAGTCAATCAGGCGCTGGCCATTGTCATTTGTTTCATCGTGGAGGCTATATCCTCCAGTCAATCCCCGATGAGATAGCTCATTGCCAAACTTAGCGTTGAAATCACCCAGAATAATTTTTGTGTCGTTTGTAAGCAATGAGTCGACCAGTCTTTCCAGGCGATTGTAAAACGTTTCCTTCGTTTCTTCGTCCTTTTCTTCGGTCGGGGCGTGAAAATTAACCAGCCAGATTTTGAAGAATTTCGCTGTTATACGGATTGCACACAACCATTCATTGACTGCCTTAAAATCAATAACGTGCTATTTGAACTTCCTATCCACAATAAAGGCCACTCCGAACTTTTGTTTTCCAGTAGGCTTCCCACTTTTAAATATTGTGTGCGACCTCATGTCTTGAATGTCGTTTCCAGTCTAATTGAGTGATCTGACATTCCAAGATCCAATGCCATAGTTCTTTTTTCGTTTGTGAGGACGTTTCCGTGAGTCCAATCCATTCGGAGGCCTCTCTGCAGGTTTCGAAACAATTAAAGGTTTTCCAGAGACGGGGAGCTAGCCCGTCGCCTAACCTCCATTCCGGCGGCATGGTTATTACGTCGATTCTATTATCAGGCGCGGAAAATTCGCCTTCACCCTCTTACGTCCTCACAAAGGAAGTGTAAGTAGGATTTAGTAGCAGAGCTGTAGATGTATTTACAGTTATTAGCATTTCTCGGCACTTAATGTAACATTATTGGGGAACCAGTAAACCCAATGTGCACCCCGAGAGCATTTACTACCATTTAATAAGGGGGTTTGGGATGAGGAATCATGGAAGCTATGGATTGGGGAAGCAAGGGGTTCCCTCCTCGTTTCTCAAACGGGTTTGGGACCGTCTATGGCGGAGTTATGTTAATACCCGGGTGGAGGTAAATCGTTTTTAGGCTCGTCTTCAAACTTGTGGTGGATCGTAGAATTAAATTAGATTTTAAATTGAATTTAGAGTAAGGAACTTATTAAAACCGGTCGGTATTACAAACAGCGTTTTAAGTCATCATCGGGAAGTCTGGCGTTTTGTTACGATCGGAATCGGCATGACGGGTTCGCGGTTGTCTTCGAACCATGAAACCATCGGTCGCACAAAGTGTTTAAATAAAGGGGGAATGAGTCCATCGAAGCGTAGTGAATAGAATATTGGACAACGCCACACGCAAATAATTTCGGTTAGTTGAAATCATTACCTGATTCTGGTGTTGAGTGTAAAGTAGGCTCCGTGGTTCCTTGTTCTTTTGTTCCTTTTTTTCCCTTACATCTTTTCCTTTTTTTTCCTTTGTTTTTGTCCTCACTGTTATTTTTTTGTTTTTCTCTTCCCTGTTTTGTTCGTTTTCTCTTCCGGGATTGGTGTGAGGTTATGTTAGGAGTAGCTAAAAGGCAAAAAAAAAAATCAGAGTCAGCGATTGGAACTAATTGTGAACACCAAAAGGAGAAGATAAGATAGGGCGTTGTAGAATGAAATATGGATTAAGCTAGGACTTTGAGTGAATTTCAAGGAAATTCACTTGAAATAGGGGGGGGGGGGGGAATTGTCACGGGGACCCCTTGCACTCTTTCCGTGCGGTCGTTAAAATACTGCCCAATCCAAGGTTAAAAAGATTAAAATAAAAATGTTAAAATAAAAATGTTGAAGTAAAAATAAACAAAAGCGAAAAAGAAAATCACCAATAGGATTCAACGATTTAAAAGCGAGTAAGAAGAAGGACCTGTACAAATTGATCCCGATGCTGACAACTATGATTATGATAACTATGACGATGCTGACACATCCGGAACTGACGTTCCAGTTGCAACCACCCACGCCCACAGATATCATCATGGGTTATCAAAGCCAAACTATCTAGATAGTAATAGTAATAAACTAACAGATTCAACACAAAACATACCACTCGATACGAATGCTCTCGACTCAAAGATGAAACATAAAAAGAATGAATTTAAAAAAGGACCAAATTCAAAGGACAGTGACGATGTCACAAGTAATCTAGGGCCAGAAACAAACAATAAGTAGGGAACTTTTAACACCATCGAGATGAAGATATTATTACAAACGTTTCAATATTAAGGAATCGGATATCAAGAAAACGATCGAAAATAACAACAATCGAATGGAGACAATCAAAAAGAAAACTCAAATTATCCGTAACAAAATTTCAACAAATAAATCACAAGATATTTTGGACGATAAAGTCCTATAAGTAGATGAGAATAATGAAGATGATGAAAACGATGACGTTGATCTTGACGACAAGAATGTTAATGATTATATTATTGAAGATGTTGTGGATGAAACAACCAAAGTCCCGATGACAAAATTCAGTGAAATTCCCAACATTATCCCAACAATATCGGAATCTGCTATAAATAAAATTGATACCGTCTGTAGTGAAGTAGGAGGTGTTGGTCAAACGTTTCCGTGATGAGTAGAAGATCATCCAGGTACACGAACACTTGGTGTTTCAGATAAGGTGGAATTACTTTGTCCATCAGCCGGGTCATCATTTGCGGAGCATTACACAGGCCAAAAGGCATTGTGATGAACTGGTATAATGGTCGTCCCGGCACTGTGAAGGCGATCTTATCCCTCGACCCCTCATCGAGTGGAATTTGCCAGAAGGCATCTTTTAGGTCGAGACTGGAAATATAATTTGCTTTCGGCAGTCTCCCTAATATTCTGTCGATGAGTGGAAGAGGGTAAGCGTCTTTGATGGTAACTGCGTTTACCTTCCGGGCATCTAGACAAAGACGGACTTTACTTGGCTTCACCACCAAGGTTATCGGTGAGGCCCAGGCACTTTGGGACTCCTCTATAACCCCCAACTTGAGCATTCTGTCCAAATCTGCATACACTAACTTCTCCATGGCCGGTGAGATGGCATAGTGTCTTTGCTTAATTGGCTTATTATTGCCAACATCGATGACGTGGGTCGCGGCTGAAGGAGGTACTCCGCATGGAGTACCCTACGGTCAACATGAATGAGCGCGTCCTGGATAAGATCCATACCAGATGGCAATGTTCAGATGGGCCCTTTCATCAAAACTGGGCTGACATCCTTTGGCTGAACGACTAGCTGTCCAAACCAATGTCATCCACACAACTGCTGCGAGTCTTGAAACGCAACCTGAGGCCAGAACTTCGTCGCCATGTCACAACCTCAGACCTGCAGAGTTTAGAATCACTACTGAGGGCCTTGAGTTGACTGAAGGGGGTCGAGGAAGACCTCCGGGAACGGCCCTACATGCTAGCGGGGACGGGTCCGCGGCGTGGAATCGCAGAAGTGGCACCAGATTATAACACCATGGACCTGGAGGAAAACATGGAGTCGGATCAGCTTACTGTAGCCACAGTGGGGAACCCCACGACCCCCTGGAACTGCAAACAAACTGGACACTGGTTTGTTGCATGTCGAGCAGAGCGTATGGTTTTCTGCTACGGTTGCGGTAAGTCGAACACCAACTTCCCGGACTGCCCAGATTGTGTCACTCCAAAAAACGGACGAGCGAGTACCCTACCACCTCAGTGGTACTCGCAAGCCCCACAGTAGGTTCTAAGCCAGCTGCCAACCCTAACAACCTGGATGATAACCCACCAGCCTGGATTATAACCCACCAGCCATTGTGATTGTGGATATTCCGCAAACCATCCCAAACCATCAATATGATTGGGCTTCGGAAGACAAGTAACGAGCGAGGCCACCTGCTTATCCTGCGAGGAAGATTTCGACAACGCATCAGGCACAACGTTGAGGGCACATTTCCGGTTTTCAACTTGGAAATTGAATCCTTGCAATTTCAGCCTTCAGCGAGGCAACCGACCAGAAAAGTCTGACTGCTGCATGAGCCATTTTAGGCTAGCATGATCGTTAATGTAACCCAGCTAAGCATACCAATTTGATAATGCTATAATTGCGTTGTACAGTGTTGAGCTTCATTGACATACATGTGATTGAATGCTCTCCACCCTCATCGTCTTTTTGGAGCAAAGCACTTCCAATACTCACTATACTTCCATCACAATTAATATAGAAGTGCCTTGTAAAATCAGAGTTGGCCAGCACTAGAGCGGAAATAAGCAAGGCACTGTTGACAATAGCAAGTCACTTAAAGGACTATTTACAATACATTCAAGCAAATACGTTAGTGGAGCGGTAGCCGAAGCAAAGTTTGGAATAAAATATCTGTACCATCCTATTATACCCATGAACTGTCTCACGCCTTTGGCCGTTTGGGTTCAGGATAGAAAATAATGCCTGAAACTTTCTTCGGGTCAATGCGCAGGAAACCATCACTTACTGCAAAGCCAAGATATTTGACTTCCTTCCTAATGAACTTGCTCTTTTCAAGATTGATGGTCGAGTTGGTGTCCCTGAGCAGTTTTGCAGCGACACTCAGGAGCTCCAAGTGCTCGTCAAATGTTGAACTCGTAACAAGTAGGTCATCCAGGTAGACAAATACGTTGTCCTGCAGCTCATGTGGTATGACTCTATGCATCAACCGACATTTCGTTTGGGGAATGGTACATAAACCAAGCGGCATGACCTTGAAATGGTAAAAGGGCCTGCTGGGCATAGTAAAGGGCCTTTTCTCCTTACTTGCTGCATCCTTCAGGTCCAAGCTGGCAATGAACATTGTGCTCTGCAACCATGCTAATAGACCTTTAATCAGCAGCTACGGATAAGCCCTCATTGTGGAGTCCAGCATCGAGACCCAATTTTACCTTCCCGGGCTTTCTAACAAGGGTGACAGGAGAGTTTTATGGAATCCTCTATTATCCTCAAAGACAACATATGATCGAATTCATCATACAACAGTTTCTGTATGATGGGCGTGTCAATGTGATGAGACATGAGATTGGTCCTACCCAACCGTTTCTCATTATACGACGAAAACTGTTGTTTGACAAAGTCCAGTCGTTATTAATTCTCTGGTGTCAAAAGATGAAATTCAGGGCTCAGAAGCTCTGTGGCGTGAATGTCCCTATTTATGGTGCTAGTGCGAAACTAGAACTGGTGAGCATCTAAACCATTTGAACCCCATTTGGTAATAGAAATAACCATTCAATGAGGTTCAACTGCCTGGTCACCATCCTGGAAAGTAATCTGTGACTAAGGATCTGGCAAATACTGAGAGGAACGTAGTGAAAGGTGAGTGAAACTATTATGCTCATATTACATGTGGGGAAACTTGGTGAAAATTAAAAATAATAAAAAATTCACAGATCATCTAAGCAATTTAAAAATATAAAAACTGGTGAACAGATGGACAATATCGACATTGAACAAAATTAATGATTTAATAACATACTGTCGCGTGTTATAGTTCGTGGCCAATAATTTTAATGTTGCGGGAAAGTGAAAATGCACTGTCTTTTAAATTAAGTTAAAAGCGTTTATTAACAAAAAATGCACAGTTATTAATTTCACTATTTTACAACCTTTCTATCAATTCTTACTTCAACTGTCTCCACTACTAATCACTTCACAATCACTTCTCTTATCAATCAATATCGCTTTTCGATTCGCACTCCATACCATCGCAGTTTTACAATATCGCGGTTGTAATGAATCCCCCCATTCATTTAGCTCGCCTTTATATAGGGTCTCTAGTCATTCAATCCATTTCTCGCACATTGGCGAACTACCTGGAATATTCGAGCAGCTTAATGAATGGGGCAGTGACGTCACTTTAAGATGTTGATCATGCTTGGTGGGTTCTTGTGATTTCGAGTACATTCATTTTGTTGATCATGAGGTTCTTAATGGTTGTGAAAACAATTGCGACAGTAGCTCGCAGAATGATTTGTACATGTAACAATACATATATCACAGACGGACAAAAAAAGTTTCAATAAAAATAAATCAGTAATCTAATAGCAGAGAGACAAACAGACAAGCAAATAAATATATGAATTTTAAAAATGTAAGCACCTAACTTAAGCTAAAACAAAAATTAATGAGAATTTCCTAACTTCAATATAGCTGTATTTATAAAATTATCCAAAAATAACAATCCTACTCAACCAACTAGTTTAACCAAAACCTAAACTCAATCAGCAAAACTAAAGCTAACTATAATTACTCTAAACTAACAAGATCCGTAAAACGAACTATCTTAAATACATAATCAAAATCTAATAAACAAGAACTAAACTGAACTAAACTTAATCACGACTCCTATTCAAAAAAAAAAAGTCGAAAAATCTAACCAACTAAAGGAGAGTTAAGACCTAAAGAAAGAGCAGCGGTGAAACGAATCAAAATTCATGAAAATTCGTTTCTCAAAATGATTCACCAGTAAGGTAATTAAATAAGGGTTAAAATTTTCACAAAACACTGAACAGACAAACTACAACAATGCCTGGCATAGCTATGAAAAATGAAGGCAGACTCCGCTCTAATTGTCACCACAAAAGGCCAACTACGAGGCCATTATGAAAAACTGCGGGCTTCATAATGGCTCGGACAAGAGCCACACAAATCTCAAAGGCAAACCCGGAGAGGTGATAGAAGGGCCGAAAGCGTTGGCTAATTCCTAGACTTCAATGCTTCAAAAGTCTTGGCTATGGTCATACCGCACAAGTATGCAAAGGACCCGATAGGAGTTTCCTATGATACAAATGCGGTGAAATGGGACATAAAAGAAAAGAATGTACAAAGGAAGTTCACTGTATTCTTTGCAAGGATGCTGTACCTAGACCGGATTTTGGGCACGTCTCAGGAAAAATGCCGGGTTTTCCACGAAGTCCTAGCCAAAGCAAAATTAAAGCTTCGATGACCCACAACCTGCAGCTAAACGAACATAGCAGCCCAACCGCCGAAAATCTGCTTGAGCAGTTTGTGAGGGACATGAAAGCCGACTTTTTGCTGCTGAATGAGCAACACCATGATGAAAGTTCTGCATCATAGTATCCTGGTGAAACTGGTACTGCCGCCATCTGGGCTCGGAATAGTGATTTTCAGGTGGAGAACTGTGGACGGGAGGGTAGTTTCGTGTGGGTTCCGTGCTTTAGTGTGTACTTAACGCCGAACGAATCGATATCATCCTTCCAAGCCAAGCTTAATGCTTTGGAGGGCGCTGTCTCGAACGCAAATGGTAACATGCTCGTTAGGGGAGACTTCAATGATAAAGCAATCGAATGGGGCATGCCTCAAACAGGTTCACAGGGAAAACGAATCCTAGAACCACCGGAAATACGCCGACTTTCCGCCGCATTGGCTGTGAAGGAACCATAGCAGATGTGGCATTTGCCTCGGAGTACGGAGGATACATAATTGGAGAGTATTAGAGGACTACACAGCCAGTGATCATCAGTGCATTCTGCTTGAGATTAGTGGTGTTGTCTTCCGATATCTGTGCGCTTGACTTTCTGCGATTGGGTGAAACATCGGAAGGATGGACGTTGAGAGGTTAGATGAGGTGCTCACAGCAGGTGCCGCACTGTAGGGTGATTCGCAGGGGACGAAGGAACTGGCAGCTCAAAACGTGGTGAACTCACCTATGAGCATCATCACTACTGTCGGAAACATCGGCACGGCAAGTCCCTAGTATACTGGTAGTCTACTCAAATATCTAGTATACTGGTAGTCTACTGGATTCACTGAAAAGCGACAAGAGTGTCATAAGTTTCAGCGTGAGGCTCAACGGCACGGAACAATGAAGAGGCATGCAACCAAGTGGCAGCATATAACACAAGTTGGCAAGAAAATGCCTTCACAAATTAATAAACAACAGCAAGACTCGCTGCTGGCAAGATCTAGTGGAAAATGTGAACAAGGCTCCGAGGGCCTTGCCCATAAGCTAGTTATGCGGAAATTTGGTGCCCTACGGAAACCTTGCATACATGATGTGGAAAAGATGGACGAAATAGTGCGAGCACTCTTATTATTCCGTCTATGTTGAAGCTGCAGTACGGCTTTAGAGCAGGACGTTCCACGATTGATACTATTGCAGAGGTCGTGAGCGTGGTCCAAAAAGCAGAGGCATATAGCCACACTAAGTGACGGATCGTCCTGTTGGTGACATTCGATGTTAGGAACGCCTTCAACTCCGCTTGATGGTTGGATATTCTGAATACGCTGGAAAACCTTTTTCAAGTTTCAGAATATCTAATTCAGCTTTTGAGGGGACACCTGAAGGACCGAAGCCTGCTTTATGACATGACACAGGGCTAACGAAGGATGGAAGTTACGTCGGGTGTCGCCCAGGGATCTATCCTTGGTCCAGACCTGTGGAACGTGTCTTACGGCAGGCTATTGCAACTGGAGATGCCAGATGAGTCGCACTTGATCGACGATGTGGATTATGTTGCAGCCTTGGTCACTGGGCGCATCGTTGGACAAACGGAATCTAGGCCAGGTATGCAAATGTGCCGAGTGAGAGACTGGATGACTCCTTGTGGGTTCAGTTTAGCACTGGAGAAAAAGCAAGTAGCCATCTTGACAAAGAAGAGTATCCCTAGAGTAAGGATGATCAGTATTGGATACATGCTAATTGATTTGAAGCCAGCGGTGAAGTACCTGGGGCTACTGATCACCTCAAAGATGAGTTTCTCTGCGCGAATCAGGGCAGCGGCTGAGAATGTTGCTTCAGGAGTATCGACTCTGAGTCGACTTACGGCCAACGTAGGAGGACCCAGCCCATCAAGAAGACGCCTACTGATGAGTGCTACAGGGTCAGTGCTACTGTATGGAGCAGAAATATGACGCGACGCAATCAGTAAGGAGGTATAAAGAAAACGCTTGGCACAGGTACAGAGAAGAGGACCAGTGAGTATTGCATCTTCGTATCCGGCAGTCTCTGATTCAGTGGTGTTGCTCTCCTTGGTAGAGAGCACCGCGCCTTTAACCTGCGTTAAAACGAGGATGCGAGTTAGATGGTTGTCCTTGAGGAGAGACAGCGTTCATTCAACGATTGGCAGTAGACTTGGGTGAATTGCACGAAGCAAAGGTGGACTACGCACCTCATCCCAGATTTGAGACCGTGGCTAAATCGAAGACATGGTGAGATTGACTTCTATCTAACCCAGATTTTGAGGGGGCATTGGTATTTTCAGTCTTACGTGCATAAGATTGGTAAGTAATTGTTATTACCGATTCCCTTGCCACCTCACCGATATACTGTGGCTACTCCGGCTGAGGCTCCACCGGCCCAACTAACTCACCCAAAGACGGACGTGGATGCCACTCGTTCGATTCAGCGAGCCTCCAAAAGGTCGTCCGAATTAAGAAACGACCGTCTGGAGTGAAATTATCGCTTGAAAACGTTTTGGTGTTCGCCGCCACTTAGCCACGGAGAACACCTTCCAAGAACCCTACCACGGAATATAAGTTAGAATATTTCAGCGTAACACAAAACTTGCAGTTTCCACATCAGGGCAACAGAAATAAACGCTCTCCCTATGTCCTAGCACAGACAACACGAGGTAGAACTGAAACCATACCAACGTTCACTGCACCCGCCAAACACTACCACCTGAACTAATTTCCTCAAGTCTTCCTGCCAGGTCACCGTACCGGGAAAAGAGTTACCGAGCCACTCTTTTCACAGATGAAAAGGGATGTATATATGTGGTAGTAAGGAAAGAAAAATCTAATGTTGACTTTACTCGAAACAAACTCTTCCAATATAAATTTTTCTCTGATAAAATAAATTCAAGCCACTTTCATGTGTTTATTTTCTATTCTAGCAAAGGGCCCTTTTCTTTCGCTTTTTGATATCGCCACCTCCGAGTCTCAGTTATCTCGTCCTTATTCCTTATTGCAAAATCCAGGTTTCGTTTAAAATTTAAGGAAAATGTTCTCGCCGAATACTGCTTCATTCAATTCACTGCCAGTTGATGGAAAACTCCCAAAAAGAGAAAGCGCACCAACCTTCCCGGGCTAAAATAACCTCCGGGTTAACGTTTTCCCTCCCGTCCACCAGGAAAATCATGTTTCTTCTTCTTCTTCTTAGCACTACAGCCACTTTCGGGCCATTGCTTCATGCAAACAGTGCCTCCAACTGTCTCGGTCCATTAACCGCGTCCTCCGATTCCAAAATCCGAGCAGCAATGAACTGCATTCATCAACCGAGTCAGACCAGCGTTTCTTTGGCTTTCCCACTGGCTTCCAGCCTTCAGTTCTCCCAACGAATACCTTCTTGGGTATCCCTTGTTCGTCCATACGATTCATGTGGCTAGCCCATTGCAGCTTTTACAGTCTTAGGATCGTTGAGACCTCTTGTTCGAATTCGCCATTGGTCCCCGTATAGCTTAGCTCTGATCATTCGCCTACAGTACTGAATATGTTTTCGGATGCTTGGGTTAGGGTCCATGTTTCACACCCATAGCATAACACATGTCTTATCACAGATTTGTATACTTGGAGCTTTGTTTTCCTGTGTATGCAGCTAGTCTTCGAGATCGTCAAAACTGAATAAAATATTTTATTTGCGAGCTGTATTCTTCGGCGTATTTTGTCTCTTTTATTTCCCGTTTTCGTTATTTTGGCGCCTAAATACACAAATTCGCTAACAATTTCGATACTTTATTCACCAAGTGGGATGTTTTGTGTATTTGAGGTATTTTTTCTCGACTGTGTCATGAGCTTTATTTTCGTTGATTTGTAGCCTTACTCGTTATGTTAATGACCGTAACAAAATGTTGGTGTCATCCGCATGGGCTACTACTTGGCTCGACTTGTATAGTAATGTACCTCGCGTGTCGACAGGTAGCTTCCTTATGATGTGTTCCAGAGCCAAATTGAATAGCAATGAGGCCACCCCATCTCCCTGCTTTAGTCCAATATTTGTGTCCAAGGCATCAGTGAGTTGGGTATTGATGCAGATTTGGTAGGTCGTTGAAGTCATTGTCATTTTGGTAAGACGGACTAACTTGGCTGGAATGCCAAAATAAAGCATTATTTGGTACAGTACGTTACGATCAATATTGTCATATGCTTGCTTAAAGTCAACGAAAATTTGGTGTGCGTCTGTGTTGAACTCCCAGCATTTTGTAAGTACCTGCTTGGCTGGGAACAAGTGTTGATCTACCTGCCCTGAAACTACCATGATACTCCCCAATAATACTGTTGGCGTACGATCTGATTTTATTTTCTTAGATCTCTGAAAATATTTTGTACACCGTACAAAGTAGTGATATGCTTCTAAAATTTTCGCAGTGAAGCTTGTCACCTTTTTTGTGGATAGGGAATATAATTGATTGGCTCCACTCTTTCGCCATATGTTCTTGTTGTCTAATCGATGTTCGGCCCTTTATTATCCTTTTGGGCTTTGATGATAGAAAAAACTGCATCCAGAGTTGGTGGGGCCAATAGAAGCTCTCCACTGGCATCTGTAGGATTGAGGAGGATGAAGATTAAGGAGGTTCTTGAAATATGATGCCCATCTTTCCTTAATCTTTGTTTCATCAGCGATGATATTGCTGATGTCATCCCAACACAGCGTGGTTTCGGGCTGATAACCACGCTTCAGGCTTTTCACTACTTTAAATGCTTGTCTTGTGTTGTTGCTCACTAAACTTACATATATACTTCCCAATTGGTCGTCATAGTATTTTTTTCTCTTAATCCTATTTATGTTATTCGCTGCTCTTCTGAGATTTTCATAGTATTCTCTTTTCGTCCTGGTTTTTCTACCTACATAGTCTTTGTACGCCTGATTCTCTTTATCTAACGCATTCTCTCCGTTCTGCCACGGTCCCATTAGCCGCTTTCACTTCCATCCGGAGCACGTTGCTTGTCTTTAACGATGCGTCTAATAAGATGAGAGCTAGCTGGTTGTTGAGGGTCTCCGTGAATTTTTTTGGCCACAGACGCCGTTTGAAGCCTTTCGATGTCGAATTTTTTTAGTGGGCTGGTCTTCACCGAATATGCCTTTGACATACGAAATCGAAACGTTAATTTAAGCTAGTAATGATCTGAGTTACGATTGGCTCCTCGGTATGTACGGATGTTAAGTATGCTCGAGGCCCAACGTTGTTGGATCAGAACATGATCAATCTGGTTTTGTGTGTTGCCATCCGGTGATTATTTAATGAATGCGTCAATGTGGGCAGCAAGTCGAACGTATGAGTAGGTTTCTGCTACATGCAAAGTCAATCAGGCGCTGGTTGTTGTCATTTGTTTCATTGTGTAGGCTATATCCTCCAGTCGTTCCCCGATAAGATAGCTCATCGCCAACCTTAGCGTTGGAATCACCCAGAATCATTTTTGTGTCGTTTGTTGGCAATTAGTTGACCAGTCTTTTCAGGTGATTGTAGAACGTTTCCTTTGTTTCTTCGTCCTTTTCTTTGGTTGGGGCATGAACATTTATTTGCCAGATTTTGAAGGATTCCGCTTTTATACGGATCGCATACAACCGTTCATTGATTGCCGTAAATCAATAACGTGCGATATAAACTCCCTATCCACAATGAAGGCCCCTCCGAACTTTTGTTTTCCAGTAGGCTTCCCACTTTTGAATATTGTGTGCGATCTCATGTCTTGAATGTCGTTTCCAGTCCAATTCGTTTCGTGGACTGCCAGTATTTTTTAATTGATATTGACTGGCCTGTTGTAAAAGGTCCTTAACAGCGCCAGGGTAATTGAGTGATCTGAGATTCCAGGATCCAATGTCATAGTCCTTTTTTCGTTTGCGAGGTCGTTGCCATGAGTCCAATCCACTCCGAGGCCCATCTGCAGCTTTCGAAACATTGAAAATTTTTCCAGGGACGGAGCTAGCCCGTCACGTAACTTCAATTCTGGTGGCATAGTTATAACATCGATTCCGTTATCAGGCGCGTTCATCCGTTCCCACAAAGGAAATGTAAGTAGAATTTAGTAGCAGAGCTGTAGATGTATTTACAGTTATTAGCATTTCTCGGCATTTAATTTTACATTATTGGGGAACCAGTAAACCCAATGTGCACCCCGTGAGCATTTACTACCATTTAATTGGGTGGTTTGGGATGAGAAGTCGTGGAAATTAGGGTTGGGGAAACAAATAATTTATTGTATTATAATCTTAATTCAAATGTATTCACTTTAATGTGATTTATATTGTTTAACTTGATTTTTGTGCATTCCACTGTTTTGGGGTGAATGTTTTTTGTAAGAATGCATGAATTTTTTTCTGTTCCTTGGATAACGTTGAATTTATGAGATGAGGCCTTTGTATAAGAGTTTTCCCTTCGAATTGCGATGATACAACTACAGCGCTAAACTGTTTCAGGAGTGGTTATTTCCGTTTGTCGGAGTAGTTCTCCTCGCTTTGATTTCACTCACAACGAATTCCACTCGATTGTGATCCTAGTGGGAATTAAGTGCATTACGCGCTGAATGCATTTGACTAATAGTTCGAACTGTCAGTAATGTTTATTTACATCACGACGCGAGATGAGGATTTCGTCAACAATCCTCGTATTTCCTTTTTTGAGCCAGGCGCTAATATTTCTTGGTTTTCTTGGTTTTCGTCGTCCCCGCCGGTAGTTATATTACTGTACCAACGAGTGGAGTATCGTGTGTTTATATATATCCACCAGTTCTACGTAATTTCGGTCGTCAAACCTCTCTTGGGGAATGTCGCAATTTCGTTCATTTAGATTTCCGTGGTGGATATTAGTGAACTTGTGCGAAGAAAATGAATGGTGTGCTTCGGCACGATGTCGTTGGCGAGTCAGGAGAGGGGGTAAGATATTCAAAAGTTGTATCCGTCTTTCGTCATGATAGAAAATCGTTTGGTCCTCGCAGTATGACCGATGACAAAGTCCTCACTTGTGGACGCTTAACCTAGAGTAATCCTCATCGCAAATCATTCCTTCCTTATTAAAACTGCATCACTGATTGGCTGACAGCAAACATATACGTCTTAAGATGCTAGGTGTTTATTTTCTGACGGATCGGGTTCTTTGGGTTCAACGTTTCTCTCTGCTACTTCTTTTAATTTACGTTCCACCTCAAGTTCGCGCTTTATTTGTGCTTTAATTGCTGCCAATGAAGTTTTAAATTCGCGAGTGTGTTCCTCTTGTATGCATGCTATCGCGGCCACGAGTTCACACTTTAGTTGTGCTTTAATTGCTGGTAATGAAGTATTAAATTCACGAGTGTCCTCCTTCTGTATGCATACCATTGCTGCTTCAGCAGCATCTCTGGCTTCGTTACTCAGCTCATTCCTCTTTAGTGGCTTGTACGCATATCTGCGGGATCTGCGTGATGAAGGTGTTTGCGGCGGTGGGGCATTAAGTTTGTGTCCTTAGACGGAAGCTTGTAATAAATTAGCCCTACACCACTGACAACGATCCGCAGGTTGTTATTGATGTCGACGGTTCGGAACGACCCTTTAACCACTTCCTGACACTGAACCGCGTTTTCACAGTTGTCAGCAAGAGGAAAGTATGACGTTCGGGTCGCGTGGGAGAAGAGACGTGCAAAAGACCTCCGAGTGTGGACATCGCCCGGGAAACTAATTAAAAATAAAAAATAAAAACAAAAAAAAAAGGAAAAAATTGAGGTTCCCACTCAAGTGGACAACCATCCGAATCACTTTTTCGCTTTATTGCGATTTCTTGCCACATTTGTTGTGCGGGGTGCCATTGAACGCGTGAAGATTGGCAGTCACCAGGTAAATCGGCCAAGTAATTGTGGTGCTCGACTAATTTGGAAAATGTTTATCTTCAACCAAGGGGAATCAGTTGTATTTGCCGTAGTCGCGAGACGACGAGAATCAGCGAGATTTGTGGTAGAGAAATGCGGATAGTGGTCACACACCGTTGCGCACGTGACAGTTCCCGGGCGCTACCGGACACCAACCCAGATTGCGGATGGTTGCGCCTCCACCGGCACCATCTGCGTGTCTCACGACAGGCGTGCTCTCGCTAACGTACAAGTTAGTGCCACAGTAGATTGTTAATTCCGCGACTGATTATTTTCTTTTCAAACCCAACGTCAGGACGGCTTCTTCCAGTCCCCCGAGAGGTCCGCATGGCAGCCGAAATTGTTGCGTGCAGCAACCATCAAGTGGCGCTAACAAGTGTGGCACATGAGGGTGGATATGGAAATTGTTAGCAACAATACGTGATCGAAGAGAGTTTGCTAAATTCGAAAAGGAACGAGCAAGTGCTAGACGAGATACGGGCGAAAATCCAACCTACCAACAAGCAACATCTACATTTAAGAATCCCGCATACGCTGGCAAGTAGAAGAAACATATTTTAAACTCATAAGATCATGTGGTACAAGGGATTTGATGTCACATCTAAAAAACGATATTTTTAGATATACTTTTAATGTAAAAACAAACCCACAAGTAAACAGCAGAATGCTTACTAATTAACGTATTCAAAGCGGGAAAAGAGCCCATAACATAATTTACTATTGCAACTTTTTAAACCAGTGTTATATATTTTTAGCCTGCTGTTTCGGATATAAATGCTTTTCGAATTCAATGAAAAACTATTACTTTATTAAACTATTCATTATTTACACTTAACATTTGATAGCAAATTGTTGATTTCTATTTTCAAATTTAACTTCAATTTTAATACGTTTACATTCGACCGTTCACTTTCACGGTGAAATAACTAATGAATAATGTGTTCAGATTTTTCACTGTACCGCAACCACCATAAAGAAAGGAATTCGGTACTTTCGCATTAACTATCCGTGAATTTCAAAATGACAATATTGTAACTTCGAAATTCACAATATATCATTTCTGATAAAATCATCACCGTGATCTTCAGTAATCGTTGACAATGAGATGTCATAAACGTCTGTCAACATTGATTAGCAGTCAATAACATAAACAAGGAACATCAAATTATGGTGAAGCCTCACAGCCGTCAGATAAGTTTTTTTTCATTTTAGTATAAAAAAACGATTCCTTGTGCCTTTATTTGTTTCAGATTCTAGCGCTGGATATGAAGTTAGAAGCAAAAGACTTTGAACACCTGATACTTACTAAACATTAAAAATACAATCCATAATTTATATTAAGCAATTACGTAACATCATTGAGTAAAGCTCATTAAATAACCTGTAAAACTTAAAAATTGTCTTCGCATAACAATTTTAAAGAAGTGCCTATAAAGGAGAATAATATTTTATTTTTTCTCCCACTCCAATCCTCGTCAAATTGGTTTGGAACATTAATTTGCATGCAAATTGATGTGAACATGATCGCAAAAGCAAAAGCACAAACCTTTGAAAAAAGGAAATATTCTGAATCAATCGATTGGCTAAACGGATTTATTCCTTCATTTTTTATTTTTAATGAAATGATAGTTATTTAAGTATCGTTAATTTAATAGTGTTACGATATTTGTTTTCTTGAATAACTTAAAGTAACAAAACAGCGAATCGTTAAACACGTAAACAATCGAGAAAGAAAACAACCAAAAGTATTCTATAAGATGTCCTTATTGAATCATTAAATTTTAAGAATACGACATTTTCGAAATGTCTTTATCGAATCATTATGTTAAATGATAAGAATACGACATTTTTGAAAAACCGAGTTTTCTAAATGTATGAACTGTCGTATTTTTTTTTACACGGATACGCCTTGCTGCCATGTAGGATATAGTTTATTTAACAATTAATTAATTACCGTAAGATGTGAAAAGATTTTTATAAACAAAAAGTTTTAAGATAAAATTTTAGTTTTGAAAATATATGCAATAATATGAATTGCTAAACCAAAAATACGACTTCCCTTTCCAGCAACTACTTCTTTTTTCAACAGGAATGGCAGCGAGCAGTAAGTACGAGTATGCCATTACGAGGGTAGGGTTCTAGGGATTTGCGGATGACCGGTTTCGCGTCGCTTTCGGTACGCAGTGTCATCGTTTGTTTTGAGGGTTTTTTCATTAGAGTAGGTTATCTCGAAGCGTGCGTTAGAGTAGAAGATTTTTCGGTACCGCATCGGTATAAAGTAAAAGGAAATTCGGGAACGCGAAATTAAATCCAGATTTTTGTGTTGTCTGACTTAAATGAATGGAAGAAATACGGAATAAAGTAAAGATTGGTGTCGTTTCCGTATGGTAGTATTTTAGACGCGTTTGAAACGGGCACGTGATGCTGGCTGAAATAAAATAATCAAGCGTTGTAATGATTTTAAGTCTACGTGCGTGAGTAGTGCCAACGGATGGTACCCACCGGTCAACCAATCCGTGCACCGTAATCCATTCACGTGGTGGCTGCTTGTCGGCCAGCTAGATCGGAGAGGATTTCGGTCGCGGGTCTCCGAATGGATTACGCTCATCTACAATCTTCAGCCACCAATACATGCCCGTTTTCAAACGCGTCACAAAACAAAACCATACGGAGAGGAAACCTACTTTACGTTACTCCGTATTTCTTCCTATAAACAGTCAAAGGACAAAGATCTAATCTTTACTTCGCGTTCCCAAATTTCCGACGCGGTACCGAAAAGTATACTACGTTAGCTCAACCCGACGAAAGCTACTCTAATAAAAAGGCAAAACAATAAAGGTACCGCGTACCACGCGCGACGCGATACCGACCTCAGCGGACCCCTACCCTCGCGACGGCATACCTACCCTGCACTAGATTTCCCGCTGAAAGGAAGAACCACTGGAAAGGAAGAACCACTGGAAAGGAAAGTCGTGTTGTTATTTAGCAATTCATGTTGTTATATATTTGTTTAAAAAAAATAAATCGTTTTCCTTCTACAAATGTTTTAAATATCATAAAATTAATGTTCGGCAATTTTTTGCATTTATAACTGTGTATGCTTCGAGACTTGTACTATCGAAAGTATGAAGTTAGTCGTTTCCAATCAATTAATTTTCATTCGTTTCGAAATAAACATTTTTTTTCCAATTTCAAATTATACTATTGCTGTTTTGTCATATAGCATTCCGAAATTTTGATAATCAAATTTTTAACACAAAAATATATGTATATAAGCGCGTTCACGAAGAATTTCCCTATTAAGAATATTCATTTCAATTATTTACTAATGCAAATTAAATATTGGTTTGCTTCTTTCATTGACTGATTTTGTCGTGTGCGTTTGTAACGTATAACGAACGCTAAACAGTCTCTAATTTCTCTACATTCTAACTAACGATTCCCTCGATACAATATTAATTTCTAACTAAGGTATTCTACTAAAAGTAATAGTATCTCTTTTTGTCTACAGTTTGATAATCAGTTTGTATTACATTGCATTTTTTTAGCACTCATCTACATCAACTATAAAACCAATTTAATAAAATCGTATGCCAGTCTACATGAGTTTCGTCTTAAAGCAATCAAAATAAGGAGAATTCAAACACAAAAAGTGTTTCTGATAAATGTCATTTTTCGTATGAATTGGAAGTAAATGTTCTACCTTTTAATGTCGTTAATTTATGGTTATGCCTAAAATCAACGAAAGTACGATTTTCTGTCGTTTTATGATTATCTAGATAGCATTCTGTCATATAAAATTAATTAACCTCTATAATCTGATGTTTCAAATGAAATTGGTATACATTTATTCATATGATTAAGAACTAACCGGTGAAATTTATAATGAACATTTCATATTTGGAATAACTACATGCTTTCTTTCGAGTAAATAAAAATGGTTCCTTATTTTATGTATAGTTATGTTTAAAGAATAAATTAATATTTTGCTTGTAGTAAGAGTTTAAATGTGTCGATGTGCGACATCAACAGGCAATAGCGTAAATACACGCCTAAACTTACGATGCTAAAACTATTCCTGTAAGCAAATATAATCTCCTTTATTTCGTTTTTTTGATTTTTCTTATCCGACAGTTGAAATTGTTCTTTTTCTAAGGGCATTCATTCAGAATTTTTGCGCATTTATTTTCACCGGACATTCATCTGCATTCGTTTCACATTTGTTTACGAGAGCGTATTTAGGAAGCCATTTAGCCAGTTGCTCTTCGAAAAATTGTTCTAGATAACGGGCATGCGCATATGTTTTGGAATCCTCTGGATAATATAAGTATACAGTTTTGGACAACAATCGAACGTCAGCTACAAATGTGGCAATGTCTTTGTAGTGATTCGGACTTGATGGATCCAAACGAGTTCGGATAACATCTAGCGATATAGGGTGACAAATTATTTCATAATATGCAGTGTGTGTTGCAGTTTCTGGCTCTCTAAATGGTAAACTTTGTTCGTATTGCCAATATAATTCTAAACGTATCCTCTGTATAATCTTTAATTCATTTGCGCCAAGTTCTCCTGCATTATGTCTTTCACATTCAGCTGAACTTGCCAGTTCCGCTAAATTAACACCACGTTTCACTTTCATCTGGTAAGGAACTTATAGCTGGTATGTGACAATTTTGGTGAAATACTTTTGTATATTTATTGCAACACATCAATTCACCACCATCCAAACAAACTGAACACCAATCTTCATTTGGATCGTCTTTCTGGTCAGCTTTCTCTTCAGCAACATTCGCAATATCTGCTGAACTATGGACTTGTGGCGATGTCGTCTTATTCCTACCTTCCGGAAGAACTTGTACTCCGTTCGAATCTACTTTCGCTATTGTTGCCATCAAATCATTTATTGAATCGTCTCGAACTTTATCAATTGATTCCGTAAAATCTTTTGAGGTATCCTTTGTACTTGGACTTTTAATATTTATTATTTTAACACTAACCTGATCCGATGCTTGATCCAACGATCGTACTGACAACGAAAGATGATCCGAAATTTCAATATCTGAATCCGAGTCCCATTTATCTAGGTCGATATTGTCTTGACCTTGACCGTATGCTTCTATATATTTGGAAAAGCCTTTTGGCAGCAACACTTTCGCCTTCTCGATTCCTTTCCTTTGTGCATTCCTTTCGCGCTTGAAACCCTTGAAATCCTCGGTACGGATGCTTGTTGGCACCGCTTTGGCTGTATATACCGTATTAGAAGCGGCGCTCGGTGTTCTGTCTGGATTAGCCTGCCCACGAATATTCTCAATCACCCTCAAGTTGTACACTGGGTTCGGGAAAATAAATGGGAAGTGTATTATAGTGTATGACGTTGGTATACTCATTCGAGTTGCCAATACTCACCATCATTTGGTTGAGTTGAATTTGACCGAACTGTCGGCACACTCCGGGACTTCCTCATGGGTGGCGGCCACTACCTCCAAACTTCACTCCCATGTGGCTGTCAAATCCTGTTGACATTCCACGACAAAATTGACGTGGGATGTGCACTGGTCGCAACCAACGTGAAATGATAAGCCACCTAGCAGCAAAGTTTGTTAGTAGTGGTCACCAGCGGCGTCGCATGATTCATTACAGCGTAATCTATTTAAAAGACCTGTGACTGAAATCCTCTCCGAACTAGCTGGCCGACAAGCAGCCGCCGCGAAATGGATAACGAGTGCACGGACTGGTTGACCGATTAGTACCATTCGTTAGCACGACTCAGACTTCACGTCTAGAACCGATGAGAGATCGGTTCAGATTTCCTTCAGGAAATCTCGACGTTCAAGCGATTTCAAACGAAAATCATTACAAGCTCAGTAGCTGCACATCTGATAGCAATGACGGCTTTAACGATAGCTGCACGTTTAGATCCGCACTCAAAATCGTTTCCCTGTAATTGCGACAGCACTCAGGCTCGAATTTAAATTAATCGAATTATATACCGCATCAAAATTCATTGGGAGTCTATGTTAGAAAGTAGTAGTTGCAGTATGAAACCTTGATTTGGGAAATGATGTAAATGCCTGCGAATTACCACGCGTGCCACCAACACCTCTGGTCGCATGCAAGAACAACGATTCAAATTCGAATTTTCTCCCATCGTTGTATGTTATTTTGTTTGCGACGCGATTTCGATTGTTTCGAGGGGTTATATATTTTATGCTGCCGCAAATGTTGAATGAATGTCAAAAGTTTCCGCTACCGTGTGATCTAGTCGTAGTGCCGGGAATTTGCGTTTGATTTTGAGCCCTTGATGCTTTCGGCGCTTCTTATTGCTCCCGTTGTCCATAATGTGGCGTGTAAATCGGAAGTGGCCTAGGTACTTGAGTTTAATTACATGAAGTTAAAATTAATAAAATATTAAGTGGCTTACTTTCCGTATTCTAACAAGTAATTACTCTATGAATGCAAATTAAAATTTCTTGTTGTTGGTTACATTATAAGACTATCACAACAGTTAATAAAGTGCGACTCGGTATTGCGTAGGTTTAAATCTTACGAAATTGCTTATGGTGGTATTCGGGGTGAGCAACACTATGAAGCTTTAATCTTCACCCTTAACACGGTTCCTCTTCTCCTCTCTCCTCCTGCTAGAAGAGGGATCTCCCAGCTTGAAGCTATATCACAGCGTAACAAAACGAGACCTGGCCCCGAGTAATGTGTCAAACGGTTCCAGGCTGGCTTATTGGGTTGACGCATACCGGAAAAGAATCATAACGAGTAATGAAAAATGGATTGTGTACGAAAACTTATCTGAAAACAATCATGGACTAAGCAAGATGAGCTCCCACAATCGGCGTCCAAAGTCAATATTCACCAGAAGAAGATTGTGCTTTCTGCGTGGTGGCATTACAAGGGTATAGTCTACTTTGAGCTGCTTCCAATAAACCAAACTATTGATTCAAATGTCTGCTGTCGTCAACCAACGAAATTACATGAAAAAATTAAGAAAAAACGCCCTGAGTTGGCTAATTGCAAAGGTGTGATGTTCCATCATGATAACGCCAGACCCCACACCTCTTTGATAACCTGTCAAAAGTTACTGGAGCTCAATTGGGAACTGATGCCACATACAGTCTATAGCGCTAACTTAGCACCACCAGACTATCATTGTTTCCCTCCCTTAAAAACTATTTGAATGGTAAAACTTTTGATTTCGATCAGGCCGTGAAAAATGAGTTGGAGCAGCTCTTCGCTTCTAAAAGCCAAGTCTTCTTCGAACGTGGAATTTTTCAACTTACTCCTACCAAAAGGTGGCAATAGGTCATCCACCAAAATGACCAATATATCACTGATTAATGTTTGTTGTTAATATAAATAAACTTACTTTGAAAAACATGAATATATATGTTGTATTTGAAGTTCCCTACGCAATCTTCGAGTGTGAAATTTAGCTAAATCTATATAAATGAAAGTAATAACTTATCAGAATAAACACATGAAATTTTTCACAAAATCTAACGTACTATACTTGTACTTGATTGGAAATAATCGAGTAGTTTTTCAAGTAACAGAGCATACGCTTGATTTTTTCGTGTTTTTGTGCGTTCACCAGTTCGCTTAGAAATAAATGTTCCTGGAAAACTATGAAATCAATTTTCTAGATCCTTATGAACTTTTAAGTGGTTTTCCTGAAACTATGATATTTTAATATTCACATGAAACTATTATATTTTAACATTCACAGGAAGACTATACAATTACTTTAGATGCATGTGGATCAAGACCATCCGCTTACTGTTGTCGTAACGTCTTAGCTCTAACTGCGACAGCATGCAAAGTCACCTATGTATGAGATTTTTCATCCAAGTGGTAGTCTTAAATCGAGAGTATATGTAGCGATTGTTTTACATAGTCTCAATGATAAACATTTTTTGTGTCATTTCTTCTAAATAAATTTTTAATTTGACTGAATGGTATTACAAAATTAAAGATAAGTATTTTTAAAAACTTTTACTAATAAATTTGTTTTTTCAACATCATTCATAAAGAGATGGCTGTAAAGAAAAAATAAATTTACTACAATCATCAATGGGTTAACTAAATAAACTGTCGATATAATTGCAATAAAGTCGATTTTGGTTAATTAAGATAAGACACACCTTTCCGATTATAATTTAACAGTCTCTACAATCAAAAGATCAAGTTTAATTAAAAATAATGCCCATAGCATAGTCAAATTTTATTACTATTGTAGATTTTTTTTATTATCAACTTTCTAATGCCCTTGAAAATGTTGACAATGATTATTTTGGTTGAAATGGAAAAAACAATGTTTGTATCGTCAGAAACAAACAGTTGCTTTATAGTAACGCAAGTATTAATTATGATATTTCTGGCCGTGATTAAAACGTGCTGAAGAGTTTCGATTAAAAGCTGCTTACAGGTTAAGAGATTCATCTTTCCGAAAATAAGACGAGCGCTCTTGTATCATTGACTGTAAAATCATCGAACTTTACAAATATGTGACGCATGTACTCGTATGTTAGCTGAGTTTTATCGAATCCATATCGTGACATATCAATTTGGAATATCTTCAAAGTTACACATGGAACATTGCAGAATGGAAACCATTGCATAAAATAGGTCGAAAGTTGAAGTTATTAACATTGCTTCGGTTTTTGAGTCATGTTGAAAACGAGACGTAAATCTTTTTCTTTTGTCACTTAATTAAGTCGGCCTATAAAGCTCGAGCATTTAGTTCATTCAATTCAATTCAATTTTCTTAAACTATCCAGTAAACATGAAACTTCTTCTTTGCTTTCTATCCGCTATTTGGCTAGTCAACGCGGGATTCTTGTACAAGAGTACTCTTCTAGGTGGATTTAAAGGTCTCGGTGGGGGCTTGGGTCATTTAAGCCGACACAGCTATGGAAGTCACGGATTTGGAGGTGGATTTGGTAGTGCTGTTCATGGAATTGCTAACGTAGTTAAGACCGTTTCAGGACATGGCGGCTTTGGGGGCCATGGAGGCTTTGGAGGTCACGGAGGCTTTGGAGGTCACGGAGGCTTTGGAGGTCACGGAGGATTTGGCGGACACCATGGCGGATTTGGTGGTTTTGGCGGTCATGGTGATGGCTTTGGAGGGCATAAGAATATATTTGGTATATACGGAGGAGTTTTTAAAGGCTAATTGTGTTAGTCAACGTGATTCTCTTACAGCAGAAACTATTTCAAGTTGTTGAGTAATTGTTAAGTGTTTATTGTTATTAGTGTTTTATATTGAAAAATTTACATGAATAAAGTTTTTAAGCTTCATAATACTATTTTGATTTTGTAACATTCATTTGGATCCTTGAAATCGCAATGCTCTAGCTTAAAAAAAAAAACAAAAACTAAGATAAATTATTATAATTAAATTGTTTGTTCATAGTTTGAGTTAAAAAATTGTAGCAATACGTATCTAATTTTTTCCGAACATTCCGTAGTCTGTGACATTCATTTCATATTATAATAATTCTTTGTTCTCTGTATTGATTAGCCCAGTCATATTAGGGCTTTCACCTCGGAATGAAAGATAATAAGCTGCAAATTGGTATGAATCTTTGTTTTGTCATTCTAAATGTTGTCTCAAAAGTCACAATCGTTATCGTGTTCGCGTCTCAAGATATTTAAGGTCAAAGGTCACAAAAATCGGTTTTTCGCGAATATCTGGCTTCCTATCGGTTAAATGAGATTTGCATTTATTATAAAAGTTGTAGGCTATAAAATTCCCTACAACTTTTGTTTAAACTTTTTTTTCATACGACCAACCGTTTTGAAGGTAGAGCGCGAAGAGTGCACATCGTACAGTCATATACGGCCTAATGCAAGGTCAAGCGTGAGTTATGGTTATCAGTACGTTATAAAGTCAATTATTTACTTGGAAATTATTATTAAACAATGCCTATTATTTATGTACTAACTATTAATTATTTATATTGATTATTTATATATAATTATTCATATTTAACTATTTAAGTATAAAATATTATTAATTCTGGATTATATATTTTAGTTTTATTTTAAGTTAAAATGATAGTAAGATTATATATCTTACACATATTTTTATTTATTATTAAATACGGCATAATATACATTTATCAAAATGTGAGTTCAAATATCAAAAGTATCTTTATTGATTTTAATTGTAATGAAATTGGAAATGGAAGCTAATTATCTTCTTCTTGTTCGTCGTCTTCTTCTTCTTGTCGCTCAAAAATGTTCGATTCATTGTCATCATCCTCATTATCTGTCATGTTCATCTCCAAACCTTCCAGAATATCGGGATCATATGTATTTTCTTCATCGGGATTACTTGGATACAGTGAAGCGTTGAGGCAAGCTTGTCCGTTGCACTGGCCGCAAGCTAAAGAACATTGTAGCCCTGATTTTCTGCATCCACAGCGGGAACCACAACCATTTTTGCAATTGCAAAATATTACGTTTAGTAGTTCGGCTGGTGCTGGAGGTAATAACGTTCGTATGGGCTCCAGGATTTCATTTTCAAGCATCCAGTTAAATATGAATAATTATATATAAATAATCAAGTTACTTACTTTAATTAAATATAAATAATTAATAGTTAGTACATAAATAATAGGCATTGTTTAATAATTATAATTTCCAAGTAAATAATTGACTTTATAACGTACTGATAACCATAACTCACGCTTGACCTTGCATTAGGCCGTATATGACTGTACGATGTGCACTCTTCGCGCTCTACCTTCAAAACGGTTGGTCGTGTGAAAAAAAAGTTTAAACAAAAGTTGTAGGGAATTTTATAGCCTACAACTTTTATAATAAATGCAAATCTCATTTAACCGATAGGAAGCCAGATATTCGCGAAAAACCGATTTTTGTGACCTTTGACCTTGAATATCTTGAGACGCGAACACGATAACGATTGTGACTTTTGAGACAACATTTAGAATGACAAAACAAAGGTTCATACCAATTTGCAGCTTATTATCTTTCATTCCGAGGTTGACCCCTTTTTTTACCTAACATGACTGGGCTAATGGCATTCTAAGCGCGATCACATGAGGCGATGGGTCTATTAAATTATAATATCTGTGATGCAGAGGGGGTTCCCCGTACCATAGATTGCAGTTTATGGTACGGAGAATCCCCTTTTAAACTAAAGTAAACATAAAATAAAGATTGATTATGATTGTTTGTAGTTTGGTTAAGTGAGGTATACGGTAAAGAGTGTTTTAGTCAAAAATCGATACAATTTTTATTTTTATTGCTAAAAGTTGAAGATTTATTGGTTTCACATATCCAAAACAACATAATTGGGCTTTCCTTGGAAAAAAATGAAAAGTTGAGGAGCAAATTTAGCACGAAGAATCTCACTACTCAAAACAAGCGGAAGCTCAAAATACAATCGCTACTCCAATTTGCATGGCATCAGGTTGGTCAATACATGTTGTTAATGTTAGCTGTGGTATTCCTTCGGATATTGCACAAATTGGAGAACCAATAAAACAAGTTGTTTTAGACACATATCCATAACAACATAATAGAGCTTTTGTCTCTGATTGGTTCAAGCATTATAAATGGTTGCAGTATTCTGTCGAGAAAGATGCTGCTTTTTGCTATCCAGCAGCAATTTTACCTCATGGAAGCAAACAGACTTCGTACATTTCTACAGGATTTAGAAACTGGAAAAATGCAACTGGTTTTAAAACTGATTTTCTAAAACATAAAAAATCAATTTCTCATATTCAAGCTACATATGTCGATGTGGCAGGAGAAATTACAAAGAATATCTACATCTAGTAGTGTTGAACCGTTAATAAACTAAAAATTATTAGAAAAATACAGGTATTACTTGAAGTCTGTCATTGAAGTAATACAATTTCTAATTGTCAACGAATTAGCTTTGCGTGGAAATTATATTTTGGAAGAAGAAAAAGAACAAGAATTATTTCAGAATTTATTTGAATACACATGTATGAAAGATCCAAATTTGAACGAGGTTCTCACTCATATATCACAAAACGCAACATATCGTTCACCTGAAATTCAAAATGAAATAATTCAAGCAATGGTTCAAGCAGTACGAAGTTCCATTGTCAAAGATATTAATGAAACTGATGTGAAATGGTTTACTCAAATGGAAGATGGGACGAGATAATCACAAAAATACTGCATAAGCAATACGTTGCGTCAAGAATGGTGGCGTCAATGAGTCGCTGCTGATGGTCAAGACTACTGAAAACCTTAATGCAGCCACTTTCGCGGAATCAACGTAAAGTACTCTGTCGGAAAATAACATTGACCCCTCTTGTATGCTTAGCCAATGCTATAATGGCGCAAGTGTAATGAGCTGGAAAGTTTCAGGAGTTGCGACTTGAATAGAAAATAAATTGGGCCGAAAAATTCCTTACGTCCACTGCAATAACCATCGCTTGCATCTAATAGTCATCAAGACTCTTTCAGAAATCATCCTGTCAAAATAGCTGCCTTATATGGTGGAAAAAGATTGGTCGACTCCTCGAACAATGCTGGCCTGGACATTTGGCATCGATTTTGCAGACTTTGAAAGAAATTAAAAATGGCAGGTTCAACGGTGATGACGTCACCAAGAGTATCGGTATTAAAAAAGTCATGCTTGATCTGGAATTCCGAATGGCCATGGTGGTGGCCAAAAAAAAACTTTTCCACGCTACAACCTGCAGACGCAGCTTTGCAAGCCCGCAGCGCAGGATTGAAAGATGCCATAACAATCATAAAGTGTGTCAAAGATGAAATTATAAAATTAAGATCAAATCAAATGTATAGTATAATCAAATTCTGGAAGAAGCTAAGTCTTTTACAATTGGGTCAACAATTTCATTATTAAGAATTTTATTATTCTTATAAATCATTTGAGAATGTATAATTACACAGCAGACAGTAATTTACCCAGTTCAACTATCATCATCTATTGAATGATACCAAAATTTTTCAAAATTTGGCAGATAAACGTACACACCTCGACCAAAGAAAACAAAGGAAACGTTCTACAATCATCTGGAAATACTAGCCAACAATTCTGGGCGATTTCAACGCTAAGGTTGGCTTTGCACTACCTTCTCGGTGAACGACTAGAGGACATAGCCTCCACGATGAAACAAATGACAACGGCCTGCGCTTGGTTGACTGCATGCAGTAGAAATCTAGTCATACTTTCGACTTGCTTCCTACATTGATGCATTCACAAAATGACCTGGGTATCACCGGATGGCAACACACAAAACCAGATTGTCCGTGCTCTGATCCAACAACGTTAGGCCTTGAGCATACTTAATGTTCGTACATACCGAGGAGACAATTGTAACTCAGACCATGACTTGATGAAGTTAAATTATCGATATCGTTTTTAAAAGGCGAGTTCAGCGGAGATCAGCTCGTTACAAGTATTTGACCTCGAAAGCATCCAAACGGCTTCTGTGGTTACAAATTTCACGGAGATCCTCGACAACCAGCTGGCTCACATCCTATCAAACACATCGCTGAAAACAAGCAACAACCTCCGGATGGAAGAGGAAGCTACTATTAAGACCTTGGCAGAACAGACGATCAGACATCAAGTTCAGAGCAAGAGAAATGAATGATTCGATGATGAATGCCAGAATGCGTTAGAAAAAAAGAATCAGGCATACAAAAACTACAAAGGTAGGAAAACCAGAACGAAGAGAGAACAATATGAAAATCACAGAAGAGCAGCGAGTAAGATAATTAGAATTAAGAAAAGAAAATACTATAACAACCAATTGAGAAGTATTGATGTAAGTCTAGCGAACAACAACACAAGACAAGTATGCAAACTAGTGAAAAGGTGGAAATGAGGTTACCAGCCCAGAATCACGCTTCGCCGTGATGCCATCGGTAATATAATCGCTGATGAAAACAGGATTAAGGAAAGATGGGCATCATATTTCAAGGACTTCTTTAATTCTCCATACAGCTCCAGAACATCGGAGCCTATAGATGTTTCCGGAGAGCTTCCAGTGGCCACACTAACTCTGGATGAAGTCTGTTTCAACATCAAAGCCCAAATTAATAACAAAGCGCCGGGCATCGATGAGATTTACGTAGAGTTCATCAGATATGATGGCAGCAGCGTTCATAAAGCTATTCACAAAGTTATCCAGCACATTTTGCAAAAAGAACATATGTCAAAAGAGTGGAACCAATCAACTATATTCTCTATCCACCAAAAAGTTGACAAGCTACAGTGCGATAACTATATCACTGCTTTGTATGGCGTACAAAATATTTTCAAAGATCATAGAAAATATAATCGGATCATATTCCAACAGTATTATTGGGGGGTATCAAGGTGGTTTTAGAGCAGGTAAAATGACAATAAATTAATTTTTCACTGTCAAACAGATACGTGAGATATGCTGCGAGGTCAAAATAGACATGCGCCAAACTTTCGTTTACTTTAAGCAAGTATACGACAGTATTGATCGTAACGTACTGTGCCAAATAATATGCTTTTTTTATCATCCCAGCTAAATTGGCTCCCAAGTCCGCATCAATAACCAACTCACCGATACCTTTGACACAAATATCGGTCTAAAGCAGTGAGATGGCCTGGCCCATTACTATTCAATTTAGCTCTGGAATACATCATAAGAAAGTTACCTGTCGATACGTGAGATACATCACTATACAAGCCGAGACAAGTAGTAGCCTTTGCGGATGACATCAACAGCTTGTCATGATCATTAACCATTATCAACGAACTATTCCTGAAACTCGACAGTGAATCAAGACTAGTAGGGCTACAAATCAATGAGAATAAAATAAAGCGCATGACGCAGTCAAGGAAAAATATCTCAAATACATAAAATATTCACTTGGAGACTACAATATCATGTGAGCGAATTTGTGCATTGGGTGCCAAATAATGAGAACCGATAATGGAAGAGACGAAATACGCCAAAGAATACAGCTCGTAAATAAAATATTTTATTCAGTCTTGACGATTTTGAAGACCAGCTGCATGCACAGGAAAACAAAGCTCCAAGTATACAAATCTGTGATAAGACCTGTGCTACGCTATGGGTGTGAAAAATAGACCCTAACCCAAGCATCCGCAAACATATTGAACGCATTTGAGCGACGAGTACTGGGGCAAATAACTGGAGCGAAGCTAGATGGAAACCAATGGTGAACTCAATACAACCAAGAGCTGAATGAAATTTTTGATGAGCCACAGGTCTCAAGGATTTAAAGACTGCGAACGCTGCAATGGGTTGGCCACATGAATCGTATGGACGGGGAACGGATACCCAAAAAGGAATTCGTTGAGAGAACTGAAGGTCGGAGACCAGTGGGGAAACCGAGGAAACGCTGGTATGACTCAGTCAACGAAAACAGTTCAGCGCTGTTCGGATTTCAAAATTGGAGGATGTGGTCACCGGACTGAAACAATTAGTGTCGCTGTTTGCAGAATGCGAAGGCCCAAGAGGAGCTGTAGTGCAATGAAAAAGAAGAAGAGGAAGAAGTTGGATACTAAGGAAAGCGGAAGCAAAGAAGGTAGGTTATATGTAGTGGCAAATGCTGCACATGCGCAAACTAAAACCACAAGAGCAAATTATCAGAAGAAAGAAGATTGAAAAGAATAGTAAGTTCAATATGTTTGCGGATACTTGGGTTAGGGTCCATGCTTCACACCCATAGCATAACACAGGTCTTATCACAGATTGTTATACTTGCAGCTTTGCTCCCTGTGTATGCAGCTGGCCCTCAAGATCGTCAAAACTGAATAAAATACTTTATTTACGAGCTGTATTCTTCAGCGTATTTCGTCTCTTTCATTGGTGGTTCCCATTATTTTGGCACCTAAATACACAAATTCACTCACATTTTTGAGACTGCATCCGCCAAGTGTGATATTTTTTCTACTTGAGGATCTGTTCTCGACTGCGGCATGAACTTTGTTTTCTTTTTATTGATTTGTAGCCCTGCTAGTTTTGCTTCGCTGTCGAGTTCCGGGAAGAATTCTTTGGCAGTTGTTAATGATCGTGACAAAATGTTGATGTTGTCCACATAGGCACCGCATGGCTTGACTTGTGTAGTAATGTATCTGTTGTATTAACACGTTATGACCTACTCCAGAGTCAAATTGAATCGCAATGCGGCCAGCCTTTCTCCCTGCTTTACTCCGATATTTTTGTCAAAAGCATCGGTGAGTTGGTTATTGATGTGGACTTGGGAGGTCATCAAGTTATTGTCAGTTTGGTGAGACGGACTAATATCAAAGCAAAGCATTATTTGGTACAGTATTATTTGGTACAGTACCTTATGGTCAATACTGTCCTCTGCTTGCTTTAAGTCAACGAAAATTAGTGCACGTCTATGTTGAACCCCCAGCATTTTTCAAGTGCCTGCTTGACTAGGAACAATTGGTCTATTGTCGATCTACCTGCTCTGAAACCACCTTGATACTTCTCAATAATAATGTTGACGTATGATTCAATTTTATTTTCTGAGATCATTCAAAATATTTTGTGCGCCGTATGAAGTATTGATATGTCTCCATAATTTTCATACTACCCACGAAACACCTCCCTTGTGAACCCAAGAACCCAGCCTGAGACCGTTTGACACATTACTTTCGGCTAGGTCTCGTTTTGTTTCGTCACGAGGCGCCTACAAGCTGGGGGATCCCCCATTTAGCAGGAGGGGAGAGGGGAAGTGCCAAACAAGGGATCCTCCGGCCCCAACGCCTTCATCTACTGTGAATGCCTTTTATCTTTTAAGATTGCGCGAGCATAATGTGCCACCTGGTTCCATTTGTCGACCAATTTGAGCATCACTGGAACTAAATTATCCGCAGTGAGTTCTGGTGTCTCCCTGTAGAGATCCCTTTGCAGCTTGTCCCATTTTGTGCACCCAAAAGTGTGTGGCAGGCATTGTTTTCTTCTCCTGGGCAATACTGACAAGCAGGAGACCGTGACTTACCAATCTTGTGCAGTAAGACTGAAAACAACCATACCCGCTCAAAAATTGGGTCAAATAGAAGTCAGTTTCACCATATCTGCGATTTAACCACGGTTTCACACCTGGGATGAGGCGCGCAGTCCACCTTTCCTTCGTAATATTCACCCAAGTCTGCTGTCAATCGTTGAGTGAGCGCTGTCTCTCCTCGTGGACAACCATCTCCATCACACCCTCGTTTTGACGGAGGTAAATAGCATGTCACTCTCTAGCAAGGAGGGCAACAGGTATCACGCTTGCAATGACTCTCACCACCGCATCAGAGAATGTTGGATACGAAGATGCAATCCTCCGTGCTCCTCTTCTCTGTACCTGTGCCAAGTGTTTTCGGTATACCTCCTTACTGAGGGCGTCGCCCCATATTTCTGCTCCATACAATAGCACTGCGCCTAAAGAACTCATCAAGAGTCGTCTTAATGATGGGCCGATACTTCCGAATTAGCCTTCGCACCCGTTGCCCTGATTTGCTCAGAGAAACTTCTCTTTGAGTCGATCAGTAGCCCCAAGTACTTCACCGCTGGCTTCGATTCGATTAGTATGTTTCCAATACTGATCATTTTTACTCTAGGGATTCTGTTTTTTGTTAAGATGACCACTTCGGTTTTCTCCAGTGTTAAACAGAACCCACGAGGAGTCATTTAGTCTCTTGCTCGGCATTAGTATTAGCATACCGAGCCTAAGTTGTGCTTGTTTAACGGTGTGTCCAGCAACCAGAGCTGCAACATCATCCGGATGTTGCCCATCGTAAAATTCATTCCACAGGTCCGGACGAAGGATAGATCCCTGGGCAACTTCCGATGTAACTTCATCGTTTCATGAAGAAGGCTTCAGTCCTTCAGGTAGTCCCTCAAAAGCTGCATTAGACATTCTGGAACTTGGAAAGAGGATCTAGCGGAATTGAAGGCGTTCCTGACGTTGAGTGTCATTAACAGGAGGATCCATCGCTTGGTGCAGCTATACGTCTGTGACCTTTGGAACACGCTCACCACCATGTCCACACGTCTGTGACCTTTAGAACAGGTCACCAGCAGCACGATTTGCGTCAATGTGCCTTCCCTTGGTGAGTTTCTCTAGCACTTTCCCAGCAGTGTCTAGCATGCATAACGGGCCGTTTGCAGATGCCAACCCGGGATTTCCCTTCCTCTTGCTGATCAACACGAGCCTCGTTACCATCCACTGTATCGGGAAAACTCCATTTAGCAAGTGTTGAATGTGCTAAGCAATAGGTCAGGAAATGGTGATAGACCTGGAGCCTTCCTCGCTTTCAGGGAAAGGACTGATTCTTCAAGTTCCGACTTTGTAAAGAGTGGGCACTTGGTTGCTGTTTCACTATAGCCGTGCCGATGTTTTCGACGGGGCAAAGAAGCGTTGCAAGCAGTCATGTTGATGCTTATACTTGAGTTCGACACGTTTTGAACTGCCAGTTCTTTCGTCCCTGCGAATCTCCCTGATGCGGGGCACCTACTGTGAGCACCTCCTTCCAATGTTCCATCCAATTGTAGAAAGCCAAGAGCATTGATGAGTTGTCCTTTAATACTCTCCAATTGTGTACCCTACGTACTAAGGACTCCAAGGCGAATATCATGTTTGTTATGGTTTCTTCACAGCCAAAGCCGCGGAAAGTTGGTGCATTTCCGGTGTTTACGACGAACGCCGTCCTTGCCACCATTTGCAGGATTCATTTTCCCCGTGGATCTATTTGAGGCATGTCCCATTCGATTGCTTTAGCGTTGAAGTCTCCCCCAATGAGCACATTCTCATCTGCGTTTGAAACAGTCCCTCAAAAGCAATAAACTTGGCTTGGAAAGATGATATCGATTCGTTTGACGTTAGGTACATACTAAAGAAGGTGGTTCCTGAGCACCGAACCCACACAAAACCTTCCCACGTCAACAGCTCTTTGGCAGCATTCTGGCAGGTGGAAATCACAATTTCGAACCCAGATGGAAGCAGTACCGGTTTCATCAGGGCACCATGATGCCGAAATTTTATCATGATGTTGTTCTCTCAGCAGCAAAAAGTCGGGTTTCATGTCCCTGCGGTCTAGGCTTAGCTGCAGGATGTGGGTTATTAAAGTTCTGATTTTGCCATGGCTAGGACTTCTTGGAAAACCCGGCATTTTCCTGATCAAAAGACGTGTCCAAGATCAGGGCTTGGATCAGCATCCTTGCAAAGAATACAGTGACTCTCCTTCGGACACTCTTTTCTCTTATGTCACATTTCACCGCACTTGTAACATAGGGAATTCTTAGCCTACTTTGTATGCTTGTCTGGTGTTGTTGCTCGTTAGACATACATTTGTACTTCTCAATTGGTTGCCATATTATTTTCTTTTCTTACTTCCAATTATCTTATTCGCTACTCTTCTGAAATTTTCTTTGTGTGCTCTCTTTGTCCTGGTTTTCCTATCAACCTGTTCTTTGTACGCCTGATTCTTTTTGTCTAACGCATTTTGGCACACATCACTGAACCAATCATTACTCTTGCACCGAGCTTGATGTCCGATTGTTTGTTTCACCACGGATATAATTACCGCTTTCACTCAACAAGAATGCCGTTTATATGTAATGAGTTGACTAGTCTTTCCAGGTGATTGTAGAACTTTTAATTCGCTTCTTCATCTTTTCCTTTGGTCGGGGCGTGAACATTTATCAGCCAGATTTTGAAAAATTTGCTTTTATACGGACCGCACAAAACCGTTCATTGAGTGCCTTAAAATCAATAACGTGTTATTTGACTCCCTATTTACAATAAAGGCCACTCCGAATTCTCGTTTCCCAGTTCCACTTTCCAATTCGCACTTTTGAATATTGTCTTGATGTCTCATGTCTTGAATATCATTTCCAGTCCAGTTCATTTCCTAGATTGCTAGTATTTATAATTTATATTGACTGGCCTTTTGGAAAAGGTCCTTAACAGCGCCAGCGTAATGGAGTGATCTGACATTTCAGGATCCAATGCCATAGTCTTTTTTCCGTTTGCGATTTCGTTGCATTGAGTCCAATCCATTTCGAGGCCCATCGGCAGGTTTCGAAACATTTAAGGGTTTTCCAGGAACTGGAAGTCAGCCCCGTTGCCCAACCTCCATTCAGGTAGCATGGTTATGACTTCGATACCTTCATCAGGCGCGGAAGATTCGCCTTCACCGTCTTACGTCCCCACAAAGGAGGTGTTAGTAGGGTTTAGTAGCGAGCTGTAGATGTATTTACAGTAATTGGCATTTCTCGGCATACAGGTATAATGTCCCACTTTTGGGGAACCAGCAAACCCAATGTGTGACCCTGAGAGCATTTACTACCATTTAATAGGGGGGTTTGGGATGAGGAAACATGGAAGCTGTGGGTGGGAAAACAAGGGGTTCCCTCCTTTTTTCTCAATAGTGCTTGGGACCGTCTATGGCGGAGTTTATTATCCAACTAGATAGAAATAAAATTGAAACCCATGTGCGATACTGCAACATAGAAGGATATAGCGAAAATGACGAATTCTTTGCCTGCACTCCTAGAAATATGTTCATGTAGATTTCCGAAACACTGTGATGTGATTAGATGTTGGTAAATTTGAAACTTTCAGCAGTAGAATGTTGCTCGTAAAAATTACAATAGATTAATTACAAGTCATACATTTTACAAATTCAGAAAGGTCACCCTTTTATATTCACCTATCCCAGCAAAATTATCGATCAGTTTTAACCACCATTAACTATTCCACAGCTTTTATCCAGTCTTAAACGTTAATTTAAAACATGAATGAAAACGGTGATAAATCAGATCTCAACGATTTTCAACAAAGCATTAAAATAGGAAATCTATGCACATGATTTCCTCTTCAAAGCTTTGTTTGCAAACCATCATTCGATCTTGAGTAGTTGTCAGTCCATATATTACCTCTTGCATCGATGTTAATCGCCACGGCAAGTAAAGAAAATGAGCAAGTTACCAAGTTACTTTGCTCAATCAATTTACTTCAATTCGGTAAACAACATATTCTTTTGAAACATACATACATGTGTCAATTATATGTATGTAAATGCATGAGCATACATAAATTCATATGAAATGTTAGTTAAAGTAGTTGACTAAGAATTTGTGAAGTAAACGAAGTCTTGTGCTTTAAGAATGTGTACATTTTGCTATTATGTAATAAATACATACAAATTCTATTGGTAGTAGCTGGCAAGGAATCATACCATGCGCTATCATATGTTTACTGAATAGTATATACATATATATAGCATATATATATATATATATATATATATATATATATATATATATATTTATATATATATATGTATATATATATATATCTATATATATATATATCTATATATATATATATATATATATATATATATATATATATATTTATATATATATATATATATATATATATATATATAGATATATATATATATATATATATATATATATATATATATATATATATATATATATATATATCTAAATAATATAAAGAAATGCATTCCAAAGTAATCAGCCCTCATATAGTTTTAAGTATAGAATTTCTACCATTCGGCTTACAAAATTGGCTGCTGACTCCATATTTCATCCTTCAATTCAAGGTGAGGCTTCTTTTGAAAGATTTTCCATGATCCTGCATAAAATATCACAAAGCTAATTCAGCCCCAGAACTTAGCGCGATGTCTGCATCATTTTGTTGATTTGCGTACGTTCGATAAATCACTTGCAGTGTGGGCAACGCTCAATTGAGTACAATTGTTATGGAAATGTAGACGAATTTGTGCAGCTATTACGGTGGCATTTTATTTGTCCACTCGAGACTATAGTGACCACACCAGTGCCAATCGAAGTGATAAGTCAACGTGAGATGTTATATTTGTAGTCAAATATCTTGGCTGGGGAATAACGTCAATTATAAGAAATTTTTGAGCTACCCAAGTTAAAGAGAAGAAAATATTACTGTAATAATGTCACTGTAGCGTATTATAAGAAGAAGCAATGACGTGTAGCTAAGAACGTTTTAAGTAGCGGAATTTAGTTCCGTCAATTTCTTCTTCTTCGGAAAGGTTTTCGACTTACTCACGTATAAGTAGAAACTACGGGTCCTCGATGATGGGAAACAACAAGTCCAAGTAGGAAACAGCGCCGAAACGTCAAGACAGATAGCTGTTAATTCAAATGCATCACGCTTTAATCTAGTTTAACAGTTTTGGCGCTGTGATCTGGTTCAACGCGAACATATGACGAATTCTCTGTTATCGACTTGACCGGGAATGAACATGGTGTCGATGCAGTCAGCCAATTGACAGGCATGTATGTATGTAAGAAGCAGAAATCAACAAATTTCTATTAGCACTTAAAGAAATGCACCCGTGCCCAAGGCAAATAAAGCACACAATTATCATTCTAAGAATCAAAATTGATTTAAGTCCCTTCATGATTGCAATGATTTAACCTGGATCAAGTTAATGGGAATGCACATTGAACAAACGGCAAGCAACGATCAGAAAAGATGCGCAATCAATAGGCAAACACGATGGGCTAGATGAAAGTCTTCCTGAAACTCGACAGCGAAGCAAAACTAGTAGGGCTACAAATCAATGAGAACAAAACAAAGCTCACATACAGGAAAACAAAACTACAAGTATACAAATCTGTGATAAGACTTGTGTTATGCTATGAATGCATGGACCCTTACCAAAGACATATAAAGTAATGGATGCGAAATGAGCTTATTTTCACCCATACGTGAGTGAAGTACTTTTAATACATACATGCCTTCCTCTCCCATGCGAATTGAAATCCCCCTACCTTTCACGCCGCTAGAGAATCCACACACTTAAGTGGCTCTCTAGTTGCTCTCACGAAAATCCCACTACTCTTACACCTTAAGGCGCAGCCCCCAGTGAAACTGAAAATTTGGGTAAACTTTACAGCCGTTCACCTCAGAAACGTGACGAATATTTGCAAAATTTTTTTAAGCAAGACGTCGGAATGAACCTTTGGCTATCGAATCAACTCGTTAAATTTTGCAAAAAGTTTTTTGGAAAAGCTATTAAATTCAAACAAAATAGCATGTTTTCATTGAAAAATGTAGTAGATCTCGGAAACTAGTTAACGTACCGAGTTGATTGAAGCTATGGTTGTTAGATCTGAATTATTTGCAGTGAATTAACTCATCAAAAATTTAAAAAAGTTTTTTGCAAAAAATTTCCTAGAACAAAATGTTGGAATTTGATACAAATCAATGTGCTGGATGATATTTGTTCAGTGTGTGCAAATCACACATTTTGTTCTAGAAAATTTTTTGAAAAAAACTTTTTTAAATTTTTGATGAGTTAATTCACTGCAAATAATTCAGATCTAACAACCATAGCTTAAATCAACTCGGTACGGTAAGTAGTTTCCGAGATCTACTAAATTTTTTAACGAAAACATGCTATTTTGTTTGAATTTTATAACTTTTCCAACAAACTTTTTGCAAAATGTAATGAGTTAATTCGATACCCAAAGGTTCATTCCGACTTGTTGCTAAAAAATTATTGCAAATATTTGTCACGTTTCTGAGGTGAACGGCTGTAAAGTTTACCCAAATTTTCAGTTTCACTGGGGGCTGCGCCTTAACCCCCGAATTGTCAACAAAATATCAACCATATGATTGAAAACATATGAGTTGTGAAAATTCAACATTAATGGGAAACGTCTAATCAAGTTGAATTTGAAATTGTATACAAAACAATTTTTTAAGATAAACCGTGTTGAATCTAGTGCAAAAGCGTTGCAAATGTGATAATTAATCAAACTGAAAAGTTTGTTACGGATCGCGAGTGTTTTTGTGTCGAAATATGAAAAATGAAGTGACGTGTGTGGGATTATAAAAACAGCTCTAGGAAGCATGTCAGGGAAGTATCCTTCGTAGGGTAAGTCATGCTCAATCTTTTACATCGTTCAAGTTAGAATACCCGCACGGAAAATTGATTAAGTTCAAGATCCGAAAATTAGTGGGAGACGTCACATCAAATTTATTTGAAATTCAAATCAACAGCTACTAACGCGCCAACTTCACGCTACATGATAAAGTGCTTTAATTCTCTCGATGCATTTTGTATCCATTCTCTCTGAGATCTATGACCCTTACCCAAATATCCGCAAACATATTTAACGCCTTTGAGCGTCGGGCCCTGATGCAAATAATAGGAGCGAAGCTGCATGGGGACCAATGGCGTATTTGATACAACCATGTGCTTTTTGACTAGCCGGAGGGCGCAATATTTGTAAAACTGCAGAAGCTGCAATGAGCTGCATACATGAATCGTATGGACGAAAAACAGGTGATGGGAGAACTGAAGCCCGAGACCTACATTATTAAGTTAAAAATATTTTTCAAAAAACAATATCAAATTCAATTTAATGAAAAATATTGCACATTTTATATTTCAATTGGAAAGAGGAGAAAAACAACCAACTCAATTTAAAAATTAATTATGTTGTAATACTAACACAACAGTAAACTTTCATCCTACATCTTATATATTTCTTCTTCTCTCGGGCCTTTGCTTTCTATAAACAGCCCCTTCATTTGTCTCGGTCCATTGATTGCGTACTCCGATTTTGAAATCTGAGCACATCTTATATGTCATAGCCTAATTCTAATAAAATTCAATCAAAAACTTCATCTTATACCAATAAAATACTATGAAAATGTTCCTAACCTAAAGTTGAACCTTATCCCTAAACCTTATATAATAAACATAACATATACTTATCTAAATATTGAAACCTATCCCTTATTATTAACAGAAGCAAACAACAACACTAAATGTAGCAATAATCAGCTGAAACTCAAAACAAAGGAACGAAAAACACAACAAAAAAAAAACATAACCACGACTAATTTAGACATTGTAATTTAATACCTAGATTGCTTCGTCCAAATGAGTATCTCCATTGGAATTGTTGGTCTCATGAACTCGAATTCGAAGGATATTTTTCCTTTTTATCGGTGGTCCGTCTTTATATGTGAAATATAATTGGAACACCGTCAGGATCAAAAACAAATCGATTCATGTCCAAATATATGAATGCTTCTGGAGAAACTAACCCAGTAGCGAGACAAGTCTCAAAATGGCCATTTGTAGGGTGGAACGGCAGTGAAATCCAAGGGTTTTCACATGCTAGACACGGCTGTGAAAGTGCTAGAGAAACTCATCAAGGGAAGACTCACTGATTCGTGCTGCTGGGGACCTATCTCCTCGGCAGTACAGCTTTAGAGCAGGACGTTCTACCATTGATGCGATTGCAGAGGTGGTGAACGCGGTCCAAAAGGCAGAGGCATATAGTCGCACCAAGCGACGGATCGTCCTGTTGGTGACACTCGACGTCAGGAATGCCTTCAACTCCGCTAGATGGGTGGATATTCTGGACACGCTGGAAAACTCTTTTCAAGTTCCAGAATATCTAATGCGGCTTTTGAGGAACTACCTAAAGGACCGAAGCCTGCTCTACGACACGACACAGGGCCAACGAAGGATGGAAATTACATCGGGTGTTTCCCAGGGATCTATCCTTGGTCCGGACCTGTGGAACGTGTCTTACGACGGGCTACTGAGACTTGAGATGCCAGATGAGTCGCGCTTGGTCGGCTATGCGGATGGTGTTGCGGCTCTGGTCGCCGGATGCACCGTTGAACAAGCGCAACTTAGGCTAGGTATGCTAATGTGCCGAGTGAGGGACTGGATGACTGCTCGCGGGCTCAGTTTAGCACTGGAGAAAACCGAAGTGGTCATCTTGACAAAAAAGAGAATCCCTAGAGTAAGGATGATCAGTATTGGAGACATACAGATCGAATCGAAGCCAGCGGTGAAGTACCTGGGGCTACTGATCGACTCGAAGATGAGTTTCTCTGAGCAAATCAGGGCAACGGCTGAGAAGGCTGCTTCGGGAATATCGGCCCTGAGTCGACTTATGGCCAACGTAGGGGGACCCAGCCCATCAAGGAGACGCCTCTTGATGAGTGCTGTAGGGTCAGTGCTAATGTACGGAGCAGAGGTATGGGGCGACGCTCTCATCAAGGAGGTATACCGAAAACGATTGGCACAGGTACAGAGAAGAAGAGCACTGAGAATTGCATCTTCGTATCCAACAGTCTCCGACTCGGCGGTGAGAGTGATTGCTGGCGTGATACCTGTTGCCCTCCTTGCTAGAGAGCGCCGCGCTATTTACCTGCGCCGAAACGAGGATGCGAGGGAGATGGTTGTCCGCGAGGAGAGACAACGCTCGCTCAACGATTGGCAGCAGTCTTGGAGGAATTGCACGAAGGGAAGGTGGACTGCGCGCCTCATCCCGGATGTGAGACCGTGGCTAAATCGAAGGCATGGTGAGACTGACTTCTATCTGACCCAGCTTTTGAGCGGGCACGGGTGTTTTCAGTCTTACCTGCACAAGATCGGCAAGTCACGGTCTCCCGATTGTCGGTTTTGCCCAGGAGAGGAGGAAAATGCCTGTCACACATTTTTTGCGTGTACGAAATGGGCCAGGCTGCGAAGGGAACTCTACAGGGAGACGGGAGAGCTCACCCCGGATAATATAGTTGCGGTGATGCTCGAATCGGTTGACAAATGGAACCAGGTGGCACATTATGCTCGGGCAGTCCTAAAATATAAAAGGGACTCACAGCAGACGGAGGCACTGGGGCTGGGGGATCGCTCTTCTGGCAATTCCTCTTCCCCTCTCCCCTCTCGCTAGGAAAGGGACTCCCCAGCTTGAAGGCGCCCCACTGCGTAACAAAACGAGACCTGGCCCGAAGTAATGTGTCAAACGGTTCCAGGCTAGGTTCTCAGATTGACAGGGGAGGTGTTTAGTGGGTAGTCCAAAGGTATCCTCCATGGGAGTCCCACACTGCCAGACTCGGCGGGCATAAATGCCTTCACCTCCCTACCACAAAAAAAAAAAAGGGTTTTCACTCACAGTTACATATCTTTTGATGTGATTCCGAAGAAGTCTCAATATGAAGATATCGACTTTCGGCACTTCAGCAATTTGATAAATTCATCTATTCGATGTATAGTATAATGTTTCCAATCCGTCTCAGGTTTTCTGTACAAACCAGGACATACACGAAGACACTTCCTTTCGAAAACTCTTAATCTTTCCATAGTACTAGCACTCTGGTGGTACCAGATCTGACATCCATATCTTAAAACTGGTCTAACCAGGGTCTTGTAACAGATAAGTTTGAACTTTTGATCAATGTATCTGGAATGAAAGAGTCGTCGAAGGGACATGATTACTTTTTGTGTTTTACTGAGGATGATTTTGACACATTTAGAATAATATAGATATTAATCGAGATGAGCATCGTGGAATCGAACACCGGCTTTTAGTGGAACCCGTTCTGAACTATCTTTGTCAGCCATAATGTGGAAATCCTTTCAATCACGTTTCAAGCCTTGACTGGCCCCCTACAGCGTTGTCCGAAACAAAATTGTTTCGTTCTTCTGCCCATTGATTTTCATACGCCAATCGTCGCTGTAGGGCTGCACATCATTGAACATTTTTTATCAGCAAACGCTACCAATGATCGGGTTGGCGAGACGTTAAAATAAAAGCCGTTCAACAGCTTGCGAATGAAAATTGAAAAAAGCAGAGCAGCCATAATTGTTCCTTGCTGTAGACCATTCAAGACCTAGAAATTGCACATTATCGTCAGATTTTCATCAGTTACAATAAATGATTTTCCGTACAAAATATTGTACATCATGGCGGCAAGGTATCTGGGGAACTTGTCCTAAGGTAGTTTAAATATTAGTCCATTTAACCACATCGTATCGAAAGGTTTCTCCATATCAACCAGATACGCCCCAGCACATTTTTTGTTGTTTAGTTTCCAACAGATGTCTGAGCTTACTTTTGTTACCGCATGTATGATCAAATGCTTGGCATGAAAATCATATTTGTTTAGTATCACTTCAAGCACTTTACTGATGTCAAGCAGCAAGCTGATTGGGCGATGGCTTTTAAGGCACGAAGATTCTTTTCCTTTTTCAAGATCGGAATAGGTGATAGCTGATGCAAGCCTATGATGAGGGATGTTGCTAAACGATGACGAATGATGTTCAACAATTGCTGATGATGGTGGGGGAAGCAGATGATGGCTGGCACTTTCTTATGAAGGTGGGTACTGACGGAAAATGAAGGATGGCACTGCATAATGGCTTATGATGGATGAGCTGGTTTGTGATGGTATGTGATGACGGATAATAGCTGATAATGGATGGCGATGATAGATTGGAGCGAGTGATGACCGATCAGGCCTAATGATAATAGATAATGGTGGTTAATAGCGCATAAGGGTATATCAGGTCTAATGATCATAGATAGTGGCTGACGACGGATCATCATTGTTTATAATGACTTATGATGACGAGTGATGGCTGATGAATGGCGTCAACGAATAAAAGTGAATGGAGGATGATGACATTGAAAGATGGTGGATCACGGGGGATGATTGCTGATAATGGCTCTTGACTGCGTATGATGGCGTAGGATGGCGCATGATTACGGAGGTTGGTTGCTGATGGATGACGATAATGGATGAAGGCGAATAATGGCTAAAGATAATGGAAGATTTCAGGGGATACAGGATGATGACAGATGGCAACCTATGATGGCTGACGATGGGAGATTATGACTGATAATAGTGAATAAGGGCGGACGATGGCTAATGCTAATATATGATGGCTGATAATGAATTATGATGGCCTCTGGGGATGGTTGACATCAGATGGCAGCTTATCATTAAAAACAATGACGGATGAAGGTGAGTGGTGTTGGATGAAAGTTGATTATGGTGGATGCCGGGTAATATCTAATGGCAACAAGATGGTTTGATGATGGTAAATAATTCCTAATGATGGCTGAGGGTGGGGAATGATGGGGAATAAGGGTAGCTGATACTGAATGATGACGGATGATGCCAGCTAATGATGGGTGTTGATGACACATAAGGGCGAACGGTGCAGTATAATGATGGCGGAGTATGGCTCATGGAAGTGGCTAATGATGGCGGATGATGCCTATTGATCCCAGATAATATCTAATGATGACTACTAATAGCTGATGATTGCTGACTATTGCCAATGATGGTTGAAAAGGGGGATGTTGCCGTATGATGCCGGTTGGTGGCTGATAATAACGGATGATGCCTGCTGATGGATGACAGCGAGTGATGACGGATGACGAGAAGAGGATGTTGGATGATGGTTGGTGGCTGGTCATTTATAAAAATATTGTTATTTCTTAGTTTTAAGTTTTCACTTTAGTTGGAAGTTCTCAATGACTGCCTTTTGATTTCTTTTGTATTGAAATTTTGAAGAGGCCGTCGTTCTTATATGCCTATAAAATTTCATAATTCTCGTTTGTATGTTGTGCGATGAATACGTGCCTATTTGAGTAGGGTTTTGTAGAATTATTTTATAAAACCTTTAAAAATCGACAAAGAACTTACATATGGGTTTGTAATTTTTGACAGTATTTTAAACAAATGATACGGAATCAGCGAGATTATAAGTAGATTTAAGAGAGCAAATATACGTACAAAAGAAGTTAAGGTTATTAGAGGGGAAAGAGGGTTCTTTGATCTTGAAAGAGCCTTATCAACAAAAGCATTGAGCCAAACTTGATGTTTGTGGTATGCTGGATGGGTATTTGGGGTAAATTTGCAGATACCATTGCTTGTAATATGGTAAAAATTGATTAAAATATAGTTGAGGCTATAATGTTCTTAAAAAAAGGCAAGTCGATGATTGCAATTTCAGAGGTAACAAATTCCTAGTTGGCCTTGAAAGCGACAAGAATTTCCGATTGGAGCCTAGCAAATATGGTAATGATTGAGGTTCCTAGGCGTGGCAGCGTATTAATAGCAGAAGAATTATTAGATACATTAAAGTCGGTGGATTTTGTTGATAGCAATTTTCAGTGTTTTGAGTTAGGTGAGGGGCAGGAGGACGTGAAAGAAGAAAAGTTCAATGCATAATTCATGAACTGAGGCTTAGAAAGATGCACCTTAGCTTACGGACAACATCTCAGAGTAAAAACTCAAGAAAGTGGTAGTGCTTCAGTGACTAAACACACGAATAACATAAAAAATAGGTTAGTGGATAAATTCATAAGGACAGCAGGACAATTTTTACGAGAAAAGTGAGACTAAGTTGAAGCCACGTGTGCCTTACTGGCTATTGTTGACTCTAGCTATTGCTTTAGGTCGTATTTTCTAGATAGCAGACGATTCCTCACATATTATTGTATGTATCTAGTGTGGCCTACAATTTAAAATTTTCACAAAAGTGAAAAACTTCTTCAATTGAAACAAAATATTGATCACAATTTACTTCAACCAAGTGATCAAAATCGATTTTCAAATTGATCACTCTTCACTATCACTCAGAGTTTCTTTATCGCCTAAACATTTTTATTGCCAGCTCTATCCCATGTACTGTTGCCATTTGCGTCGCAAGTAAACTAATCATCATATAAGTGTGTTGTGATACTTTGCATAGGGTAATTGATATTTCCAAAACACTCTGAGCCTTTCTAGTGAAGTAAAATTGTAATCACCATGAAGTAGGATTTCAATATTTGTGGGTGAGTAGGGAAGTTACCTGTAACCAGCCAAGTTGGCACTTGCCCGAAGTAATGGCACCAGCTTACACCTATGCTGCAGTTTCTGAGTGTGCCGAAAAGGCAGTGCAGGTTTAGTGATGTGGTATGACTACGATTGGCGCGAGAATCAAATAAAAAGTTTTCTATGTGTAATATTTCTTCCCATAGTCCGTGGTGTAGTGGTTAGAGTACTTAGCCCGTAAGCCGAAGGTCTCTGGTTCGAGTTTCGTTGGCGTAAACGAGATTAAGTTCGAGTGATTCTTCCGACGGACTATGAGCCCGTTCAGTTATGATACGTGCTGGTTTAAAATCAGAACGTATCGCAGCTGGGTCGACGGGCACACGGTTAAACCGTGATAATGATCATAAACCTTGTGGAGTGCCGATAGATTTGATCATGACAATGAGATACTCTAACTATCTATAAGCGAAGGCCCGAAAGGGACTGTAGTGCTACGAAAAGGGACTGTAGTGCTACGATACAAAACCGTTGAAGTACAAAATAATACTAGTGTGTAATCTGAAGATGATTCGGTTGGCGTCAAATTCTTGTAGGTTTGCGAACTACTGTCCCGTTGTTCTTGATTTCTAGCGGTGATGTTGGGTTTTTGGCAGAAGCTGCCTTTTGAATCATTCGGACTGATTGATAAGAATTCTGTGGTGCCTTTTCATAAAAATGGACTTTTCGGTTCGATCGATCAATCGTTTCGGATTGTTGTTTGATGCTTGACAAACGGGATATTATTTGGTCAATGTGACGTTTAAAAATCTTTCATTCGTAATCTATTTCTTAATGAATGTCACTCAAGCGTGTAATGACCTTCCCGGCCATCCGTTTGGCCATTTGCGGACTACCTGACACAAATTATACTTCTTCGGCTACTTGTAGTTCTTAAAACGATGAATTGAATAGAGTTTGCTGCTTCTCTGTGATTTTGGTGTGGAGAATATCGGGTGGTACAAGATCAAGACGTGTCCGTATGTTTCAACCAAGAAAAAGTGATGTGACCTCCACGTTCGTCATCGTATGTGGAGCTTTTCGATGAAATTGCGGGTATTTGTTTACGTTTTGTCTTAAAGTACTTGGTGTTGTTGACACTGATTTCAGTGGGTCTTATATTGTTCCACTTGGCCGTTTGTAGAAGGTGGTCAGGGACCGATAATTTGTGGTATTTGACTCCCGAATTAGCTAAGAACATTTTGAATTCGTCGGAAGTAAATTGCTGCCCATTATCCGAAACGATCGTGACCGGAACTTCGTAGGCTGCAAATAGTTTGTACAAGGTTTCTATTGCAGCAGTTGACGTAGTCAATTTCATAACATCAACTTCAAACCATTTGCTATACGCATCGACAATAATTAATAACATTGATCCAGCTACGAGGCCGGCGTAATCTTCGTGTACTCTCTCCCAAGGTGCTTTGAGGTACTCCCAGTGATGAGTCCAAAATAAAGGCGGTGTGTGTGAGAGGTTTTTTCACACGAATCACAGGATTTTGCGACTCTTTACATGTTCCCATCAATACCAGGCCAATAGATAAAAGATCATGCTAGGCTTTTCATTTTTACAACACCTAGGTGTGCTGCATGTTGATCTCTAGTTACATTATCCTGTAGAGTCTTTGGTCACTCTGTGTTCAAAAAGCAGGCATCCTGCAGCCAGAGTATAATTGGACTCTGGTATTTTGTATTTCTAGTCAGTCAAATTACATCCTAACTCGAGCAACTAGATGATTTCTTTTGCAATGCGGTCAGCAAAAATAGGCGATTGGTCGATTTGATGGACTATGAAATAATCAAATTCATCTGTAGCTTCATATGGTTTTTTTAACATACAGCATGTTGACTGACTTTTCAGTGTTGGCTAAGGGTACACGAGAACAATAGTCGGCATTGGCGTTTTGTTTCGATGTTCTGACTATCTCATAATCGAAATAAGCCAAGCAATCGGCGTAGTTTCCCATGCGGCTAACGCACAGAACAGGGAGAGACTTCGTTGGATGAAGAGCCTGTGTCAGTGGTTTTTGATCCGTTGTCAAAATAAAATGCAGGGCGTATAGAAAATAGAAAAACTTTTGAGCTGCCCATACTATTGCCAACGCCTCTTTCTCAATTTTGGATATCGTTGTTCTGTCCGCCTCATTGTGCGGCTTGCAAAAGCTATCGGTTTTTCTTTGCAATCCAGTAGGCGATGCAATGAAACTGCACCTAAATCACTCTTGCTTGCATCTGTGGCTAAAAGAAGAGGTAGTGGGGATCGTAGGGCATGAGCACTTGTGGAGACGTCAGAATTCTCTTAAGTTCATTATAAACTCTATTTTCAATCTTGACCTATCTCGGTGTGGTCTTGCTTTTGTTGCAAGATTTGGTATGAATGAACTGTAGCAAGGCGCTTTTGCAATTATTCCAACGCATGCAGTTTAGCTGTGTTTTTAATAGCTTCTATATGTTTGGCTAATTTATTTATTCTATTTGAGTCAAATTTGCCTCCCATTTTTCTCGATTAAGCCGAAGACCATTTGATCTCAAGCAGTCAAATTATTGGTTTATGGTTTGAAGCAAATCTTCGAAATTTCTCCAAAAGCGACGATATCATCAAAAAATACGTATTTTTGAGGACTCCTTCAATACACTGCGCCATAAACTGCACGGCGTGAGCGGATGAAACCATGACTCACTGTATTCAAAGTGAATGTATGACTGAATTCATCGCTGACCGTATGATGGGTGTAAGCATCCGTGAGATCTAGTTGTGCTCCTTTCATCTGATTGAAAATATGCTTTGCTTTTAGAATCGGGTGCTTGTCAATCATTATTTGAGAATTAAGAGTGGATTTGCAATTACCAGTTATGCTTATACGGCCGTCCTTTCTTGCCACAACGTGAGTGCTAGAGGCCAATTCAGAATCGTCAACTTTAATGTACTAACTTGAAGCGAAATTCTGATCAATGACCTTCACGTAAGCATCGCGCAATGCATGCGGAATATCTCGTGCCCGTGCAGTAACAGATTTAGAATTCAATATAATCTCACTTCAATTGGCGGCCCTTCAAGTTTTCCAGCTTCTTTACTGAAAAGATTTTGGTATTGTGATGCAATTTTGTTTAATGATTTCGTTTGTTCCGATGTGAAGTTTGATGAGACTGCAGGAAGCGCGTAGATTTTTTCTGACTTCGAGAAAATCTGACCAAAATTGATCTCTTGCGAAATCCATTCCGAATTGAAATTACCTTCGAAGACATATAAGTTGAGTCGAGCAGTTTCTTTACCGGCAGTGACATTTACAGGACTCCTTCCAAGACAATTAATCCAATGCCTTGTTTAATTCAAAAATTGACGATCTGTGTCGTCCGTCTATTCGAACCTTGAGGACTTGCTTGTGGTTATTCTGGATCGAGTTTACTTGATAAAGTCTGATCGAGGCGTCAATACAATCAACTATGTCTATGTTTTCAGCGGGTCCTTTGTCTTTACAGACGTGCGCTGATTGGTTCGTGTTCTTACCAGACGATCAACAAACGCGTGATGTGTGCCCTCCTTTTCCACATGTAGGGCAGGTTGCTTCTTTGAATTTACAGAGACGACGTCTGTGAGAACCACCAGACCCAGAACATTTACTAATATTTTCGGTGTTTCTTGAATGTGTCGGTGTGTGTCATAGTTGACTGCTATTTCGACTACGATTATGAGTCAAAAGTTTATGCGTTTTGTCCTTTTTGACTTTTGGCTGTGTGTAACCTAACTTATTTATTTTTTTTGGACTGGGTAGAAGCACCAACTCAAACTTCATTGATTAGTTTTCGTGTAGCTTCAAGGGCGTTCGCGATATCGTATGCCTCGATGAATGTGGCTGGCTCTTTGCCAGCCTGTGATTTCTCCTGCTCGATTAACATGTGGTCCAAAAATAGCCATATTCACAAAATGCAGCAGCTTGTTTAAAGCGGAGTGAAAATTTAGCCACCGATTCACCCTTCTGTTGGCATATCAGTCGAAATTTGATGCTCTCGGCGTATTTGTTATTATTACCATCGAGATGCTTGGTAAGGGTTTCTTTGATTTGTGCATAACTACGGGTTTCTAGAGCTTTTGGGCTCACCGAGGACTTGAGCGCGTTATTCAGCTCTACGTCCATGTGCACCCGAGCATAATAAGCATGTAAAGCGGCATTAATCTTACTCAATTCCAGGGCCCGCTTAAAATACAGGGCCTCTATAATAAGTAACCAGACTGACCTCAGGAAATTTTTTATTGGCAAAATATGTACAATTTTTCTTTAGAAATCTTCAAAGTAGTCCCCATTGGAGTCGATAACATGCTGATACCGGATTTTCCAATCCTCGAACGCTCCCTGGAAGTCGGCAACCTCGATGCTGTCTAGAGCCCTCGTTGTAGCACGTTGAACGTTTTCCAAAATCCCGAACCGCGTCCCCTTAAGGTGTCTCTTGACCTTGGGGAACAGAAAGAAGTCCGCTGGTGCCATATCCGGGCTGTAAGGAGGCTACGGCAACGTTGCCCTCGACTGTTTGGCCAACTGCTCGGTGACGAGCAGGCAGGTGTGCGACGGAGCATTGCCGTGATGGAGGATCCACGAATTGGCAATCTCTGGACGGACTCGGTGAACCCGGGCGGTTAGTCGACGGAGCACCACTCTGTAGTACTGGCCGTTTACAGTTTGGCCGGGTGGCACAAACTCTTTGTGAACAATGCCTTTCACGTCAAAGAAAGCAATGAGCATCGACTTCATCTTCGATTTGCTCATGCGCGCTTTTTTCGGTCGTGGTGACGCCGGTGTGTGCCACTCCGAATAGTCGAGGGCAACGTTGCCACAGCCTCCTAACAGCCCGGACATGGCACCAGCGGACTTCTTTCTGTTCCCCAAGATCAAGAGACACCTTAAAGGGACGGAAAACGTTCAACGTGCTACGACAAGAGCTCTAGACAGCATCGAGTTTGCCGACTTCCAGGGAGCGTTCGGGGATTGGAAAATCCAGTATCAGCGTGTTATCGACTCCAATGGGGACTATTTTGAAGATTTCTAAAGAAAAGTTGCACATATTTTGCCAATTAAAAAATTTCCTGAGGTCAATCCGGTTACTTATTATTCAGACCCTGTAATCCTCGATTGTACCCTCATCTGACGCGTGAAATTCGTTGACCGAAAATGTTGGTTGTTTCTGCATGGCGGGGTTTCCTGGTGACTTCTGAGCATTTTGTATGGACGTCGTTATAGCGGCCGTAATGGCTATCATGAGAGTTTCTATTAGTTTATCCATCAGCGTCGCCTTTTTTTGCGATGCTGTTCATTTTTCACTCTTTTCACTTTTTTTTTCTTCTAACACTTGCTCATTTCTTTCTTTCTCCAAGCAATTGTTCACTTCTGATACCATCTGTTGTGTTTGTCAAGATGCAAATGAGACAGACAATGTTAATTTAAAAGAGAGTCTTTATTGACACAAATTATTATCTATAAGATTTCGTGGGGTTCGTATTAGAACTTAGCGATGTGAACTAAGACTCATGTCGACTGTGTCTACTTGACGATTGATGAAATGTGGAACATGAGGAGAAGAGTATGTCTACATCTTTGTCCGTGCCAGCGCCGTCTGTTAGGGATGTGGTGTGACCACGATTCTATACGTAACATTTATTATGGATGCAATTTTTTTTTTACAAAGAATGCATTTTCTAGCATACTTCAATTTAACTTGGTTAGCCCTTTTTTCAATAGCTCATACTATTTCATATTGACTCATGCTGTTAGTCAATGTATAAGTTCTTTGCTTCATTTTACACATACGGAAAAGTTCAAAACCGGAATAAGATCCATTGTTTTTAGGGTTTTGTACTAAAATACAAAACCCTATTGCAATCACGACCTGTGTCCGTCGGTCCGTCCGGCCGTCCGTCCGTCCGTCTGTATGTCACAGCACTTTTTCTCCGAAAGTATAGAGGCTACAGCCATGAAACTTTGCGGAAAGGTCAGAAGTGGTGACTTCTTGAAAGTTCAAGGGTGAAAAATTTTTTCAAAGGGGTTTAAGGGGGGTCTCCCCATATAGGGAGGTGACCCCTCAAAAAAAAATTTTTCACCATTGGTAGTCGAGTAGGGTGTCATTGGAAAGGTCTTAATGAGATCTTTTCAAAACAAGTCTTAAAATTGTCTTGTGAGTACCGAGGGGGGCAGGGGAAGGGGAAATGTACGAACTTTTCGCGTACCCCCCCCTCGCGATTGGATACCTTCCATCCGAAAAATCTGAAAAAAAATCATGAATGTAGGCCTTAATGAGTACAACAACCACAAATACATGAAAAGTCAAAATTCACTCAACTTTGTTAGTAATAGTATGATTTATCGATTTTATGTTTTCTTGAATAAAATCTAAACGGTACCCTTAAACAGATGACTATTTATAGGATTGATCTTTTGTGAAAGTTTCATAAAGATCGAATAGTATTTGCCGAAGTTATAGCGATTTGAATTTTCCTGTATTACTATGGAACAATATACCCTGTATTACTATGGAAACATATGGCTATGGAGCCATATGCGCTTTTTACCGACTTAGACACTACAGCTTTGCTAGGATTTGCATGAAAATTGCAGAAATGATATGTATCATGAAGATAAGTACATACAATTGAAATAAATCGAAGAGGCAGGAGAGAGCTCCTAGCAAAAGGGCTTTGTAACCATTCCAGGATTCGAAAAAATATGCCATGAATCGATGATTACAGTACAAAGGAGTGGCCCCTGGAAAAAAAATTCATGAAAGGTAGCCGATATGAGTATCAACTGAAAGTTCTCTATGAGAGCTTTTCAAAACAGTTCTTAAACTGACAGTTTTTGCTTCAGTGGGAGCACAGGGGGGGAAAAACATGAAAAATGTGTTTCCTCCCTCGCGAATGGACACCCGTGATCTAAAAAATCTGAAAAAATTATCAAGGGAGATATTTATGGGTATAACTCTAACAAATACCTCAGAAATCAAAATTCTTTCAACTTTGTTAATAATAGTATGATCCTCGAATTTCACATTTTCTCCAATAAAATCGTCTTTGACATGTTTCTTGATTTTATGCGTTGCTGGTTACTGCATTTTGTAAGTTGAGTACAAAACCCTTCTGACATGAGCATAGGTCTGTCTACCCAACTTGTTTATGTAGTTGCATTGACTAATGGTCAAAGCCATTGTTTAGGCTAATTTATTTAGAAAAGAAACATGTAGTTTGCAGAGGATGTGTCTTCATATGTGCGTTTCATATTTCTGTTAATGAGTTGCGTAACATGTGTTTTTGGTTTTGTGAACGGTTGGAGAAAATGAAAAGAAGATGAAAGATAGGCACTTTTAATGTTTATTATTTCATGTGCGTTAACTTGAAATACTATGAAATTGATTAAATTTAGATGAAAATGATTACATAAGTATTAAATTAAAGTAGGTATACTACACTAGCATTCCCATATTTGCTATTGTTGTAATGATATAAGCACCGACGATGTAATGAGTACTTTAAATTCAAGCATGTTCTAAGTTTTCCCAATATTGATTCATATTTTTCAATGCAATTTGTTAGTCATTATAGTGGGTATAGTTTCTATGAGGCAAACTATGTCGTCAATACCACTATAAAAACACGATTTTATATCTTCTTCGTAGCACTAAAGCACTTCTCGGGCCTTGGCTTTCTGCGAATAGTGCCTCCTACTATCTCGGCCCACCGTCAATGTCCTCTAATTCCAAACTTCGAGCAATAATGAACTATTTTCGTCGACCGAGTCAGACTAGCATTTCTTTGGTTCTTCCTCTGGTGTGCGTGTGTGCGTAATATATTGAATTATCAAAAATATACCCATTTTTGGGGCACCCTGTTTAAAAGTCATAACTCTTTTATAAAGTTACTTTTATCGTGATTTAGGATTTTCCAGTTCCCAAATCCGGGAGAGCTAAATGCAAGCGTTGATTATTTCAGTTCCATATTTGCATTCTACTTAGCAGAATAATTATATTTAAAATAGAAGATCCCAAGAACATGATTAATATACTACAGCAAGTGTAAGGATAAAAACCAAATCAATCATGCCAATCAAACAAGGCAACAATCAAAGTATCTAAGTAGTATAGCTGCATTGCAAAATGGCAATTTTTTGATAGTTATACGCTTGTGGTTAGAAAATTCAAAACTTCTTTGAACTTGGACGCAATTGATTCACACCCAATATCCATATTTAAATACTGATGTACATGCATGAGTTGACTTTAGCAGTATTATCTATTAGCACCATTTGTGTATATATAGATGCTAGCTAGCAAAGATACATGTGATAGACATTGTTGACACATGAAAGCAAAAGTGCTCATGTCAATAATTGTTATGTACTCACTAAGCTCACTAACTTACTTACTGTTAAGGTTGAGCAGATGTAATATATTGAGTGGTTGAATATCGTGAAATATGATGCAAGTTTGAATTTGGTAATCATTTATGTATGGAAAAATTAGAATGCGAGAGAATCTGTCATTGCGATGAGGGTAATAAATAGCAGGAATCGATTTATGAGTGATATCAGTAGTAATCCAACTCATCACCATGAAAGTATTCATCTGCCTACTACTATCTCTTGCGTCTACCAATGCCTTCCTCTTCAGTAAACTAGGACTTGGCGGAGGTATTGGCGGTGTGACTACCTTAAACTCCGGCTACGGTGGATACGGAAAAGGCTATGGAGGCTATGGCGGAGGTTACGGTGGTGGATACGGTGGAGGATACGGTGGAGGCTATGGCGGTGGCTACGGTGGGTATACTGGAGGATATGGTGGATACAATGGAGGCTACGGTGGGTACAATGGAGGCTACGGTGGATATCTTGGCGGGTATGGTGGCGGATACGGTGGTGGATACGGCGGAGGATACGGTGGTGGTAGTGGATGGACCGGTGGTAACGGAGGATATACATCTGGTGTGAAGTATGTTACTATTACTGCCACTGGTACTGGGCTTAATAGTGGTGCTGGATACGGTGGATACAATTCTGGGTGCACTACATGTGGTAGTGGTTACGGATCAGGATACGGTGGTGGTGCTGGTGGAGGATATACAGGTGGTTATACTGGTGGCTATAGCGGTGGTTATACTGGAGTATCAACAGGTGGTTACGCTGGAGGCTACGTCGAAGCCAATGCAGGAGGTTACGCTGGAGGATACGGCAGCGGATATGGCGGTGGATACGGTGGTGGAAGTAATGGTTTGGTAAAAATCATCAAGGTTCAAGTTCTTCCTACGAATGGAGGAAGCTGGTAAAATCTATGAGTAAGCTGTTTCGCCAGATTGTTGATTTCTAAGTTATTTTCTATACCAAATAAAATCGTTTTTTTGATTAAAAAAACGAGTTTTCATTTTATCAAACATGTTTGAATTTCATTTTAAAGGAAAGTTATGCTTCGGAATAAGTAGAAAATAGTCGAATTATGTGTATAGCAGAGTAAATTTTATTTGATTGGAAAAAGACAAACTTGAGGTGCTTAGTTGTGCTTTGTTTTTGGCCAAAAAAGGGAAATGAAAGTATATTTATAATTTTAACACCTTTCTCAGAACACATGGAAAACATGAGAAGGGGCAACAAACAACAGCTGTAATGTTTCTGCTAATCTATAGTTTATTTGTATCTACAGAGCAGGGAATAAATATTTGGTGGATAAATAATCTCTGCGCAATTAAACTAGTAAAATCCCTCAAGAGGAAAGAGGGATTGGTATAAGCAAATCCACATAAACGAAGTGGGAGCTCATATTCGGAGCTTATTGTCACTTTCCAATATGTTTTTTGAAGTATTTGCTATCTTACATATACTCTTATAAAACATACTATAATAATTCCTAGTGATGGCCGCAGTATGAACACGATATTTGAACGTGGGTTGCCTCATTTGTTGGTTGATTGTTACGTTCGTTATGCAGAGTATTCAGATTTTCCAGTTCTTTCTGTGTTTTCAGCGCATGAAGCGATCATATGTATGCCTTTAGGTAAATTTCTCAAGAGCGATTCGACTTTTGCGGAGGAAAATTTTTATAAATATATACAATTTATGTATATATAAATTCAGAGTGCGTTAGCAGGATCCGGGAAGAAAACGCAGTTCATAATAATAATTATTTATTACTTACAAACTAACTTCTTCTTCGTAGCACTCCCTCTCGGGCCTTCGCTTTCTGCAACAAGCGCCTCCGACTGTCTCGATCCATTGAGCGCATCTTCTAATTTTGAAATCCGGGCAGCGATAAACTGTTTTCGTTGACCGAGTCAGACTAGTGTTTCCTAGTTTTCCCCCCAGGCCTCCAGCCATCAGTTCTCCCAAAAAATACATTTTTGGGTATCCATTGTTCGTCCATAAGATTTATGTGGCCAGCCCATTGTGGCTTCCGCAGTCTTACTATCGTTGAGACCTCCGACTCGTGAGAAATTTCATACCGCTTATGGTTGTATCGAATTCGCCATTGGCCCCCGGCTAGCTTTGCTCCGACTATTCGCCTCTGGACTCATCGCGTTCAATATATTTGCGGATGCTTGGGGTAGGGTTCATAGTTCATACCCATAGCATAACACAGGTCTTATCGCAGATTTGTATACTTGGGGCTTTGTTTTCCTGTATATGCAGCTTGTCTTCCAGGTCATCAAAACTGAATAAAATATTTCATTTGCGTGCTGTTTGTTTCGGCGCGTTTCGTCTCTTTCATTACTGGTTCTCGTCATTCTGGTGCCTAAATACACAAATCTGCTCACATCTTCGATACTGTGTTTGTCAAGTGTGATATTTTGTATACGTGAGGTATTATTCACCGACTGCGTCATGAGCTTTGTTTTATTCTCATTTACATATTTGTGGGTCTACTAGTTTTGCTTCACTGTTGAGATTCACGAAGAGTTCTTTGGCAGTTGTTAATAATTATAACAAAATGTTTATGTCGTTGGCATAGGCTACTACTTTGCTCGACTTGTATAGTAATGTACCGCTTATATCGACAGGTAGCTTCACGACATTCAAATATTTGTTTCGTACTTTGATAGAACGTTGAATTATATTTTTTAGTAGACTTAGAGTATTTTTAATTAATCACTTAACCATGCGGCTGGGCCACAGAGAATTTTGGCGAGGATTATTGAAGTCCACGAACGCCATGGTGTCTAAGTTTGACAAATTTTTACAATCGCTACAAGTCGCAGCGGTTCCGCAGCAAAACACTTTTGCTGCGCGTCTGGTAAAAACTGTATTTTCTTTCATATTTTACATTGGTATTTAAACATAAAATTTCTCACAAGCTAAACATAAAATGTGCGAATTTATGAGTCATAAATTGTACTCGTATATATTTTCAAAAATGACCTAATTTGTAATTTATTGTTCATGTAACCAAAACACCTGATCACAGAAAATGCCACACGTGAACCCACATGAATCAACTCTGCACATAGTTATGCACTTGGTTCATCGACATTCGGCCAATATTGACCCACATATTGAATCTCAAGTGTCGCGTGCCATACTTAATGAAAGGGAAGATTAGATTTCAGTTCACGCATTAAGTGTGAACGAATTTCTTCGTATGAGATTCATGTTTCTTTTGGTTACATTTTAAGTTGTGAATGAAATGGGTTTCATGCTCAAGATATTTACGTTCATTGGATATTTGATATAATCTTTGAGCTCGAGTATATTGGCTTTCATTGCTATGGTTTAGGATTGCAGTAAATTAGTACTGGGTGATAATCATTACATTAGTTGAGTTATTAATGAAATGCTTATCATTCAATAATTTGATGTTAAAAATAGATATCATTACACCCTAAACCTCGAGATGAGTGTTGATATATTGAGGTTAGTTCAATATCTTAATACGAATCTTAAAAAAAGGAAGTTCTATGTATATGTCTGCATATGTATATAAATGCTTATTTGTTTATAACTATAATAGTTGTTTGTAATCAAACATTTTCATTGTGAAATAACGTTATATGCTTTTACTCTATCTTTATGTATTGATTTGTGAAGCCCATTTACATTAATTACTATATTACTATTTTCAATGTTTATAACTTCAAAAGGAGCTTTGTAAGGAGGCTGATGTTTCTTTCTGTTTTCATATCTGATTAATACTAAGTCTCCAATGCTTGTGTGTATAGGGTTTGTACGAGTTTGATTTTTAACTCTTTTGGATTTGACATTCTGTATTATGTTCCCAGCCTTTGTTATGGATGTTCTTAATCCAACCTTTAGCTCTTTAGAATAATCATCAAGATTGGAGACCCTATCCATGTTCTCAATTAAATTATATGGAAGGTACGGGAGTTTTCCAAAAACTCGTTCATACGGTGTATAATTATTGTCTACATGTGGTGTAGTATTATATGCTAAGGTGTGGTACGGACCTATGTGTCCCATTGCTGGTCATCAGCAAAAGAGTACATATATTCGTTTAGTACGCAATGGTTGTGTACTTTTGTAATATCATTTGTACGTATAATAGAAATTTCATTATTCCGGTGATGTCTGATAAACCCGTGCAATCCCAACAATAGAGTTGATCAAGTTCTATTGGTGTCTGGGTGCTCTCGTTGTTGACTATCTTCTTCTGCTTTTCTTTTTCACGAGCCATTCGCCAGGTAATAGCTAATAGTTTTTAATTTGCGGTTTCATCGTTTCCTGGAGGTATCATTGCCTTTAAGGTTATCAGAGTCTAGCTCGATCCTTGAGGATGCATCAGCATTGGTATTCATACTACCTTTCTTATATACAATCGAAAAATCGTAATCAGACTGGTCGGCACGAGTTCTAGTAAATTTTGACGGAGGATTTTTATGGGTGAACAAAGAAACCAGTGGTCTGTGATCAGTCACAACCATAAATTTCCTTCCGTAGAGGTAGGGTCTAAAGAAGTTTATGCCCCAATGTATGGCTAAAAGTTCTTTCTCGATAGTATGTTTGTTAATATCGTGTTCAGCCAAAGATTTACTTGCATAAGAAATTGTTAAGTCTTGGCCAATCTCTCCTTGAGATAGGACTGCACCTAAAGTGTAGTTAGAAGCGTCAGTTGTTAATATGAAAGGTTTGTTGAATTTTGGACACTGAAAGATTGAAGGTTCTATCAATTTTCTCTTCAAATTTTCGTATGCATTCTGACATTTTCAGTCCAGTTAAATGTTACGTTCTTCTTTAGTAAAGCTTTCAAACACTTCGCCGTTTCCAAAAATTTAGGAATAAATCGCCTGTAATATTGTAATTGCAGAACGTCACAAACCTGTGTACTTCATCAGCATTTTTCGGGACCGGGTAGTTCCTGATGGTATTATTTTTAGCTGGGTCAGTCTTGATCCCTTCAATGGTTATCAAATGATGATTTTTCAGGATTTAATTTTAAATTGTGCTGACGCACCCTTTGTAATACTTTACGAAGATTGTCATTATGATGTTTGATGCTGCAACCGAATACTATAATGTCATCAACATTCAGGAATGCTTCGTAACTTAGGCCGCTAAAAGCAATCGTCAACATCCTTTGAAAGCTGTTGGATGAAATTTGCTATCCGAATGGTAATCTTTTAAATTGATAGTGCCCATCACTGGTAGAGAATGTTGTCAATGTTCTAGACCCTATCTCAAGTTCAATTTGACGAAAAGAGCCAGTCATGTCCAGCATAGAGAAGTATTTCGCTCTGCCTAACTTGTCTGAGACGTCTTCAAGTCTCGTCAAAGGAAACTTGTCGTTGACTAACTTGTCATTAAGCCGTCTGAAAGCTATAAGCAGTCACCATTTAGCCTTCCCATCTGCACTCTTTTTTGGTACAACCAAAAGAGATGAGTTGTAGGGGCTTATCGACAGTTCTCTGATGCCATTTGTTTCAAGGCCCTTAACCTTTTGTATGATCTCTTCATTACGGGATTGTGGCAATCTATAATTTTTAATATAAACCAGATTGTTACCTACGGTTTTTAACCTCTGTTTATAAAAATTGTTTGCTTCGAGTTTTTCTCCATGCAAATGAAACACATTTTGAAAACTTTCTATTCTTCTACTTCTTTGTAGCACTACAGCCCCTCTCGGGCCTTCGCTTAGAGATAGTTAGAGGATCTCATTTTCATGACCGTATTGATTTTTTCGGAAGTTGGTTTGGTCAATACCATGCTCCCGTGTGTCTGTTCAGCTATGATATGATCTGATTAACTCAGTACATATCACCACTGAGTGAACACTCATAGTCTGTCCGAAAAATCCCCAGAACTAAATCACGTTGCTCCCAACGAGATTCGAACCTTGGACCTTCGGCTTATGCATTCAACTTTCTATTATCTCAAGTAAATCATGCATTGCGGGTCTGTCTAGAGTATCTTTGACCATAGTCTCTAGAAGCTTCTTGAATCTATTTTTGGTGTGTCTCTGTTTTTCCCATTTAAAAATGTCATAGTGTTTTCACGGTTCTACTTCAACGTTAAAGTTCCTCATGACAATATCTTCGTCATTAGTGTTCAACATTTTTATGTGTTGAACAACTTTTGCAGGTATGATAGTATTTCCTTCAAATACGCCCTTCTCGATTTCCGTGTTGAGGACAATACTATCCTCAGAAACTCCTATGTTAACTGGGGTAGTCATTTCAGTTCTGGCTGAATAATTTAACTGTGAATGTTCCTGTCCTCGTGTGTCCATTGGTAGTATGATGTCTTCATCTTTTACATTGAAAATTATCGTAAACGTTTCGTAATCGATTTTACACAAGTAATGGACCATTAAGTCTGTACCGATGATTCCATCCATGACTATCGGAAAATTGCTTTGCACACCATGGAATGATCCCCTTAGCTTATGATTCCCAATTAGCAGATTGAGATTAGCTGTGCCTAAGGATATCATTATTGCTTTGGTAATGCCCGTTAATTTAATTTTATTACTAGTTTCTATCGGGTTCTCTAAATTATAGCAGATGTTCTCCTGTCAAATCGACACATCTGCTCCAGTATTGATTAAAAAAAATATAAAATTTGTACAATTTTCAGTAATCCTATATGTTTTTCTTTCTATTGTAGAATTCTTTAATCTGGGAGGTTCTGAAGACCCTCTCCGGAACCCTGCACGTTTCCTTGATCGGTAAAAACGTGTACATTCCTTCGTTCATTATTGGAATTCCCATAACCGGTGCAATTACTGACGTTATTACCATAGTTCTTACTATGGTTGTTTCTTCTACCATTACGTTTACGGCCTCTGTGATTGCCATTGTTTCGGTTATCACGGTAACGATTATTCCTATTTTCACTGTTGTCACTATTGCTGTCATTATTATTGCGATTGCTATTAGTCTGTTCGAGTCACTGCTATTTGAGTTATTCTTATAGCCGTTGCTTTTTCCTTTTGCGGTTACCTTGTGTTACGAAATTAAATTAAACCCCCAAACTATTCCTAGAAGGGAAGGATTCCTTGCACTCCAACATATTATTCGGAAGATTACTAAGGATTCACTCTACGCGCTGAAGTACTGAAGTAAGGTTGGGATAACCGATGTAAATCATTAGCATTAAGTAATGTTAGGTATTAATTATTAAGCGAAAAAAAAACTAAAGCGTTCAATTGAAACTCAACAAAGCAGCAATTAAAGCAAAAAGAAATGTATGCCGAAATAAGCACGATTGGTTTCAGAGGACCATCGAAAAAGAATAAGAAGAATGTATCTTTATTAACACCTCTTAAATCTGTATTCGCAAATCTTATAATCTGACTGCAGCAGCTACCCACAATGCTGGCTTTGGGAAAGGTTTAACAGGAAACACAATCACAAAAATGTCGGAAAATCAAGCGGGTAAGCAAAAGTAGTCCTCAAACCCTGCTACGACTGCAATTTTGTCTGGCAATAGCCAATCCTCAATGCAAAATATTATTAACTCTCCTGTATCACCGCAAAACTGATGGAGTAGTGTTCGCTGCTAGCGGTAATGGAACAAGGCTGAGTTATGCTCAGGTAGCACAACATCATAGGTAAAATTTAGTGACGATGAAAGACCGTAAAACATCTGTGTCCTCATCATCACCCTCGTTGGTAACGAGAAACAAAAACACCAACAGCAGCAACCAATCATCAATGTCGATAGGGATAAGAAGAAGGATATCGCATTCACTAACTCCACAGCGAAAATGACTCAACCCATTTCAGAATCAAATAAAGATCGCGACACCAGTCATCGTTACAATAGTAACCCAAACCGCAACAGCCGCGATACTAAAGAGCAAAAGACTGTGAACACTACGACGTGGAGAAGGCGTGACAAGACTGATAGTGGCAACGGTAGCAATAATGATAACTGTGTGAGTGTAATCTAATGTCTAGATTGATAATCAGTGTTGATATTTGTGTATGATTTATGATAATTAAGACTCCTATGTAAAATGGAAGTGCATAGCACGGAATTAAAATCAAGTGCACCCGGGGCGGTGACGGCAGCCGCTGACGAGCTTCAAATAAGCAAAACGAGAATGGAAACGGCAATGTTGCAGCAGCCATGACTACAGCGAATTCCAGCATCGATTATTCAAAAGTTAAAATAGATACAACGCAAACCTTTACCACTGCCGCTCCAATGGTTTCCTCCGCCGAATTTACATCGCGAGAACGTTTAATACAGGTTGAAGATTCATCGCTAGACGATATGTCGGAATAATGCAAGAATATTTTTGCATGCATCGGTACAAAAAAAAATGCAACAAGTCGATTTATTGATGATACTCACGTACTGCATAACACTGGAATCAAGCTTTACCCTGACCGATAGATTGGCGGAAGTCCAGCTAAACCCCGTCTATTGGGGATCATCCTTTCATAAGACAAATACTGAACAACTTGCGAAAATTCTCAGTAATCCGAAAGGAAATAACGAAATCTACGTTTTTAACTTAATATTTTACCCGCTTCCAAATATTATTGGCATCGTCCTGATAGGAATTCAAAGTGGTGAATTTTTGATACTGACAATAACACCGGGGTCTGATGAGCCTGGGCGGAGTATATGTTTACCGATTTCAAGATACGTTTGATCTTCAATCAGATCCTAATCGATTTCAGCGAGATTTCGTAATCTGAAAGAACTCTCATATGAATTGAAGGAGAAATTGTTCGCTCCCGCGAGAATCCATTTATCGGAGTGTGAAGTATATTTAGGATTGTACGGGATGCCGGAAAAAATTATTTACTTAATTTTAATAAACATGAAGTTAAATATTGTACAGAATTTATCAAAAATTTGCCGGAAAATTAGATGCATATGTGTAAACTATCGCAATCATAGACCTACGAAAAGATGTGATATGATATCGTCGATCGCGACGAACGTAAACATATGCGCACGGAGTCACAAGCATCGACACAACTGACACTTCAATCGAAACAATCGGTAAGGCTGTTATTGATAATGCAGTACAGTGCGTGAAAGGAAGATGGCCACCAAGTAAAAAAAACTGGGTTTGCGTCCGAGGTAAACACTGCAAGGTTGAGCAGCCTCGATGAATGTTGTGGCCTTGAACTTGGGTTTTTCAACTCAAGTCAAAGAGCCGTTGGGCCAAGTCGATAAAAGAGCCAGTGACGATGGAAACGCTCTCTTTTTCACGGATACTTGGCCATCTAAGAACATTTTGCGAACCAACAAGCAGCGAGCAACCCATTTTCAGGAGAAGGAAAAAATTGCTCGAGACAACCAACGTAGGAAATCGAATCATGCTGCAGCGGCATATTGAGCTGAGGTGCGAGGACTTCAATCATCGGCGGGGCCCCCAACGTAGCAAGTAAGAAACGGTTTAAGTGTTGAGACTTTATAATTACTTTTAATTAATATTAATAATTTGCATTAAACATATTGGTTTAGAATTTGATTTCTTAGATAATATTTTCGGGTCGAGTAAAGTACTTCAGCAGTGCTTTTGTGTGTGGAGCACGCAGTGTTGGCGGAAGGCTTAAATTTGGCCGGGAGTGCGCAAGGATCCTTTCCATAGGGGATCTCGATCCACGCTAGTTCGCTTCAATTTTTCAGTTCAGTTAGTTCTCTTCAGTGAAAATTAGTGGTGTTAGGAGAATTCTGTGAAAGTGGTGATACGCGGCACAACGAGCCGAGTGAAGGCCACAAGTGATTATTCTGGTGGAAGGGCCATTCCGGGGAGCCCCAAGCTAGGGTTGGCGAGTGGCGCTACCTACCCCGTCTCCACGGGCTAGTCGGGACCTCAAGGCCCCCAACCGGAATCGCTTGTGGCGACGTAGTGCTCATTTTTAACGTAACACTTGTATTCTATCTTTTTTACCCGAATCTTTAGTAAAATGCATCACGCTACTGGTAGCTTGCGTCTCTCTGTTTCCTAACTCTTGCGCAAAAGACACGGCTACAGCAAAACTTTTTGGCAGATGGTGCTTCTCAGCTGATCATTCACTCCATTTTTGAAGACGGTTAACGCATATGTATCATTCATCTTCGTTATTATCTTCTTACCATTAGCGGAGACTTGACTGCAAAATTCTTGAATCTGCAGCTCATTAAGTTCATCAACGAATCTCAAAATCTTGTCCTTGTAAGAGTTCACAGAGGATATTTTCTGGTTTTATTATTTATAAAATGATTTCACAACTCTGATCTTAAAGAGTCAAAAGTTGAAATGGAAGTATTGGCCAAAGAAAGTCTGCCGGTGGCACTCAGTTTCACATTCACAACAAAGGCTATCAAGCTAGTTTTTGCATTAGTTGACATGGTCGTATGAAAACTTTTGAAAATCTAAAGGAACGGACCTAATTTCTTATATTTGCCCCCAAAAACAGGGATCAACTTCATAGCCGTTTCTAGATTAAAATCAGCCAAGGTAAAGTTTTCCTCTAGAAATGGTAACCTCAACTCTAAATTCTCACTAATTGATTCTTTTTTGTGGGTTTCTATGGAGTATCCTTGGTAGCTCAGCTGTAACCAAATTTTTCCTTCTAAAATTGATGATTGTGCCTTGAATTTCAACTTAAGACCTAGAATCCTAGAGTCTCTTTCACTACAACTATTAAGCGCTCTCCTAACTTTTAATTTTCTCATTATGTCTGAAGGGTTTCAATCGTATGCATACTCTTTGCACATTTTTTTAAGGTTACACAAAGCCGTTTCGTTTTCAGAAACAATTTGATCTAACAGCTCCATAAATCAATAGAAAGAACAAGATAAAAAAATTAATTAGTCGACCAAACAATTCTAACATGAAACCTTCTCACCAAGGATAAAAAGTAAAGAAAATTCATACTATTAATACAATTTATAAAACATAATATATATACTAAATTATACATTCATGTTCCTATTGATCCTTTCCACAACACAATTTTTAACTATGCTTACTATAAAAGTAGAACATAGCTAACACAACCGCAAATACGCCGGTTGTTGCCAATGACTGCTGGTATTGCTCCACAAAAGTATTCTCCACTGAGCAGCTATTCCCTTTTTAGGGTTTTGTAAAATAATTTTACAAAACCCTTCTAAAATCGCGTCCTGTCTGTCCGTCTGTCCGTCTGTCTGTCCGTCCGTCCGTCCGTCCGTCCGTGTGTCACAGCAGTTTTTCTCGGAAACTACTTAAGCTAGAAGCATCAAATGTTGTATATAGGTGTAAAGTGCTGATCTCTTCAAAATTCAACTACTAAAAAATTTTATAAGGTATTTAAGGGGGGTCTCTCCATGTAGGGGAATGTAGCCGATATGGGTATCAAATGCAAGGTCTTGATGAGAACTTTTCAAAACAGGTCTTAATTTGGCAAAGTTTGCTTCGAGGGGCGCACAGGGAGGGGAAATACACGAAAAATGTGTGTCCCCCCCTCGCGATTGGACACCTGTGATCCGAAAAATCTGAGAAAAATCAGGAATGTAGGCCTTGGTGCGTACAACAACAACAAATACGTGAGAAGTCGCAATTCACTCAACTTTGTTAGTTATAGTATGATTTATCGATTTTATGTTTTCTTGAATAAAATCTTAACGATACCCTTAAACCATTCAGTACACAGATGTCTATTTATAAGATTGATCAACTCTGCAAGTTTAATAAAGATTGCATCATATTTAGCGAAGTTATAGCGGTTTGAATTTCCCTGTATTACTATGGAACAATATGCGCTGCATGTATTACTATGGCAACATATGGCTATGGAACAACATGCGCTTTTTACCGACTCAGACACTGCAGTTTTGCTAGGATTTGCATGAAAATTTCAGGAATGATAGGTGTCATGAATAACTTTGAGAATCAGTTCAGCTAGTGGTATCAGTAATCGTAAAACAAAATAGTGGCTGTTTTAAATGCGAAGATTGAATAACTTTGAGTTATTTTTTCCCAACTTCAACGTTTAAGGTGCATGCTTTGAACACTTGATTCAATTTAATGAATGACTGAAGCTGAGTACCTACAATTAATACTCATAAGTGAAACAAGTCAAGGAGGCGGGAGGGAGCTTCTAACATAAGGGCTTTGTAACAGCTCCAGGATTCGAAAAAATTGGCTATTAATCGATGATAACAGTACAGGAGAGTGGCCCCTGAAAAAAAATTCATCAAACGTAGCCGATATGAGTATGAAATGATAGCTTTCACGGGAGCTTTTCAAAACAGTTCTTAAACTGTCAGTTTTTGCTTCAGGGGGGCACAGGGGGGAAATACATGAAAAATGTGTTTCCTCCCTCGCGAATGGACATCTGAAATAATTATCAAGGGAGATATTTATGAGTAGAACAATAACAAAAGCCTCAGAAGTCGAAATTCTTTCAACCTTGATAATAATAGTGTGGTCTTCGAATTTCATAGTTTCTCCAATAAAATCGTCATTGACATGCTTCTTGACTTTATTCAATCTGGTGACTGCATTTTGAAAATTGAATACAAAACCCTTCTGACATGAGCGTAGGTCTGTTTCCTGCTACAACTGCCTTTTTTTATCTCCAACCGAGATCCTGATAACCCTATGCATATGTCATATAATAATTCGAGATTCTCATATAATTCTCCATCTATTTGTTCCGTACTTTGATAGAATCTTGAATTATATTTTTTAGTAGACTTGGAGTATTTTTAATTACTCACTTAACCAAGCGGCTGGGCCGCAGAGAATTTTGGCGAGGATTATTAAAGTCGACGAACGCCATGGTTTCTAAGTTCGACGAAATTTTACAATCGCTACAAGTCGCAGCGGTTCCGCAGCAAAACACTTTTGTTGCGTGTCTGGTAAAAACTGTATTTTCTTTCATACTTTACATTGGTATTTATACATAAAATTTCTTACAAGCTAAACATAAACTATGCGAATTTGTTAGTCATAGATTGTAACCAAAACTAGGGATGGGCAATATCGGTCCTTTTGAGTAACAGCTCCAATGGTTACTGAGACAAGCGAGTAACAGTTCCAAGTTAACGGTCCAGTTCCTGTTACAAAATACTTATTCGTTCCTGCTGTAACTCAAAAACTATCGCAATTTTTAATCATAATATTTAATAACAGGGTCCTCATTATATATATGTATGTAATACTTTAACCAAATAAGGCAAGTCAATCAAGGAGAAATAATATATATATCTTTATTTCAACGACAAACAATAATACTCGTACATTAAACATTTTCGGATAATATTTTTTTGTTGGAATTTAAAAACAGTAGTATTTGAACTTTTTCTGCCGATAGTTGACATCTTCTTTTCGAAAGTATCATTCCTGCTTTGGAAAAAAGTTGCTCGCACGAAACTGATGTAGCAACAGCACACAATCTTTCTTGGGCCACTTCATGCAGAATAGGATAATAATATTTTTTTTCTCCCCACCACTTGATTGGGTCCTCAGAAAGCTGGATGCGGCTGTCTTCCATATATCGTTGAAGCTCGATGATCGCTCTTGCTTCTTTCCCACCTGTGCAAATGAAAACTTGTATGATATTCATGACACGAAAAAAAAATGACTTACGTGAAGGTTGAATATTGGATCTAGATGCACTCAAAAATGAATGGCAAATAGACATTTTATCAACTGCTTCATCGGTTTGTTGCGGCTCCTCTGTCTGCTCTCCATCCTGTTGCATTTTGGCCATTATTAGCTCTTTCACTTTTTTTAGCATCTTCCGCTGAGGTTCCATCTTTAAAGGGCATAGTTTTGAACCTAGGGTCTAAAAATGTAGATACCGCTAATGTGCCACTGCGCTCAATCCCTTCGAATCGCTCCATGCGGTTGACCTCGTTCATCAAAATATTTGCACATTTTTTGACGGCTTGACTATATTCTCGGTACTCTTCCTCCCTTAAAAACCTATCCAATCCACTAATCCGTTTATCATAGGAATGAGGCCACAAGCAGTTGGGAATTTTTGGGAACTTAGAACTTGGGAGATATCGTTGAATGGACTTAAAATTTGGCAAAGTTCATTGATAATTTTCCATTCATTTGTGTTAATCATCTGAATGTCAATATTCAGATGTGCCATTGCTGTAGTTAAAGGAATTTGCAATTCTGTTAACCGTTTTAACATTAAAAATGTCGAGTTCCACCTCGTTGGCATAGAATTGATAATGCGTTTGGGGTTCTCGATACCTTTTCTTTTTTGGCATTCGCGTAGCATGTTCCACGATTTGGTGGACAGTTTGAAATGAAGAGCTATTCGTTTAGCTTTCTCTATTATTGCGGCGATTTCTTCTTCATCGAGACCTTTTTCCACAATGAGGTGTAGCTTGTGTGCTGTGCATCCCATGTGCTTCAATCTCAAATGGTTTTTTAATGCATTTGTAATATTTGGTGCATTATCAGACACGGAAAATTAATTTTTTTTGCTAATCCCCAAGTATCGAAGGTTGCTCTTATGATCTCAGCCAAATTTTCGCTTGTGTGGGATTTTTGAATTCCACAACAATCTAATGTGAAGCTCAAAAGCTTTCCACCCAAAACTAAATGCACCATTATCGCGATGTAACTATCGTTGGTCAACGATGTCCAACAATCTGTCCTTAAGCACAATGACTTCACCTTTGCATCAGAGAACAAGGTTGTCAGTTTCATTTTTGCTTCTTCATATCTAGCTGGTATAAATTGCTTAGATATTTTTTTCCTCGTGGGAAGTTCAAAAGCAGGATTTAATACCCGAATGAATGCTCTGAACCCGTCATCTTCGACGATCGAAAATGGCTGGTAGTCCAACGTAAAAAGCTTCAAAAACTCACAACCTATCTTTTTCTTCGACTGCTCCGAAATTTTCGCTGGAATTTAAGAAGATATTCTTGCTTGCGTTGAACTTACTGACAAAAGAGGATGGCTCACATTTGATGTTTCAGTGCTAGGTCCTGGTTGTGGTTGCACTTCTAATTATTGAGCACTTGAAGAAGCAGAAATTGAAGATCCCAATGATATTGCTGAAGGTTCTTCTATATTCCGTCGTTTTTCACTTTCACCAAGTATTTGAACTGTGGGGTGCTTGCGGAGAACATGCTTTTTTAAGTTAGTCGTCGATGATTTATAACTTATATTACTTTTGCAAATATTACACTTGGAACTTACACTGTCAATTTGAGTAAAATGTTCCCAAATGGAACTTTTTTTTCATTTGCGGAGCCATATTGAAACTTTTTCCAATTCACAATCAAAATAAAGTTTAACAAGTCACTTTCTAAATATTCACTTCCAATTCGCAATCAAAATAACGTTTTCTTCATTAACAAGTCAATTTCTAAATATTCACTTCACATATAACACTGATGAAACTACAACTACAACATACGAGACTTTTCTAAGTTATTTGCTAAATGCAACCCGACCCGATCGATCTTCAAAATGTACTAAGTAATCTTATTTATTAATTGAGGATTGAAAATTTTCCTAAAAGCCTGGTCAGTTGGCATGGACATACATGTATCTCAAAATCCTTATTAGACAAATATAAACCCATTATTTATATTTCCCTTCGAAAGTAGATTTTGTGTTTATATGAAAAACTTGTGAACAATAAAACTATATTAACATTTCGCATCTGGGAAAACAAAACGTCCAACAGCAGAAGGAGTTGTTTTCTTTTCTAACTCGCTTCGCTACCAAATCAATAGATTTTACCCAAAATTTAATCTCTGTTTTCTTCAATATTGTAATTATTAACACTAGAGTGCACGCATGGATTACTATAAAAGACCAGGGTAACATTATAAGCAATAACTTTTCAGATGTGTGCTAGAGCGCTGCAATTCAAGGAAAGCCTCATTTACTAAATTTGTGAACTACGCGAAATGCCAGCGCTAATGCACATTTTTGCAACTGCAACTCTGGTCCTACTCAAAAACCCAAAATTGCAATTTTATTCGTATAAAAATGGTGCAAAACTTTTAAGAAATGGATTTTCCCCGATTACCAGGCAATAGAATACCTTGAATGTTACGAATATAAGAAATAAATCATAAATTTTTAGTCAAAGATATTTTTGTCTTGAACGTCAGATAAATCACTTTTATTAAATTTTCTTACGTATCCGTAAGATTGTTTGTAATTTTCGTTTTCTTTTAGTTATACAAAAGAAGTTTGTTCATCAGAGAAGAACACGTATATGTTTTATCTGAAAAGTAACTGATAGTGATTTTGAAATGGCCAACCCTAGTATGCCACGCAAGCACTCATGAAAACAAGTTGGTAGACAGACCTACGCTCGTGTCAGAAGGAAAGTCAAAGTCAAAGTCAAAGTCAAAAGCGCTTTATTTAATACTAATCGTTATAAATTTTTAAAAGAACATAAAGCAAATTCCAAACAATAAAACTATAAAAAACTTAATGGCCCGAATGGCTCTCTAAATTTATACGTTATCAGTTAAACACATTTAATCAAAAAAATACACTTGTAAATTTAAATTAATTAAGATTATTTCATATTTTTTGATTCAATTGGAAAAAGGAGAAAAAACCAACCAGCATTATTCAAAAATTACTTATACTACTAACACAACAATGAACTTATATCCTATACCTAATATGTTACACCCTAATTCTAAATAAGTTCAATCAAAAAAAAAAAAAAAAAAAAAAAAAAAAAAAAAAAACTTTACCTTATATTGAAACCTATACCTAAATTATAATACAAATAAACAACAACACTAGATGTAGCAATAATGAGATGAATCTAAAAAACTAAGTAACGAGAAAAAGCACAAAAACAGAAAATAAACACGAATAATTTAGACATTGTCATTCAGCCACCAATACCTAGATTGCTCCATCTCAGCTCGACCAGCCTCAACGAATCTAGCGAATGAGTATCTCCATTGGAATTGTTGGTCTCGTGAACTCAGATTCGGAGGATATTTTATCTTCTTATCGGTGGCCCGTCGGTATATGTGATATATGATTGGGACGCCGTCAGAATCAAAAATATATCGATTCATGTCCAAATACACGAATGCTTCTGGAGGAACGAAGCCAGTAGTGAGGCAATTCACAATATACCCGTCTGTAGGGTGGAACGGCTGTGAAATCCAAGGGTTTTCACTCACAGTTCGGATCTTGCGATATGATTCCGAAGAAGTTTCAATATGAAGATATCGACTCTTGTCACTTGAGCGGTTTGATAAATTTTTCTATTCGATATATAGTGCTTCCAATCCGTCTCAGGCTTTCTGTACAAACCAGTACATGCACGAAGACATTTCCTTTCGAAAACTCTTAATCTTTCCATTGTACTAGCACTCTGGTTGTACCAGATCTGGCATCCGTATGTCAAAACTGGCCTAACCAGGGTCTTGTAACAAATAACTTTGACTTTTTGATCAATGTATCTGGAATGAAAGAGTCGCCGAAGGGCCATGACTACTTTTAGTGCTTTACTGAGCATGATTTTGACATGTTCAGTATAGTACAGATACTGATCGAGATGAACACCGAGGTATCGAACACAGGATTTATGTGGAACCCGTTCTGAACTACCCTCACCAGCCATAATGTGGAAGTCCTTCCAATTACGTTTCAGGTCTAGACTGGCCCCCTGCAGCGTTGTCCGAAACAAAATTATTTCGCACTTCTGCGCATTGATTTTCATTCGCCAATTGTCGGTGTAGAGCTGCACATCATTAAACATTTTTTGAAGATTGCTCTGAACTATTGTAGCTTTTCGGTCTGCCGTATAGATGATCAGATCATCAGCAAACGCTACCAATGATCGCGTTGGCGAGACATTAAAATCAAAGCTGTTCAATAGCTTGCGGATGAATATTGAGAAAAGCAGGGGCGCAGTAACTGTTCCCTGCTGTAGACCATTCAAGACCTTGAATTCGCGCATTGTTGTCAGATTTCCATCAGTTACAACAAACGATTTCCCGTATAACATATAACACATCATGGCGACAAGGTGTCTGGGGAACCTGTCCTGAAGAAGTTTGAAAACTAGTCCATCTAACCACACCGTATCGAAGGCTTTCTCCATATCAATGAGACATGCTCCAACACATTCTTTGTTGTTTAGTTTCCAACAGATGTCTGAGGTTACTTTCGTTATTGCATGTATGGTCGAATGCCTGGCACGAAAACCAAATTGGCAATTCGGCATCAACTCATATTTCTCAATGTGGGCGTTTAATGCTCTGTTGAGTATCACTTCAAACACCTTGCTGATGTTAGGCAGCAAGCTGATTGGGCGATAGCTTTTGGGGCATGAAGATTCTTTTCCTTTCTTCAAGATCGGAAATACCTTAGCCTTTTTCCACTCATTTGGGAAATATGAATTGTTCAACATGTTGTTGAACAATATGCAATAATTCCTAATAGCAACCTCAGGCAAATGTCGGAGAACTATATTTGGAATACCGTCAGTACCATATGATTATTTGTTGTTTATTCTGCGAAATATGAAACACAAGTCTTCATAGCTGACAAAATAATCAATAAGATTCAAGCTCGGTATGAGGTCAGATGTGAATGTTTCATCGAAATGAAGAATTGATTGGCCGTTCAGGCTTGATTTGAAGTCGGAAACTTTTGCTTCAACGACCTCCGAAAATATTTCATTCCTTCTCTCTGGGTTTGGCAGATGAACCAATTCTAAATGTGTTCCAATTAGGGCAAGTTTCTGCAATCCATCACATATAATCCTGTTTCCATTTCTATCCGGAGTCGTACTATCAATTTCGATACCAGCTCTATCGAGAAGATTTATCTCATCACTAGTGACTTCAAGATTCGATACCTTCACTCGAGACTTCCTGCGGAATAAGCTATTCACTTTCGGGAAAATGCCATCTGGGTCCTGTGGGCTAATACCCCTCAGTTTTTCCGCCCATTGATTGCTGACCTCACTCCTGAAGTATGAGCGGATTAAGTTCCGGACATTCTTCAGGTGTAATTTCAACAAAGCCAACGAGGGATGGTTGTAGTCCAAAAATCGTCGATAAATATTGTTGACGCGTGTGAGAAGAAGGCTTTTCAATCTTTTCAACCTTGCGATGGTTGGTGTTTCATATCCTTCCATATTGTTTCAATGTTTAATCTTGGGAACTACTTTCTCAATCGTTTCCAACGTCAATTTCTCTAACTTCGACAAATAGAGATCTATTTCATCGTCAGTTAGATTTCTGTTATTAGGAACCATTGAGCAAGCGTTGCCATCATCAGAAGGAGGACATTGCTTCTGGTACTCCCGATTAAACTTCTTTTGAAACTTTCCCCAGTCTGTTTTTTTGAAATTCAACCGATGGTTTTCATGTTGAACTGGAATGAGGAAGAAATCATCCCTTTGATGATTGATTTCCATTACGATTGCGTTATGGTCGCTATCGTAAGGAAGCACCTGCAGTTTCCGTTGAGGACTATTAAAGCTGAATTCAAGTCTTGCGTCAGCAATGCAGAGGTCCAAATATGAATTTTTCCTAGGGTATGTTGGGAACTCCGACCCATATAGGTTGCACCTGTATTCAATTTGGTTCTCTGTTATCCATGATTTCAGGAATACACCTCTTGGATTATTGGTGGCGTTTAGCCATGATGTATGCTTGGCATTCAGGTCACCGGCAAAAATATAATAACTATGCAGCCTGTTCAATTCGAGTATTTCAAACAAGGAATTGAGTTCCTCCTTGAACTTGAGAACATTTTGACCAGTTGCATAGGCAGAGATAACGAAGAGGTTATCCCCACCTGGCAGTGAAATTTTGATGACGGACACTTCAAGAAATTCAAAGTTTATGAATTCGACTTTTTCAATATTTTGGAAACAATAGGGTCTTCTAACCAATATCCCGGTGCCACCTCCCCCATCACCTATTACCCTATCGTTTCTTACGAATCCAAAATCTTTGAATTCCATGGAATGCCATGAATTGAGGTGGGTTTCAGTGAGAAGTATGATGTCAGGCTTTTGCTTAACAACAAATTCAAGGAGATAATCACGTCGATGTATAGCAACGATAGAGTTGACGTTGATCGATATCCATGGGAATATGACTGGATGACAAGTTATTATTAGGCATTTGAAAGACCTAAACGCTGAAAAGCAAAGTTAATTTTTGAATCTTGTTGGTCGATTCTCTCCGATAAAGAATTAAGTTGCTGGTAAATTTTGAGAAGCAGCTCATTATTGCCACTTACATTATTTCCAGCATTTTCTGCTGGTCCTCTAGCGGCGAGTGCAAATGATACTCCGGGCTTGACGAAGTTGGAAGGTATGATATTACGGTGTACTTGTGTTTGCTTTGGAGCAAATTTAACTTTTGCATCTTGATATCGGGAGCATCCTCGATATGATGCTGGGTGACCAAAAACACCGCAGTTAACGCAGTATAATTTTTCTTTAGGCTCCGTCTGAGCCAATTTGCACTCACCGGGAGCATGAACGTCTTTGCATTTAACGCAACGATAGTGCATGGCACAATTGGCAGCCGAATGTCCAAATCTTTGACACCGGTAACACTGGTTGACTTCTCTTTTCTGGAGGCGTTCCCACCTCACCACTCTGAAATTTAAGTACCTTATTTGTTGAAGGGCACTTGGACTACTCTTATTTGCAATTTGTACCAGGTAAAGTGGTAAGTTCTTCCTTTCTATGGTCGACCTTCTTGTCGCAAAGGCTTTGACTGAAACAAAATCAATATCTGGTGCAGCCTCCTTGAGCACCTGAAGAAGATCGACCGTATCCTCTCCGCTGTCCAAACCCTTCAACAAGAAGGTTTGATTCTTTTCACTTTTTGGGGTATAGGTGAAGTGTGGAACCTCCCCAGAAATCAGCGCATCTTTGGCTGACTTGAAATCAACCAGTGATTTCGTCCTTATAGTTAATTTTTCGGCATTAACTCTTTTGATTTCGAAATTGGCCAGTTTATTTTCGGCTGCCAATAGCCGAACCATATCTTTCCCGGTTTGTCCGAACACGTTGATTGGCGGAACTTTTTCTGTCTTGTTGGAAGCTTTTTCAGAGGAACCAGCAGAACTGCGGGCTGGTTTTTTCTCCTTATTTTTGTTCTTTAAATATTGAATGAAATTAACGTCATTATCTTGATTAAAATTACCTCTGATGTTTTCTTCGATTTCCATATCTTCGGTTAATCCCTCCAGCGCTGCAAAATAATCTTGGCTCTCGTTGGTGCCACCAGCACTTAGAACTTCCTCTGGATTTACTTGCTTTGCACTTTTCTTCGGCTTTGTTACCTGTTGCCATTGATTTTGTTGCTGCGTCTTTTGAGGCTTCATCCCTTGCTTGAAAAGATCCTTGAGAGACTGTATCTCTTGCCTTAGTTCATCATTTTCTTTCTGCAATTTGGCCATTTGTTGATTATCCGCTATTATTTGCAGCTTGCACCCTCCATCTACGGAGTTTTCTTCGTTATGTTTTCTTTTAGTGATTGTCGCCAGTTTCGTATTCGTCGTTTCCCCAGGTTGCCCCAACGGTGGGAAGCCGTCGGGCTCCTCCATACCAGCGGCGAAATTTTCTTTGTGAATTTGCTTTTCGTTACCAATCGAAGTAATATTCGATAGAAATTTCCTGAGTCGATTACTTCGACAATATAAGATTTTTTCCGATAAAAATTAACTTCGGACTAACGTTTTTAAAAAATTAATTTAATTTTTGAAAACTTTTGACAGGAGCGATTTAAAAGACGTCTATACGCAAAGACTACTACGATCCAATATTCGTGTCAGAAGGATTTTGTACTCAAAATATGATATGCAGTCACCAGTTATGAACAAACTCAAGAAATGATTCAAAGACGTTTACATCAAATATTTGGTTTAAAGGAACAACAAACATTTCTTTAATTTAAGAAGCTGCCATTTTATTGTGATACTTCTTATATTATCGAGTGAATTATTTCTCAAAGATTTATGTTATACATCTTTTCTGGAAAATTTTGAGAAGATCCAATCAAAACTGTAATGTCTGAGTCGACGGAAAGCCCACATGGTCGAAAAATTCAATGAATGTGTTGTTGTAATTTGAGAAAATTCAAATGGCTATAACTACCGTAAATATTTATCGATTTTTATGAAACTTGCAGAGTTTAACAATCTTGTATAGGACCACTTATGCCAAGTTTCATTGAATTTAAGGGTATCCTTGCAATTTTATGAAGAAAAAAGTAAAATTTTTATGTAATGCTATTCTTCACAAAGCTGAGTGAATTTCGACTTCTAAGGTATTTGTCGTTGTTATACACATTAATATCTACATTCATGATTTTTTTAGATTTTTCCGATCAAAGGTGTCCAATCGCGAGGGGGCGGGGACACAAATTTTTCCCCTAAGTTGACTTCCCCCGTACTCCCCTACTTTGTTATACCACTTTTGGCACCTGATTCTGAAAGTCCTAACCAAGACCTTTCTCCTCTATATATAGGGAGACCCCCTTAGAAACTTTATAAATTTTTTTTTGCATTGGAACTTCGAAAAGAACACAAGTTTTGACCTACCTGCAAAATTGCATGTTTCTAGCTTTAATAGTTTCCGAGAAACTGTGACATACGTACGGACGGGCAGACTGGTACCGATTTTAGAAGGATTTTGAAATAAAATTTTTTTACAACATCCTAAAAATGTGTGCGCGTGCACTCTAGTGTTAAATACATCAATGAAATACTATCAATTTAAAAAAAACCTTTTACAAGACTGTTCGCAAAATATTGTTTATATTCAAACAGCTCATAAAATTTTACCCTTCCTATCTATGTATCTATCCATGCACAAGTCATGTAACGTAAGCACATATAATGCATATTGCCACTTTAAGTGCAGAATGCCTAATATCCACAAAAGAATCAGTTCCAAGACTCTGTTCCAGTCACAGTTGTGGGAACTTGTACTCATATGCATTATCGGTCCAAGAGTCACAGTGACCCAAGTCTGTTCCAAGTCACATTTAACTGTATCAAACCGAATTTGCCGGTGAGTACAATTTCCCGCAACTGTGACTGGAACATCGACTTAAAACGGATTTGGTTCATGATTGCAAGTTCCTGTAACTGTGACTTTTTGGAACTGTGACTCCAGGACCGATGAGTACAAGTATTCATTGTGACTGAATGAAACAGTGACTTAGGAACTGATTTGGAAAGTCACATATACGAGAAATTGTACTCATCAGCCAAATCGGTTCTATTAAGTAAAAATGTGACTTGGGAACAGAGTTGGGCGAAGAGTACAACTTTTGGTGGCAAATCGGTTGCTTGTTGTCACATGATTTTCATCGAGTTTCTTGTTTTCGTGTGCATCTGAAAATAGGTGTTCGCGTGTATGCTAGGCACGTGAATGTACTATCTCTTGTATTCGGCAATATGAAATGTAACAGTGACTGTTTGGAACCGATATTATTGGTTTTTAGGAACATGTGCCAACAGTGACAAGCAAATACTCGGTTCCTAGTCACTGTTACCGTAGTATCGGCCCATCACTAACCAAAACACTTGACCACAGAACATCCCTGCACATAGTCATGCACTTGGTTCATCGACATTCGGCCAATATTGACCCATATATTGAATCTCAAGTGCCACGTGCCATTCTTAATGAAAGGGAAGATTAGTTTTCAGCTCACGCATTAAGTGTGAACGAATTTCCTTAATGAGTCTTCGTATGAGATTTATATTTCTTTTGGTTACATTTTAAGGTGTGAATGAAATGGGTTTCATACTCAAGATATTTACATTCATTGAATGTTTGATATAAATATTCTTTAAGCTCGAGTACTGTTGTTTTTATTGCTATGGTTTAGGATTGCAGTAAATTAGTAATGGGTGATAATCATTGCATTAAGGGAGCTATTCACGTAATGCTTATCATCCAACAATTTGAAGTAAAAATGGATATCATTACAGAGGAACAGATACACAAAAAGATATTCGTTGGGAGAACTGAAGGCTGAAGACCAGCGCGGGGTCTGACTCAGTCGACGGAGACACTCTAGCGTTACTTGGATTTCAAATTTAGACGACGTGGTCAATGGATTGAAACCGTTGGAAATGAATCAAAGGAGTTGAATCGCGTCTCCTCACACAAAAAAGTAAGCCCCGACGGCTTGTCAAGAAAAAAGAAAAATTGGCCTGCGGATATTAAATAAATTAAATAATTGGTATATATATGTCAGTGGTATACATATGTCTTCTTACGAACTTTTTAAATTTATGTAAGCAATAGTGACAACTTTTACCCCTTTTTAATATACAGGTCCTTCACATAATAATTGGCGACGATACGAAAGATTATTTAAAGAAATTTTATGAATAATTTTGTACTCGCTTTCGTTTTGCGCTACGCTGAACTAATTTCTTGAGCAGCCACTATTCTCATCCCATTCAAATAAACGAATTTGTCTGAGTTCAATCAGAGTCCTACAAGTAAGCTGTAGAAGGATTGTTAGCTTGCGTTTCATATGGAAAACGAAAAGACGGAGAATAGGGGAAAAATATGCAATTCCGAAATGTTTTCACATAGTTCGGAATGAAGAATTCTTAACGATAATCCTCATGCTCTGCTCTCCATATTGAAGTGCAAGCGTGGTCACTGTACTTCTCGTCTTTTCTGTTGTTTCCCTAGTGAAAACTTTCCTTATCTCCTACCCTTCAACAAAGTACTTTCACACTTTGCACATAGCAAGCTAAGAGGTGTTATTTTGAATAGCCCGCTATTCCGGTAGATGTCACTTTTGAAGCTGTAATTTTTTAACATTTGACAAGTAAAAACTACGCCATTAATAAAAATGGAACGATACATGCTTCAATAATGCATTGAAATTATTAAAATTCACAATAAAAATGGTGAAAATTTGTCAGAGACGGTTCGTAAAACTCGAACATTTTTGGGTTGTCGTCGAGCACCTTGTCGGACCACTATACAGAAATCGGTGAAAAAATTCGTGCTGTTGGGACAACTTAGTGATGTGAAGAATAAAACCCGTGCACGCCACTTAAGAAAAGCCGAGAATATTGCTGCGGTAGCCGAAAATGTTGAAGAAAACCCAGGTTTGTCCATTCCTAGTTGTTCTTTGGAATTAAGCATTCCAGAAACGTCATGAGACCGTATTTTGCAGAAAGATTTGGGTTTTAAGGGTTATAAAGTTCAGTCAATACAATAACTTAAGCTGGTCGATCATCAACAACGTCGTGTCTTTGCTGATTGGGTCCTTGAAAATGATCCGGAGTTCCATCGAAAAATCATCTTGAGTGATGAGGCCCATTTCCACCTCGGTGGCTTCGTCAACAAGCAAAATTGTCGCATCTGGGGCTCGAAAAACCCAAGAGTTATTGTTGAAAAGCCTCTTTATCCTCAACGTGTGACTGTTTGGTGCGGTTTATGGTCCAGCGGTGTCATTGGGCCTTACTTTTACGAAAGTGAGGCTGGAGCAACAGTTACGGCGAATGAATTGTGCTATCGAGAGATGATTAATGATTATTTATGGCCGGAATTGAATGGTATTGATCTGGACGACGTTTACTTTCCACAAGACGGCGCTACGTGCAACACAAGCAACGAAACCATTGATCTTTTACGGGAAAAGTTTCCGGACCATGTTATCTCTCGAAGAGGTGATCACAATTGGCCACCGAGATCTTATGATTTAACACCTTGTGACTTCTTCCTTTGAGACCACATGAAAGAGATGGTCTATGCCAGCAGCCCAGCGTCGATTGAAGACCTCAAGGATGTAATTTGTGAGGCTATCGTGGACATAGGGCAGCCACTTTGCGATTTGGTTATGGGAAATTTTATGAAAAGGATATGGTCCTGTAAGCGTGTTCGTGGAGATCATTTGCCTGATGTTAGTTTTCACTATTAACGGCATTTCTTTTTCTTCATAATGAAATAAACATCTGATCATTTATGCCAAAAAATGGCATTTTTCCATAATATCAAAATAACACCTCTTATTGGAAAACCTTGTATATAGGTGTTACATAGTTTTAAATACGTGTCGATATGTAGTATGTTCGTTATTATACTTATTTACACACTAATGACTTACATGGTTACTACATAAACGGAAGGCAAAATGAGATAAACCGTACATGCCCACATCCCTGTTTGCCCAAAAATATGTTTCAACAACAGGAAGCTCAGTCGCAATTTGATATGGGTCATTCAAAGTTAATATTGTAATTTCTCTCGGTAGGAGTGGCAAACGAGAGGAGCGTCTTATTGGAAATACTTGAAGATATCTCCAGACTTCTCCCTCATAAGAGTTCATAAATGAGGATCAAAAAGACTTTGGTCTTAAATTATAAAGATTCGAGTTCGTAGATGTATATATTTCAATCGTCTTCCATGAAAGAACATAAATCTTCGTTGTAGAAGAATGGGTCTTTGTGGTCTTCAACGGAAGAATACATATTGTACATACAACATTTAATACTTAATCTTATCACATACTCGTGTTGCTTCTTTCTTCCGAAGAACGCACTCAACAAGTTTTCTATCAAAACGCACAATTCCTCCTTCTCATTCCCAACTCACCTTAAACTTTCCATTTCACTGGGTCAGTTGCATTGCAAATTATACATCACTATTGATAGCTTCGCAGAAAATAAAAGTAACTACTGATTAATGATTAGTTTCGTCATTGTTTTCTGCTATTATGCGTAATTATGCTGCTCATTACGCAATAGTTGCATGTTAACATGTTTAACGTTATGTTTATCATTCCAATATTTACCTTTGAACATTCTTACGATTTAAGAATGTCCTTGCCTAAATTGTTGTCATCTTGAATTGTCTACTTGCTAATTATTTAATATTGAAGAACAATACTGGCGTCATTTAGCACATCTATGCTCATGTGCTTCATTGTTTGCGGATATTTTCTCATGGCGTCCATAATACTACTTCTTGCAAGTAATGCTCAAGAACAATGCAAGTAATTGCGTGGCGAAGTTGTATAAATATGCATTGAATATTTGGCAGTTCAGTAGTTCGTAGTTCGGCAGTAACTAGTGAGAACAACTCAACATCGCAGCTCGCGGCGTAACGTTTTAAGGATATCTTCTGCTAAAAGGATTATCATAAAATATTCGTCATGAAGTTCATTGCGTCAGTTATTCTTTTTGGAGCTCTCTTGGCAGCTGCTTCGGCATCATACATAGGAGGACTGGGATATGCAGGATACGGGAGCGGTTTGTATAGTGGCTATGGTGGATATTATGGTGGGTACGGCGGATATGGTGGATACGGAGGATATGGTTACGGATATCGCCCATATTCTGGATACAGCAGTGGATATTACGGAAGCGGGCTAGGATCGTACTACTATCCCAGCTACGGTATTGGATATGGAGGTCTTTTGTGCTAAGGAATTTAATGTTGCTCTGGAAAAAGTGTTTTGGCTTTAAATTGAAATACAAATGAAATCCGGTTCTCAAAAGATCTTTTATTTGCCTAGTCTTTTGGTGGTAAGGAATGAGTTTAGCCTAAATAGATGGGTAGCAAAAGCATACAGAAATAAATAATATCAACCAAACAATCAATCTCTTCCCAACAATAGTAAATGTCCCTATCTTACAGTGGATATTTACGCAGTGAAATTGTAATGGAAATTCTGATTGCTTTAACAGGTATTTAAAAGTGCCGGATTAAAATTGTTTTATTGTCATAACGTAATATTGTTTTTTGATCATAATATGCTATAATATATATGACCTAAGATTCAGATTGAGATGCAACAACATCAATTTGGATTCAAATTAAGAAGTTTCCACAATTGCAGGGTTATCGATCTCAGAATTCTAAAATTATGGGAAATAATTTTTAAACTGATGAACTAAATTCTAAAACAATAAAAGAAATAAAAATAAGTTGGGTAGACAGAACTACCCTTCTATCAAAAATGTTTTGTACTCAACGTAAGATATGAACTCACCAACAATGAATTAACAAGAAACACTCCAATGAGATGTACAGGTTCATATGGAAAGCCATTGTTACAATTTCAACGACCGCGACTTTGTTATACAATAATGTAACAAAAATCATTTACACCATGAATTTTGAAAAATATTCAGGCTATTCATCTTGCCAGAAAATTTCAGTTTGTTTGATATCCGCAGGCCATTAACTTTTAGTACATAATTTTATCCATAAAGGATCTTGTTCGGGTATAGAAGGAGATTCTGTAGTAATCGAGCAGTCACACTAGCAAACTGCTCGAAAACCTTCCATTCGTAGTTGTAATTTATAAAATATTTTTTTTCTTATTATTATTATTGTGTTGTGTGTTTTATATCATTTGTCTTTGTATTAAATTTAAACGTTCCCCTTTAATTATATTCTTCATGAGATTTAACTTTTATTAATATTTAAATTCATTTTCATTTTTCTTCATTTCAGTTCAGTTTTTTTTGAAAAAATTTTAAATCTGCACATTAAAATTTCGGACGTGAAAGCACTGATTTGGTGCATCCCAACGGTGTACTGCACTACCGGATGTAATCGAACTCAGCTGATTGATTTACCGTGGCAACACGAGCAAAGGAAAGAAGTTGAGATCGCCAGCCAGTGCGGGCGCCGCGAGAAAAAAGAGGAGGAAGTGCGCGTGAGTTCGTCATTCATCGTCATATTTTTGTGGTCTATTCGAGAAATAGTTGGGAAATCTCGGGAAAGAGATCGAAAAGGGATTGTAGAAAGTGGTCGGCAACGTATCCCCGTTGGGTGTGTGTGTGACTCTAGCGTGCATTCGGCAACGTGAAATTGGTTGAAAACATGGTGACAGTCGAGTGTCATGGCCAAAAGTGATGATAAAGTTTGCAAGTCAAAATTCACTTCCAACGAGGGAAGGAAAAGAAAAGTTTTTGGCAAAGTCGCGCGAAAAAGTGCCGTGAAGACGAACATCGTAGGATCCAATTTAACGGCAATTTATACGGCGGTTAAGAGAATCCGAAAAGGTTCTTCGATTGTTGGTGGGTATGGACACTACAATCTAGGTACTGTTTTTGTGCTTATGTGAATATTTCAAGGCGAGTGTTTAAAAGCTATATATATTGTTTCATTCATTTTTTCCGTGGAAAATCGAAGTGTAAACTAAACAATAATCTCATATGAAATATTTTTCACGTATCACTACCATTCAAAGTGAGATTATGCACTCTTTCATGATTTATCCCTATTCTGATCCACTTTTAATTCATGCAATGTCGCGAAACGCAAAGGATGCTCATTTTACCTAGTTTTAATTTATTGTGGGGATTTGTTTATCGGAGACTTATTATTATATTGACAAAATCAAAACAAAAATCATCGAGCTTTGGAGAAAAGTTTGAAAATGCTCTGAATGGTGACATGTGACAGTGCTGATGAAAGAATTTAGCATGAAATTTATTCAAGCAAAGAGAAATTATCGTTTATGAAATATTTTGCACAATTATTTACAGAGAGAAGTTGATATAATATCTGAATCCATTGGATACTGTTTATTTTCAATCAAAGTTGGATACGGTATTGTTCGCAAGAGATTAGGGGCAAAAAGGGAATGGAAGGAGGGTTATGAGTCTGATATGTTTGATTCGAAAAGTTGCTATAAATGAACCACGTGTTAACGTAATTGACCCAAAGCAGCTTTTCTCGACATCATACTTGATTAAAAAATTTAATTTGTATACAGTGCAACTTGTGATTTGGAGTTTTCCTCACCCTTTTTAGGGTTTTGTACTAAAATACAAAACCCTATTGCAATCATGACCTGTGTATATCTGTCCGTCCGTGCGTCCGTCCGTCCATCCGTCTGTATATCACAGTACTTTTTCTCCGAAACTATACAAGCTACAGCCATGAAACTTTGTGGAAAGGTCAGAAGTGGTGACTTCTTAAAAGTTTCATGGTGGAAAAATTTTTCAAAGGGGTTTAAGGTCCATATAGGGAGGTGACCCTTAAACAAAATTTTTTCACCATTGGGAGTCGAATAGGGTATCATTGGAAAGGTCTCAATGAGATCTTTTCAAAACAAGTCTCAATATTACTTTGTCGGTACCGAGGGGGGCAGGGGAAGGGGAAATGTACGAACTTTTCGCGTACCCCCCTCGCGATTGGACACCTTCCATCCAAAAAATCTGAAAAATCATGAATGAAGGCCTTAATGAGAATAACAACAACAAATACATGAGAAGTCGAAATTCACTTAACTTTGTCAGTAATAGTATGATTTATCGATTTTATATTTTCCTTAATAAAATCTTAACGGTACTCTTAATTTCGATGAAATTTAGTACACAGATGACTATTTATAAAGATCATCTGTCCTGAAAGTTTCATAAAGATCGATTAGTATTTAACGAAGTTATAGCGATTTAAATTTTCCTGTATTGCTATGGAATAATATGCGCTGTATTACTATGGAAACATGTGACTATGGAACCATATGCGCTTTTTACCGACTCAGACACTGCAGGTTTGCTAGGATTTGCATGAAAATTGCAGGAATGATAGGTATCATGAATATCTTTGAGAATCAATTCAGCTAGTGGTATCACTAATCATAAAACAAAATAGTGGCTGTTTTAAATGCGAAGATTGAATAATTTTGAGTTATTTTTCCCCAACTTCCACGTTTAAGGTGCATGCTTTGAAGACTTGATTCAATTTAATTAATGACTGAAGATGAGTATCAACAATTAATACTCATATGTGAAACAACACGAAAAGTGTGTCTCCCCCGTCGCGAATGAACACCTCTAAAAAATGTGAAAAAATTATCAAGGGAGATACTTATGAGTATAACAAATACCTCAGAAGTGAAAATTTATTCAACTTTGTTAATAAGAGTATGATCTTTGAATTTCATATTTCCTCCAATAATATCGTCTTTTGACATGTTTTTTGATGTTATTCGTTGCTGGTGACTGCATTTTGTAAGTTGAGTATAAAACCCTCCTGACATTAGCGTCGGTCTGTCTACCCAACTTGTGTATTAATTGCATCACCACATCACTGCACCTGGCGAGGATGATGGTGAGTACCCGTTTGTTTTCTTTTAAGTTTTTTATATATCTTTATATGTATTTATATATACGGTCATTTTCTATTTTTGAATCTTTGTTTTAATATCGATTTTCCTTTTCCGATTGTTGAATACTTTTCGGTATAGAATCATAACTCGCTGTGGTGATTACCATAGAGAAAAAAAGTATGTATGATTGTTTAACATCGGTATAAAAAACAGAAAATACAATAATGGATTATAAAAACTTATACCTACGGTCTTTCCATTTCAATCTGCCTGACCAGGTATAGGACCCGCATCGATGGCAGGCTCCTCCTTTAATATGGGCTAGCCATCGGGCGCGCTCCTTCTTTCTTTTGCTTAACAGGGGCTCTTACCGGGTAAGATATAGTGCTATGTGATTCCTTCACATAATACAATGACATAAATTTTCCACGTTTATATTTTTCATTTAAAGGAAAAATTCATTCAAACTATATTTTTATGAGTTTTCTACTTAAATGAAAAATATGGCCACGCTAACATTTGGATATTGATCCGGGTGGGAGGGTGCGAGGGAGTACCGCTACCATCTGGATGCCCCACTCTTATTTGTGGGCCATAAGAATTGTCGGTAACGACAAAGTCTCCGCCAGTCTGTCCGTTTTTGCCCAGCTCAATTTGTTCTTCGAACAAACATTGCAACCCTTAGCAGGTTATCTCAGCCTCGACACCAGTCGATCGGCATTTTTCCATGTTTAATTCGTGAATGCGAAATTTTTTTTGTAGTGGGTCCTTGTGCTAGGGGGAAAGAATCCGCCCCATGATACCGCAACGCTAGCCTGCCAGCGCATTCACGCGTCCTCAGACAAGGCCAACCTCTGCGGATCTCAACATCCCCTTCCGCTGTGGCTGCAGTCCTTCAAGGACGTTTTATCTATACCTATTTTACTACAAGACATTATCATCCAGCGTTCTTCTGTTCATTATTTTTAAATGCTCAATCATGTCGTTACTATTGGGCACACATACCTTATAAAATTCCTTCTTATTTTCCTTTGCTCCAGTCCTCTACTGCCACTTGTTTAACTTGTTTTGTAATAAAATATCCCAATTTGTCTTCCTCAATAAATAAATTCTATTTTTTTCACTAAACTTATTTTTCTTTTTCCACTGAACGAACTTCATTTGTTATTTGATCTTATTCTACTTCTCTTCTTCGTAGCACAACAGCCCCTATCGGGCCTTTGTTTCCTGCAAATAGCACCTTCGACTGTCTCGGTCCATTGACCGCGTCCTTCAGTTTCAAAATCCGAGTAGCCATGAACTGTCTTCATCGACCGAGTCAGGCCAGTGTTTCCCAAGTTTCCCCACTGGTCTCCGGTCTTCAGTTCTCTCAACGAATACCTTTTTGAGTATCCATTGTTCGTCCATACAACTCATGCTTCCGCAGTCTTACAATCGAGCTCACCATCGGTCCTCGCCTAACTTAGAATACAGTAATTCGCGAAGTGTGATATTTTGTGTATTTGAGGTATTTTTCCTCGACTGCATCATGAACTTTATTATATTTTCATTGATTTGTAAGCCTACTAGCTTTACTTCACTGTCAAGTTTTAGGAAAAGTTCTTTGGAAGTTGTTAATCACCGTGACAAAATGTCATCTCCATAGGCTAATACTTGCCTTGATTTGTAAAGTAATGTACCTTGTGTATCAACAGGTAGCTTCCTTATGACATATTACAGAGCCAAATTGAATAGCAATGGGGCCAAGCCCATCTCCCTGCTTTAGTTCGATATTTATATCAAAAGCATCGGTGAGTTGGTTATGAATGCGGACTTGGGGGGGTCGTCAACGCCATTTTCATATTGGTAAGACGGACTTGTTGGGCTGGGATACCAAAGCAAAGCATTATTTTGTACAGAACGTTACGATCAATACTAACGTATGCTTGCTTAAAGTCAACGAAAATTTGGTGTACGTATATGTTGAACTCCCAGCATTTTCAAGTACCTGCTTGACTGCTCGACAATAGACCAGTCGATCTACCTGCTCTAAAACCACCTTGATACTCCCCAATAATACTGTTGGCATATGATCCGATTTTATTTTCTAAGATTTTTAAAAATATTTTGTACGCCGTACAAAGTAGTGATATGCCTCTACAATTTTCGTAATGTAGCTTCTCACCTTTTTTGTGGAAAGGGAATATAATTGATTGGCTCCACTCTTTCGACATATGTTGCCAAATGTGCTCGATGACTTTGTGAATAGCTTGATGAACACTACTGCCACCATATTTGATGTGCTTCAATGGAATCTCATCGATGCCCGGCGCTTTATTATTCTTTTTGGCTTTGATGATGGAACAAACTTCATCCAAAGTTGGTGGGGCCAATGGAAGTTCTACGCAGACATCTATAGACTCCAATGTTCTGAAGCTATGCGAAGTATTAAGGAGATTCTTAAAATATGATGCCCATCTTTCCTTAATTTTGGTTTCATCAGCAATGATATTGCCGCTGTCATCACGACAGAGCGTGGTTTTGGGCTGAAAACCACGTTTCAGGCTTTTCACTACTTTGTATCTGTCTGTTTCGCCACGATCCTAATAACCGCTTTCTTTTCCATCCAGAGCTCGTTTCTCGTCTTTAACGATACATCTGAAAAGGTGGGAGCCAGCTGGTTGTCAAGAGTCTCCGTGAAATTTTTGGCCTTTCGATGTCAAATTTTTGTAGCGGGCTGGTCTTCGCCGAATGTGCCTTTGACATACAACATAGATAGGTTAATTTGATCAAGTAATGATCTGAGTTACAATTGGCTCCTCGATATGTACGGGCGTCAAGTATGCTTGAGGCCCAACGTTGTTGGATCAGAACATGATCGATTTGGTTTTGTGTGTTGCCATCTGACGATTATTTTATGAATGCGTCCATGTGGAAAGCAAGTCGAACGTATGACTAGCTTTCTGCTACACGCAAAGTCAATCAGGCGCTGGCCGTTGTCATTTGTTTCATTGTGGGGGCTACATCCTCCAGTTGTTCCTCGATGAGATAGCTCATTGTTGAAATCCCCCAGAATCATTTTTGTGTTGTTTATAGGCAATGAGTCGACGAGTCTTTTCAGGTGATTGTAGAAGGTTTCCTTCGTTTCTTCGTCCTTTTCTTCAGTCGGGGCGTGAACATTAATCAGCCAGATTTTGAAGAATTTCGCTTTTATACGGATCGCACCCAACCGTTCATTGGCTGCCTTAAAATCAATAACGTGCGATTTGAACTCCGTATCCACAATGAAGGCCACTCCAAATTCTCGTTTTCCAGTAAGCTTCCCACATATAAATATTGTGTGCAATCTCATGTCTTGAATGTCGTTTCCAGTCCAATTCTAATCCTGGAATGCCAGTATTTTTAGTTGAAATTGACTGGCCTATTGTAAAAGGTCCTTAACAGCGCTATAGTAATTGAGTGATCTAACATTCCAGGATCCAGTGCCATAGTCCTTTTTTCGTTTGCGAGGTCGTTGCCGTGAGTCCAATCCATTCCGAAGCCTATCGGCACGTTTCGAAACAATTAAAGATTTTTCAGGGACGGGGAGCTAGCCCGTCGCCCAACCTCCATTCTGGCGGCATGGTTATTACGTCGATTCCGTTATCAGGCGTGGAAGATTCGCCTTCACCCTCTTGCATCCTCACAAAGGAGGTGTAAGTAGGATTTACTAGCAGAACATCTCTCGACATTTAATGTTTCATTATTGGGGAACCAGTAAACCCAACGTGCACCCCGAGAGCATTTACTACCGTTTAGTTTGGGGGGCTTGGGATGAGGAATCATGGAAGCTATGGATTGGGGAAACAAGGGGTGCCCTCCTCCATTCTCAAATGGGCTTGGGACCGTCTATGGCGGAGTTAGAACCTTCCTTTAAGACTACTTAAATATTGAGTTTCGTTGAATTTAAGGTTCCGCGTACGACCTTTTTGGGGAAAATGTAAAATTTGAAAATCGTACTAATATTAAAACAGTAGAGCATATTTAGACTTCTAATATATTTGCTGTTATTATACTATAGCATAAGTATAAATGTTCAATAGGGGGGGGGGCGAGGGGGTGTGATGATGTTTAGTTGCCTTCATGCTTCTAAGATGAAGCTAACATTGTGACAACCACGGAAAAAAAATTGCAGGGGGAGTAATGGTACTTATAGTGGCACATTAAATTATTGATTTTTAAAAAGTGTCCAGAAATATAATTAAACAATGAGACGTCTAGGAAAGTGGTAAACTTTTCTGAGTCGCCGACCGAACCTAAAAATAATATTCAATTAATTTTATTACAGTAATTTTTTTTGTTTTTTTGATGTCCGCAGGTAATTAATTATAGTAATTTTTATTACATAATTTTATCTATGAAAGATCTAGCTCAAGAATAGAAGGAGATTCATTATGTCATTGCAAATTCTGGTCATGCCGGCGTTCTCCTGTTCATTATTTTCAAATGCTCAATGATATCGTTTCTATTGGGCACACATACCTTATAAAATACTTTGTAATTTTCTACCGTCACTAATTTAATTTTGTTTTGTTATAATATATCCCAATTTCTCTTCTTCAATAAATAAATGTTATTTTGTCATTAGCCTCATCTACTCATAATCTTCATAAACAAACAATCCTATTTTGTTTTTTCCACTTGACGAATTTCATTTGTTATTTGATCTTTTTCTCTTTTTCGTAGCACTACAGTCCCCATCGGGCCTTGGCTTCCTGCAAATAGCGCCTTCAACTGTTTCGATTCATTGACTGCGTCCTCCAATGTCGAAATCCGAGTAGCCATGAATGTCTTTATCGAAGGAGTCAGACCAGCATTTCCTCAGTTTCCCCACTGATATCCGGCCCTCAGTTCTCCCAACGAATACCTTTTTGGGTACCGTTGTTCAGCCTTACGATTCATGTGGCCGGCCCATTTCAGCTTCCGCAGCCTTACAATCGTTGAGACCTCCAGTTTGTCCAAAATTTCATACAGCTCATGGTTGTACTGAATTCACCATTGGTCTCCATCTAGCTTCGCTCCGATTATTCGCCTCAGGACCCGTCGCTGAAAGGTGTTCAATATATTTGCGGATGCTTGGATAAGGGTCCATGTTTCACACCCATAGCATAACACAGGTCTTATCACCGATTTGTATACTTGGAGCTTTGATTTCCTGTATATGCAGCTGGCCTTCAAGATCGTTAAAACTGAATAAAATATTTTATTTGTGAGCTGATAATCGTGGTATTTAAAAAGGCTCTCTTATAACGTTTCTATTCAAACCCCTGGGATCCAAACATAGTCTAACAGATTTATCGGGTTTTTCAACCACAACTAAATTGTGGACCCATTCAGTGGGATGATTAACTCTTTTGATGATTCCGGCCTTTTCCGTGTCGTCTAATTGGGTCTTCACTTCATTTTTAAGACTGCTCGCTATGCGGCGAGGTGCATGTATAACTGGAACCGCATCTTTCTTCAAATAAATCTTACACTTGTCTGGAAGAGTACCCAATTCCTCGAATAATGAACCATTTTCCAAATAAATTCGTCTTTTGAATTTGAGTTCCTGTTAAGATTATCTATGCGCTTGATTAATTTAAGCTTACCACATGCTTTTAATCCTAAAATTGGAGATGAATCTACATTAGCAATAAGAAATCGTTCTACACTCGCCACTAACTTATGTTTTATTTTAAGTTTTACTGCGGCTAAAACGTCTAAATTGTAACCACCGTAAGCCTCCAATTTTAATTTAACAGGCTCAACAAGAGTTATCCCATTTTCTATCATTTTAAATACTGAATAAGGAATAATATTTACTTCAGCACCCGAATCTATTTTAAATTGTATTTCTTTCCCGTTTATCTTGATTTTAGTATACCACGAGTCCTCTTTCTCTATTCCTTCCACTTTTACCATGTCAATAACTAAAGCATTAAGATCAGGTCCATCTATCGCGTTGATTTGCTTAGCCCTGCACCTATTTGCTAAATGATTCGGTTTCTTGCATTTCAGACAAAGTTTTCCGTAAGCTGGACAATTATCAATCTTTTACAATTAGATATTGTTATCAGGTATTTTATTATTATGTGATTTACTTTTTTCCAAGTTCAGATTCTTTTTCGAAAAATTAAGCTTATTGGTTTTAAAAGTATTTTTATTAAACTTAACCTGATTTACCTTTACAGATTCTCCCTGGATCTGCTGGACATCTTTTGCTTGCTGGTGTGTAACTTCCACCGTTGAACACAGCTCGACTACTTTTTTCAGAGATAAATTTTCAATTCTCAGCAGCTTCTTCTGTAATTCGGTATTGTTTATCACAAGTACAATACGATCTCTCACCATTTGATCAACTATGTTTTCCAAATTATCGTCAAAGTTACATTTTTGAACTTGCTTCGTAGCGTAGTTGAAAAAATTATCGAATGGTTCACCCGGTGGCTGCTTTAAAATACTTTCTTGTCATTATCACTCAGCTTAAATGTTTCAAAAATTTTGATGCCTTTCTGGCCCATTAAATTTAATAGCATGGCGATCTTAACCTCATTGTCTGGCTGTTGCGCGAATGCAAAAATTTCAAATGATCGCTTGAACTTACGCCACTCTCCACTTTGATTTCTTTCGAAATTCAATGGGTCGGGAGCCCTAAACGTTGAATCCATTTTGGCTTTTGGTTTTAACTTTTCTTCTTTGTTTTTTTTTGTACCGGCTGCGCCATGTTTTATATCTTTTAAAGAAGATGGACTCGTTTCTATGACTGTTCCATACCATTTATTACACCACCTGACTGACATTGCATCCATTTTAATGTACTAACTATAATATATCATTTCAGCTTAACCTCTAAATATCATAATCTTATGTGCTAACTATAATACAAGTAAAATTCATTTCAATATGTAACAATATGCTTGCTTAAACTAAACGAAGATTAAACGTACGTCGATGTTGAACTCCCAGTATTTCTTGAGTATCTGCTTGACTGTGAACAAATGGTCTACCATCGATCTACCTACCCTAAAGCCACCTTGATGTATCCCAAAAACACTGTAGGCGTATGATTTGATTTAATTTTTAAGAACTTTGGAAATGTTTTCTAAGCCGCACAAAGTAGTGATATGCCCCTATAGTTTTCATACTGTAGCTTGTCACCTTTTTTTTTAGATAGGGAATATAATTGGCTTGCTCCTTTCAAATGGTATGTGTTCTTGTTCCCAATTGTGCTGGATGGCTTGCTGAATATCACACCACCATATTTAAAGAGCTCCACGGGAATCCCATTGATGCCCAGTGCTTTATTATTCGTTTGGGCTTTGATGTTGAAACAAACTTCATCTAAAGTAGGTGGGGCCAATTAGAGCTCTCCAGGAATGTTTCTAAGCTCTGACGCGCTGGAGCTACGCGAAAGATTAAGGTGGTTCTTGAAATCTGATGCCCATTTTTCCTTAAATCTATTTTCGTCAGCGATGATGTTGCCGATGTTTTCACAGCAGAGCGTGATCTTGGGCTTATAGCCTCATTTCACGCTTTTTACTTCTTTGTATGATTGTTTTGTGGTATTTCTCGCTAGAATTACATCAATTTTTTTTCAATTGGTCATCGCAGTATTTCATAATCATTTCTTTTGCGCCAGGATTGATGCCCGATCATCTGTTCTGCCATAGCCTGTTCCAATCATGGAAGTCACCGCAGTTGCAGTAATTAAGTTATGACAGATGATTCGTTAGCCCGAGGTGGCATACTGAGACCGGCTAGCGCTCAGTTGCGTCATGAGAGTTTTCGGGAAATTCTCTGCCTGTGCTGGCCCACCACACAAAAAAACTACCACAAAACAAAGGAAGGGAAAGGAATGGTCATTTTGAGAAATAGAATATGTTTGTTCTTAAAACCTAGTGGCCGTTTTTATTTTAATTAGGAAAAAAACATTCATTCATGAAAAAGAAAAATATTTTAAATAACTAGCCATTACTAAATTAGATATGTGAATAAATGAATTCCTAAAGTGATGCTGCAAAAACCAACAAAAATTCTAATGCGAAAAGATTCAAAAATATGCAAATTCCAAGTATGATGAAAACATTCATTCGGCACTTTGACGCTTGGTTTCGGGTTCATATTGGAAACATCACGTTTCATCAACAGTTACAATGTTGTAAAGGAAGTTCTCGTCTTTTCTCGCCTCGTTAATAATGTCTTTCGAATGTTGGATTCTGAGCAATTTTTGGTCATCAGTTAACTTGTGCGGAATAAAACGTGCACACACCTTTCGTAAGCCCAAATAATCTGTTGAAATGCGATAAATCGATGTTTTAGAGATATTCAACTCCAATTCGATGAATTTTTGATAGATTTACGCATAATTCCGATGGAGTTTTCGGTGATCACTGATTCTGGGCGGCCCGTATGTTCATCATCATTTATGTCCTCACGACCATCTCTGAAACGTGTATGTTAAACCACTCATGAACTCTGGCACGAGATAGATAACCATCGCGATGAACTTTTTGCATCAATTCAAATGTTTTGGTAAACGTTTTACCGATTTTAAAACAAATTTGATATTAGCTCTTTGTTCGAAAATCATTTTTGTACCGATGACACAAACATACTGTCACTTTAGACGCAATAACTTCGCTTCCACTCAACCGAATGTCACCAAACTTTCACTGGAAGCCAGGGAGGCATGTGGCTTTCCAACGCATTATATCATTCACAAATGGCACCACCAAAAAAATTTTATGACTGAAGTTTCTTTTATTTCGGAAAGCACCTTATAGAAAGAAAAAATATGAAAAATGACTTACCCTTATTGACGCTGCTGAGCGCTCAGCAACTGAGGGGGGAGGGACAGAGGGTGCTGAAAATTAACTCCAATTAAAAATATTAATGATACACAAAAACTAACCTCGAAACGTCCACTTTTCGGAATCGATAACAGCTCTTTACGAAGCCGTGGTGCAAACTTTACCGATCACAGGTAATGTTCAATCCAGATTCGAGTTTGATTTTTATTTCAATTTTTTAGTCACAAACTTTTGGTCCTAATTCACTCTTACTTTTTTCATTGTTTTTGTAGTCCCAGTACTGGACAGTCCTTTTTGAGGGATCATGTACTAAAATATAAAACCCTATTAAAATCGGTACCTGTGCCCGTCTATTTGTCCGTCCGTCCGTTTTTCTGTAGGTCACAGCAGTTTTTCTCCACAACTATTGAGCTACAGCCATGAAACTTTGTGGAAAGTGTTTTAAGGGGGTACCCTCATATAGAAGATTGACCTTAAAAAATTTTTTTTTCATCAAAGGTGGTTAAGTCGGGTGTCACATGACAGGTCTCAATGAGGTCTTTTCAAAACAGGTCTTAAAATTACGTTATCAATATCGAGGGAGAGAGGAGAAGGAGAACTACACGAAATTTAGGCGTACCCGCTTTCACGATTGGAAACCTTTCATCCGAAAAATCTGAGAAAAATCATGACTGTAGACCTTTATGAGCATTACAAGTCGAAATTCACTTAATTTTCTTAGTAATAGTACGATTTATCAATTTCAAACTTTTTTGAATAAAGTCGTGAGGGCACCCTTGCTGCTCAGCACATTCAACGCTTGCCTACGGGACGGGGTTTTCCCGGTACGATGGAAGGTGGCGAGGCTCTTGCTGATCAGCAAGGGGAAGGGAAATCCCGAATCGTCGTCTGCATACTGCCCGTTATGCATGCTAGACACGGCTGGGAAAGTGCTAGAGAAACTCATCAAGGGAAGACTCACTGACGCGGTTCACGCTGCTGGGGACCTATCTCCTCGGCAGTACGGCTTTAGAGCAGGACGTTCTACCATTGATGCGATTGCAGAGGTGGTGAACGTGCTCCAAAAGGCAGAGGCATGTAGTCACACCAAGCGACGGATCGTCCTGTTGGTGACACTCGACGTCTGGAATGCCTTCAACTCCGCTAGATGGTAGGATATTCTGGACACGCTGGAAAACTCTTTTCAAGTTCCAGAATATCTAATGCGGCTTTTGAGGAACTACCCTAAAGACCGAAGCCTGCTCTACGACACGACACAGGGCCAACGAAGGATGGAAATTACATCGGGTGTTGCGCAGGGATCTATCCTTGGTCCGGACCTGTGGAACGTGTCTTACGACGGGCTACTGAGACTTGAGATGCCAGATGAGTCGCACTTGGTCGGCTATGTGGATGATGTTGCGGCTCTGGTCGCCGGACGCACCGTTGAACAAGTGCAACTTAGGCTAGGTATGCTAATGCGCCGAGTGAGGGACTGGATGACTGCTCGCGGGCTGAGTTTAGCACTGGAGAAAACCGAAGTGGTCATCTTGACAAAAAAGAGAATCCCTAGAGTAAGGATGATCAGTATTGGAGATATATAGGTCGAATCGAAGCCAGCGGTGAAGTACCTGGGGCTACTGATCGACTTGAAGATGAGTTTCTCTGAGCAAATCAGGGCAACGGCTGAGAAGGCTGCTTCGGGAATATCGGCCCTGAGTCGACTTATGGCCAACGTAGGGGGACCCAGCCCATCAAGAATACGCCTCATGATGAGTGCTGTAGGGTCAGTGCTACTGTACGGAGCAGAGGTATGGGGCGACGCTCTCAGCAAGGAGGTATACCGAAAACGATTGGCACTGGTACAGAGAAGAGGAGCACTGAGAATTGCATCTTCGTATCCAACAGTCACCGACTCGGCGGTGAGAGCTATTGCAGGCGTGATACCTGTCGCTCTCCTTGCTAGAGAGCGCCACGCTATTTACCTGTGCCGAAACGAGGATGCGAGGGAGATGGTTGTCCACGAGGAGAGACAACGCTCGCTCAACGATTGGCAGCAGTCTTGGGTGAATTGCACGTAGGGAAGGTGGACTGCGCGCCTCATCCCGGATGTGAGGCCGTGGCTAAATCGAAGGCATGGTGAGACTGATTTCTATCTGACCCAGCTTTTGAGCGTGCACGGGTGTTTTCAGTCTTACCTGCACAAGATCGGTAAGTCACGGTCTCCCGATTGTCGGTTTTGCCCAGGAGTGGAGGACAATGCCTGTCACACATTTTTTGCGTGTACCAAATGGGCCAGGCTGCGAAGGGAACTCTACAGGGAGACGGGAGAGCTCACACCGGATAATATAGTTGCGGTGATGCTCGAGTCGGTTGACAAATGGAACCAGGTGGCACATTATGCTCAGGCAGTCCTAAAGGATAAAAGGGACTTGCAGCAGCCGGAGGTGCTGGGGCTGGGGGATCGCTCTTCTGGCATTTCCTCTTCCCCTCTCCCCTCCCGCTAGGAAAGGGACTCCACAGCTTGAAGGCCCCCCACGGCGTAACAAAACGAGACCTGGCCCTAAGTAATGTGTCAAACGGTTCCAGGCTAGGTTCTCGGATTGACAGGGGAAGTGTTTAGTGGGTAGTCCAAAGGTATCCTCCATGGGGGTCCCACACTGCCAGACTCGGCGGGCGTAAATGCCTTCACCTCCCTACCACAAAAAAAAGGGCACCCTCAAATCCAATAAATATCAATAGGTGAATGTCAATTTACAAGTGTATTGATTACTGGAAATTTCAGAAAAATCGAATCGTATTTAGAGAGTTATGGGGGCTTAAATTTTCCTGTATGACAACAGCAACTTTATATGTCTATGGGACAATATGCACTTCCAATCAACTCAGACACTACGGGTTTTGTTAGGATTTGGATGAACGTTCCTGAAATTATATTCATGATGAATATCTTTGAGAATTACTTCAACGGGTGCCATCCGTAATCATAAAACAAAATGAAAGTGCCGATTTTAACAAATCCTAATATAACTCCGATAAAACAAGTACTCTGTCTAAAAGTAGTGGTTCACCCTAAACCAAATTTAGTCTGTAATACGAATTTACCTATAGATTTTGCAAATTTTTAATAGTTTTTCAGAAGAAGTGATGTGGCGGCAAGGAGCTATGAACCCCACTTTAGGGCAAGTTGTGCCGCAGCTGACGTCGGTTGTGCCATTGATAATGCTAGGTGTTTTACATCAATGAAAAATTAATTTAGAATTTGAAAGACATCAATTTTATAATAATATATTTATTCATTATACTTTTTACTATAAATCAGCAGTTTTTAAAATTTATTTGTTTATAATACTAAGTATTATAATAAAAAAAAAACAAATTAACTTTACTTATGTAATTATTTCAAACATAAAAGCATGTTTTTAATTAGTAGTTTGTACCTATTTTTTAACCGACTTCCAAAAGAAAGATGGTAATCAATTCATCGCGTATATTTTTTTTTTGCTTATATTTTTGTATGTTCACGCATAACTTTTAAACGGAGATAGATAGAAGAGTCCTGTTTTTGGCAAATGATACGTCTTTCTTCCAGTTAGGTCCCGTTTAAAGGATAGGAAATTCAAGTAACGGTAAAGGACTTTTACCGTTAAAACTAAAAAAATTCCAACTTTCAGCCGGATTTTTCAGCATAACTGATCGAAGCGCGTAAGGATTTTGATTGTAGAGGTTTCAAATGAAGGACAAAATATTGATTTAAAATGTGTCGGAACAGAACTGAAATCCCTTTAAGGACTCTGTAGATATTAACAGTTAAATATGATACATTGATGTCGAGAAATTGAATTTAAATGATATTTCGTACGAAAAGTTCCAATTAGTTGCCACTCTGCAAGGATTTGTTAGAGATACCGAGTCCTTTGGTGAGGGATGTTAAAAATGATTAGTATGCTTAATTTTCTACATAAACATACATAATTCTAAATGTGGTATAAATACAATTCAACAATAGTTAAAGGGAACATTTCAGGATGCTTTTCTCTTCCGCATTCGTTCTTTGCTTACCAATGAGCTTGGTATAAGATCCTTCTTACATCTTACGTTACATATTATTATAAAATTCCCCGAAGAAATAATAAGGATTGAATGGTTGCAAATTATAGAGTTGACTCACTTTCCAGTTAATATGATATGTATATTACAACATATGCCCAGAAATCTAAAATTAGTGATTTCCATACTAATAACCGGCGAGAACTGCAACCTAAAAAGAGATACGTTTCCTGCTATAATTGATCGTAACTGTATAGATAAAGATGAAAATGCACAGCCGAGTTTCCATTGAACTACATGGTATGATTTTCTTGTAACTTTCATGAAAATTAGGTGCCATAATTAACTGAAAACGAAGGCGATGGGTATCGAATAAACGCGAACGAATGATGCGGTTAAGAAGGATATTTTTAAGTAAATTTCATGAGATTAATTGTGGAGTGAACTTTATGTTTACATATACAAATACATATGTCTATACATATATGTATATATATATATATATATATATATATATATATATATATATATATCTATATAAATATATATATATATATATATATATATATATATATATATATATATATATATATATATATATATATATATATTGTTGCGTGTTATGGTTCGCGGCCGATAATTTAATGTTCCGGGAAAGTGAAAACGCAATGTCTTTGAAATTAAATTAAAAGAGTTTATTTAATTACAAGAGTGCACAATGATCAATTTAACACTTTCTCTCATTTTAATTTTCACTTTTAAAATTCTAACACTTGTCCATAAATTTCTTATCGCAATTGTCTTCTAAATCACTTCACTATTACGAAAAAAACTTTTCTACTACTCGAATAATATCGCTTCCCACACACAATCGCAGTTCTTATCGCGGTCGAATGAATGAATCCCCCCATTCATTCAGCTCGCCGTTATATAGGGTCTCTACCTATTCACCCATTTCTCGTACATTGGCGAATGTTCTACCGAGAGGTACCTGGTAGATTCGAGCAAATTAATGAATGGAGTGACGTCACTTGCAGATGTTGATCATGCTTGTTGGGTTCTCGTGGGTTCGAGTAAGTTCATTTGTTGACGTGAAAACAATTGCGACAGTAGCTCGCAGAATTATTTGTACATGTAATTATTTGTACATGTAACACTGCCCCCACCTCAGTTCTTTTCGCCCCGAAAAGATGTGTCGCTATTTGTAGTCAATTCTCCCTGGGTGTAATATGGGGCAAGACGGTCCAGATGCACGATTTTCATTTTAGCTCTCGGCTTACGATGTTCCTGTATTCGGTAAACGACGTCGTTGATTCACTTTGTAGCTCGGTATGGTCCCTCCCAATTATGTTGCAACTTTGGAGACCTACCCTTTCGCCGTTGCGGGTTATAAAGCCACACCAGGTCATCTCGCTGGAAGCCAGTAGAATTAGCCTTTAGATCATACCTGGTCTTCATGCGGTCAGTAGCCGATTCGAGGTGTTTTCGCACTGTCCGATGTATCTCGTTCAACCGTTCTCTTAGACCACTTGCGTACTCCGAGACCGTTTGGGGTTTCTCAGGGGGTGTTCCGAACTTTATATCGGCTGGCAAATGAATAGTCTTTCCAAAAATGGCTTTGGCTTGGGCTTGGCCCGTCGATGCATGTTCAGCGGCTCTATACGCCATTAAAAATAGTGGGATATGTCGGTCCCAGTCCCTTTGGTTCTCGTCAACCATTTTGGCAAGGTGTTTATTGAGCGTGCCGTTGAAACGTTCGACCATTCCATCGGATTGGGGATGCAGCGGTGTTGTCCTCGTTTTCCGTATTCCGAGCAGCTCGCATATTTCGCCAAAAACTAGTGACTCAAAGTTTCGGCCTTGACCCGAATGTAGTTCGCCAGGTACGCCGTACCTACTGACCCAATTTAACACTAGCTGTTCAGCTACAGTAGTTGCTTCCTGGTTGGGAATGGGGTAGACCTCGGGCCACTTGCTGAAATAATCGGCTACAACCAGCGTGTATCGATTTCCCCATTCAGATTCAGGAAAGGGTCCTTCGATGTCAACAGCAATCCTTTCAAACGGTACCCCCACGTTATAGGTTTGCATTTGTCCTCTCAGTCGTCACTTTGGACCTTTGACGGAAGCGCAAATTGTGCATCTGTGACACCAGTCCTCTACGTCTTCTCGAGCGTGGAGCCAGTAGAACCTTTCCCGCAATTTCGCTAACGTCTTGTTAACACCAAGGTGGCTTCCCGAGGATCCTTCATGCATTTCCTTAACCACATCGTGGATTCGGCTTTTGGGTAGTATAGTTTGCATCCTATAGGAGCTGCCATCCACCGTTTCCCATTTTCGCTTGAGTATGCCACCCTCTACCTGAAGGGAGTTCCATTGTGCCTAATAGCTTTTCAGGGTTGCGCCATGCGTTGAAACGTCTTTCCACTCAGGTCGCCCAGTCGTCTCCTTCCATATGAGCAATGGTCCGATGTCTTCATCGGCTAGCTGGGCATTTCGAATCTCCTCCGATGACCAACCTTCATCGAATTCGGCCGTTATCAGTCGCAGAGCAACGGTCGGCTCCTTTTCCTCAATCCGCCGACAATGCTTGCAGTTAGCTGGACATGGATGACGAGATAGGGCGTCAGCATTTCCATGAACTCTGCCCTTTTGAAGTAGTTGGGGCCTCACTCTGTCGGGCCGGATCGTCCATCGGGTTGAACTAGTGTCGTTTGTTATGGTGCAATGTTCTTCATCAACTTGACCAGGAAGGCATAAGTCTGCTTCTCCACGATATTTCCTTGGCACGGTGATGGGGGTGCTGGGGATGTCGATCCTCCTAGCCAACGTACGCCCCACGAAGTTGGCACTTGCAGTTTGATGGTCCTCCATTCTAGGCTCCTGACACGGTCTGGATCTCCACCATCCTGGACAATAGCTCCGTTTTCTTCGCTTCTTGCAGTCTCATTGCAGGTGCCCCTTCTCACCGCAATCCCAGCATCTAGGCGCTCCATTTGCTGGCGGCTCTCGCTCATTTTCCACGCGCTCACACCTGCACTCGTCTGCCACTACCTCACGGACCCGGGCAGTGGTACGAGTCACATTTTGTGTTGCCTCGCAGTTAAGACTGTAAATCAATGCGTCCTTAACCGTCTGCTTTTGAGCTAACCGCACGGCTTGTTGCAATTCCTTGTCCTGTAAGGTGCTGATGAATGCTTCTGTTGCTACGTCATCTCGATGTTCTGAGTCGTACGCTAGGTAAGCCAAAAGTGCCAGTCGCTCAATGTCTTGCGCTAGCTGCTGCAAGGTTTCGCCAGACTTCTGCATCCGATGCCGTAGCTGTGCCCGGTAAATCTGCTTCAGATGATCGTCTCCATAACGCATGTCCAGCGCATTCATTATAGCAGCCGAGTTCGAATGCAGCTCAACGGGGATAGTCTGCAAAAGCTCGGCAGCTGGGCCTCTTAGAGCAAGAATTAATGCAGTTGCTCGTTCCTGCTCATTGCAGTGATTTATCCTAGCGGCTGCTTCAAACTGGATTTTGTAAATACTCCAGACCGTTTGCCCATCGAATATTGGTGCTTGCACATTTCTGGATGTGCTTTGCGCTGCGGTTATAAGCGGGACTGGTGAAGTGGTTACTACTGCCTTCGCTGCTTCCAATTCTTTTTTCACTTTTTCCATCTCGTTGTTTATTCTCTCCTCGACCTGGCTGATCCTTCCCTCGACCTGGTAAACCTTTTCCTCGACCTGGTCAACCTTTTCCTCGACGCCTTTAATTTGTTTGTTAAGACTACCTACCTCCGCTTTCATTTCGGTGGACTGTTTTTGAAAATCTGCCTTGATTTCGATCGCTTGTTGATCCAGCTTCGCTGATTGTTCATTAAACTTCGCTGATTGTGCATCTAGCTTCGCAGTCAGACTGGATGACATCACCATTAACATTTGCATTAGCGCATTTTCTGGCTCCTTTGATTTTGGTGTTTCTACTTCTCCACCTTCTGCGCCTTTTTCCGCATCTGAGGGCTCACCCAAATCCAGATTTCCGCCTTCCGAATCGATCGCGTTACGCAAGCGTGCAATTAGTATGGCCTTTGTACCCTGCGTGGCCAGATTCCGCTGTTCCAACTCCTCTTTGAGCTCCGATATGTTCAATTGGTTAATGTTTAGATGTAGGTTTTCTGGCATTTTTATTGTTTCGGCTATTTTTCCACCAGTTTCTACGTTAATTCTCACTATTGTGCACTTCAAAAATGTTTAATCGTTTTCACTTCCAAAATTTTCTATCCCACTTCTGACACCATTGTCGCGTGTTATGGTTCGCGGCCGATAATTTAATGTTCCGGGAAAGTGAAAACGCAATGTCTTTGAAATTAAATTAAAAGAGTTTATTTAATTACAAGAGTGCACAATGATCAATTTAACACTTTCTCTAATTTTAATTCACTATTTAAATTCTAACACTTGTCCATAAATTTCTTATCGCAATTGTCTTCTAAATCACTTCACTATTACGAAAATAACTTTTCTACTACTCGAATAATATCGCTTCCCACACACAATCGCAGTTCTTATCGCGGTCGAATGAATGAATCCCCCCATTCATTCAGCTCGCCGTTATATAGGGTCTCTACCTATTCACCCATTTCTCGTACATTGGCGAATGTTCTACCGAGAGGTACCTGGTAGATTCGAGCAAATTAATGAATGGAGTGACGTCACTTGCAGATGTTGATCATGCTTGTT
>OZ017739.1:312654738-312804738 GCA_963969285.1 Odontomyia ornata
TTCGACCGAACTTGGCGCGCTTTTTTCGGTCTTGGTTCATGCGGCAGCTTCCATTGAGATGATTGAGCTTTGGTTTCCACGTCATAACTATAAACCCACAATTCGTCACCAGTTATGGACCCTCTGGAGCAAATTTGGTTCGTCGCGGACAGAGTTTAACATCTCATTAGCAATGTTCATGCGTTGCTGTTTTTGGTCGCAATTGAGCAATTTTGGTACGAATTTCGCGGCGACCCGTCTCATGCCCAAATCGTTGATAAAAATCGAATGGCACGAGCCAATCGATATGTTTAGGTCCTCAGCAACTTCTCTAACGGTGATTCGACGATTGGCCAATACCATTTTCTCCACTTCATTAATTTTTTCGTCTGTTGTTGAAGTGCTCGGGCGTCCGGCACGCTCTTCGTCGTTCACATCTTCTCGGCCTTCTAAAAACATTTTGTACCACCGATAAACGTTGCTTCGGTCCAAGGTAGCTGCTCTGTATGCCACAGTCAACTTTCGGAATGCATCCGCGCACTTAATTTCGTTTTTCACACAAAATTTGATACACGTTCTTTGATCCATTTTTTTAATAAGTAAAAACCGAAGACGATTGAAAACACGTGCAAGTAAAGCAGCTATCACCAATTAAGTGAACATTCAAAATGGCCGAGCTTGTCGGCATAAGTGACAGACATGAGTACCAACATAACGCCACAAAAAATCGAAATTCGAATATATGTAACCCGCGAAAATTCAAAATTCGCGATACTTTTTGAACACACGTCGTATATATATATATATATATATATATATATATATATATATATATATATATTTATACACATGTGCATATAGATGTATATATATATATATATATATATATATATATATAAATATATATATATATATATATATATATATATATATATATATACTCGTATATATGTATTGTATATAGTAATATATATATATATATATATATATATATATATATATATATATACATATATATATATATATATATATATATATATATATATACATATATATATATATATATATATATATATATATATATATATATGGCTGTGTGTGTATGTGTGTGGTTGGTTGTATGTGTGAGTCTACATAGCATATAACAAAGTTTGTGCCCTGGGGGTCACAGCTCTGCTTCGATTTACGTCAAATTTTCAGCAATATTTCTGTTGTGGCCATAGTATAGCTCCAGTTCGTATCAAAACTAGTACAAAGATTTATTCAATTGTGCGATAAAGCTCACAATGAAAAATCCAAACTCGAACAATTTGAAACGAAATGGCGGCCGCTCAAAGGTCGAAAAAAGTTGAACGATAAAAAAGCACTTTAGTGTCAGGTCAGAATATAAAAATGGCGGCTAGGCAAAGTTCAAAATTCGAAAATTTCTCAAAGCTACAATTCATATTGGATTACTATGAAATCTGAAATCAAGGTAGACGTTGATAAGATCATGGATACAATGTACCAGAGTTAAATTCGATTCCCATGAACGCTGCAGATTTTAGCCGTAGTGGCTTTTGCATTGCAGTAAAAAATTATATTTTAATATACGAGAACATGATGCAATGTATTCAAGAAACTTTGTTTTGAATGGTTTGAAATGAAAAACTTTGCCACTAAAAAGGGTGAAAAAAAAAAGAAAACCGACTCCAAAATGCCCGAAAAAGGATGAAATAAATTTTATGGAAGCGGTGCCAAATGAATTTCCCCATTTCAACATAAATACTTCCAACATGTGCACCATCACAAAAAAATCGGGGAAAAATGATATGGAACCGCTTCCATTAAATTTATTTCATCCTTTTTAGGGCATTTCGGAGCCGGTTTTCTTTTTTTTGTAAAAGTTTTTATTCGAATGAGATCGATTATTAAAAATAACAGTCTCTAAGGACTAAATTTAAAAAAATATAAAATGATTTCTCTTAAATAGCAAAGTAATAGAGTTCTTTCCAGAGCTATTATCTTATTGACTCAAGAGGGTCTTTTTGAAAAATCAAAAAAATATATCTAAACTAGTTATTCTCTAGATGACTGATCAGAAAAGCAATTAGGACATATAAATGCTAGGCTTTCTTGATCTTCGAAACCTTGCTCATCGGCCCCATTCATACATTCTCTGCATTCAAATCATTTTTCACCTGGGGCAGAGTTAGAATAGACACACAGACCATTCTTGTTCGTCATCAGAACTGTCGTCATCTTGCAAAACACTTCTGTTAGCGGGGTTCTTAGTCAGTTTTTTTGTTTGTTTACCTTTTCTCTTGCCTTTTCCCTGAACCTGTTTAGGTAAATTTCTGGAGAGAAATTTACCTTTTGCGGAGAGAGAAATTTACCTATATATATATATATATATATATATATATATATATATATATATATATATATATATATATATATATATATATATATATATATATATATATATATATATATATATATATATATATCGACCGGGCAAAAACAAAATGGCGGCCATTTTAGACCAAAAATCGTGATTTCTGTCCTGACCAAAGTATAGCTGCGATTTGTATGAAATTTGGTACAAAGGTGGATGGATGTGATGAACCTCACAATAAAAAATCCAAAGTCGGTGCCGCAGAAACTTAATGGCGGCCGCTCAATGGTCGAAAAACGTGCAAAATTTTGCTGTTGTAATAGTGGTCAAAGCTTTCAATAGATTTTCATGAAATTCGGCAGTTGAATAGGAATTATAAGTATCTAAAGAATTACGTGAAAAAACTCGAGGTCAGGTTACAAAAAACAAAACGGCGGCCAGTTGAAACTCAAAACTTTAAAGGCTTCTTAAAAGTCGCAATTTTGATCCGACATATATGAAACCTGGTTTCGAGATAGACATTACTTACATCTACAGACTTTGATGTTTTCGTGATTATATATGTGCAAATTACAAAATGGCGAAGGTTTAAATATGCGTTTTTTTCAGGTTTTTGTGGCCCTCTAGCGGTCACATTTTCAAGCGGATTTTGTTGAAACTTGAGATTATGGATCTCTGTACTATGTTCTTGTATTTTGCAGAAAATTATTAACATTGAATGAAAAATAAATAAGTCGAAAATTTAAAACCCAATATTTTTAGCTGCCATTTTCACTAAAAATTGAATACTTTTGCCCTGTCTAGATTGAAACTCCAATTTGAACGAGATTTGGCAAATTGATTGATGAGGTCCTAGCCCACAAAGATTTAAAATAGTCCAAAATCAAATGCATGCATTCAAAATGGCGGCCCTCAATGGTCAGAAGGCAAGCGCAATTCGCTATTTTAGTAGCAAATGAAATAATGAATTTTTTTCATGGAAACGTTTTCAATGACTTATCTTGAAAGTATTTATAAATCAGTATATTTTTTAAATATTGTAAAATATTTTTAACAATACCCTAAAAAATTATCAAATCGCGACTTGTCTGTCTGTCCGTCCGTCCGTTTGTTCGTGCGTCCCAAGTTTTCTCGCAAGCCACATAAGCTAGAATGAGGAAATTTTCTTCGTATGTGAAAAGTGGTGCCTCTTGAAATTTGCAGCGTAAGAAAATATTTTAAAGTTCTCAAGTAGGTCTCCCCATAAAGGGGGGTGGTTGACATAAACATTTTTTTATTTCTGTAGCCCTCTAGCAGCCAAGTTTCGCAACAGATTCCGATAAAACTTGAAATTATAAGTTATTAAGGCAAGTTAATTTAATTTAATTATGCAAATTAGATGACAAATAAAAAATTCGATAATTTAAAGCTTAATATTTTTAGCATCCGTTTTCAATAAAAATTCAAAATGACGGCCCCTGATGGTTCAGAAAAGAATCGAAAATGTATATATTAATGGCAATGCAAGTACTGATTAAACTTTTATGGAAATCTTTTGAAATTAACGTTTTGAGCTATTTAAGCCAAAAAGTTATCACCTTTGTGTGGTAACCCCAGTGAAATGTATAAACAGCAAATGTGAGAAGGGCAAACCCATTCTAAACATTTTTATAACAATTTATTGCCCACCAATTTTCAATATGTGATCCATACGTGTGCAACTCAATTTAATTACAAAAATATTTGCGCCTCTATGAAGGGTCTCGAAATACGAACGGCGGCAGATCCTTTCTGTTAATAAATACCCATGTAGTGCTACAAAAATTGCAATAAGAAGTCCAGTAGTAGATAAGCCAATTCCTTTTTCGAAACATTAGGCTACATACGAGAAATTTACCTTTCCGGCTGGTGCTGCCAACGGGGATTTTTCGTAGTTCCATTTTCTTTCTTCTTATTTTAATTCGCCTGTTCTTCGGCTAAAGCATTTTTCGCTGGAGTGTCCCTAAGAGCAGCTATCTTTCTTTTACCTCCTTTATTATATCCAATTAATCGAGGAGGTGCTTTAGGCAGTGGTCTTATTAATTCTGGTGAGAAAATTGCGGTATTTTTATCTTCTGTGTTATCAGCTGATTGAGGAACCTGGAAGCTGCAGCAAGGGATAGGCTTCTGAGAGCACTGGCGTGTTGTTCTTGTTCTTGATTACTTGCTGGTTCAGAACACTACAGTCGCTTTGCTCAGGACTATGCTGTAGTATAAATGGACTAGGCTCGATCTGAACATTGCTGCCGACATAATTTGACTCATCAAGATATTCTCGATTGTATGGAGGGACTGGTAAGTTGTCTGTACCTTGTGAGGGTCGGTTTCCTGGCATCGGGCGATCAGTGACAAAAGACGATGCATAATCTGTAAATACATTTGGATCATAGGGCCAAATGCCAGCCTTTTTAAATGCATTGCATATATTAATAGGTGTTGCTGCCAATGGCAAAGCGTATTTTACTCTATCTGGTATTTCGTAAATGCTCATGATCTTCTCGGGATTAGTTCTCAGCCAGTTATTTTGAGCTTTAGAGCAGTATATTTTGACAGGGCCGTTGACACCAACATCCAGGGGTTGCAGATGGTGGGTGCAGTGTGGTGGGAACGATAGTAACATAACAGAATTTCTCTTGGCCTTTTCTATCACATCAATATCAATGTGAGATGCATGATTCTCTAGGAGTAAAAGCACTGGCTCTTCAGGACTAGGCTTAGTTTATTTTATGGAATAATTCATAAATACTAAGATTTCTGTGCTTGTCATTTAACCGGATTGATTACCAGCCCCAATACACTCAGGAGAACCGTCGCGTATAAACAGGTCTTTATATTTCAAACGTGGGAACATAAACATCAGTGGAATCGAGTTTCCTAGAGCACTTACCGCTAGCTCAACAGTGACTAAAGTTTCACGGTCTGTTCAAACAATTGCCCCTACTTGTTTTGTTCCTTTTCAGCCAAAATTTTCTTCGTTTTCAGCACAGTTTGAACGCCAGTCTCGTCTAAACTCCAGATACGTGAAGGAGTAAGATTATGCTTTGTAATTAATATATCCAAGTTTCTCAAAAAAATGATTCACGTTATGTTGGTTGAATGAGCTCGCACATCCTGCACTGGTAGCTTCGGGTTTTCTAAAAGTAAGTGTAGAGTTCCTCTTCAGAAAGCTTGTCAACCAATCTTTGCTGGCATCACCATTTGTATGCCAAGATCGTGGGATGCTTTGTAGATTAAACTTCATAGCACACTGGTACGCAAGTTGTTGTACTTCTCCCGGTAGAAGACCGGAGTAAATAGAACCGTTTCTTAAGATGTACTTCGGCAATAGTGCCTCTTGTTCCTTATTAAACACTAGTCTTAATTGTATCCAACCACAGGAGTAAGTCCACTTGTTATTTTTTTGACATAGCGTTGTAGTGTTGTGTGGCAAACTTGTAATTCACGTGCAACAGTTTTTAATTTGAGTCCATCTTTGATGACTGCATCAGCAGCACTTTTTAAAAGATCCTGAGATGTAGTCCACATTTAAGTTTTTCGTTTGTTTGTCCTCATTCTGCCAAAGACAATAAATGCGGTATAAAGTATCATTTCAAAAAGTATTTTCTTTCTTTCATCATACTTGCGTAAATATAAGCAATATTGAAACAATAAAGGTTGCTTAGGGGTTGGTTATGCCGGGGCACAAGCAGCCCCACATGAACGGCACATTTTACTCCGCTTATGAAAGTGATATTCTGTCTCACATATAAAATTCACTTTGCTCAAAGCATTAACATTACACTGCATAATTAACTAAGATAAATAACAAACATTTTACTGAAACTCTCATACGAAAAGCACGAAAACTGTTAGCTTGCAACCAAAAAGTATCGCAACGAAAATATTTACTTACATGGCGCTGAAGGATCCTCACATGTGCTGCCATTCGGTCCGCGTCGCTGACACAACTAAAATGACAGCCTCGTATGCCCGATTGTTAGGCATTCTGCGACATAATACGATTATATATCTATCTATTTCTGTTTTCGAGATATTTCCATCGGTACATTTTACTCCCGACACTTCAAGCCCAACTCTACCCTATGCCTAGTTCTAATTTTAAAGCAAAAATATATTTATTTTGAATGTCATTAAAGTTTTTCTTGAATTAAATAATTCTATACTCGTATGTCTGCATATAGTATGTTTAGTACAAGACCCTTCTGACACGAGCATAATTCTGTCTACCCAACTTGTTTTTCTCATTTACTGTTCCAGGCGTCCCCCACAATATGCATTCACTGTGACGTGATAAAAATTTTATTTTTAATTCAAATACTATTTAGGTTTCTTCCCCGATATATATTGAACCGGGACTATTTTTTTTCGGATTCAATCCATTCAATTTAAATTTTCCGTTTGCTTAGCCCCTTTAAACACCATCCGCAGGCACTTTTCTATCATTCCAGCGAATTTCTCCCTTTTCGTTTTCAAGTTCAGTTCACTTTCACAATTCCGTCACTAACCTTCCGATAAATTTCATCAACTCAAAACTGGAATCCACAAAAGGTCTAAATTGCCACTTTTAGTTCTGGCTATAGCTCGTCGCTTGTTTTTTGGTCATAGACGCCGTTGGGAGCGTTTCGATGTCAAATTTTTGTAGCGGGCTGGTCTTCGATGAATATGTCTTTGACATACTATACGACATTGATAGGCGCTGCAAAACGATTCGCACATGTTGGTAGTGTTCCTCCTCGTTGTTCGATGCGATGCATATATCGTCAATGTAGCAAATCACGAATTCTAGGCCGCATAGCACCTGGTCCATGAATCTTTGGAACGTTTGTGCTGCCGAATGTCATCACGTTGAATTCAAACAATCCAAACGGCGTGATGATTGCTGTCTTTTTTCGATCTTCCTCGGCGATTGGAATGTTAAAATAGGCTTTTTCCAAATCTAGTGTCGAAAAGATATTCTTGCCGTTGAATGTTTGAGCGAAATCCTGAATGTGCGTGACCGGGTAACGATCTGGAACTGTTTGAGCGTTGAGTCGGCGGTAGTCACTGCATGGTCGCCATAGTCCATTCTTTTTTGAAACCATGTTGAGTGGACTGGCCCACTCGCTCTTTGATGGTACACATATTCCCAGGTTTATCATGTGCTCGAACTCTTGCTTGGCGATTTTAAATTTTTCTTTGTTCAGGCGGCGTGGACGTGAAAACAATAGTTGTCCAGTGGTGATGATTTGATGGTGGACTGTTGTTTTCCGTGTGCTATCGTATGATGTTGGCGACGTCAATTCTTTGAATTCCATCAACAGCTCTTTGAACTTATTGTCGCTGTTGATAGAAAAAAACTGGCTCGTAGTTGATGAATTCAGCAACGCATTGAGTCTATAGCTTTGTTTGCTTGTCGATGAGTAGTTTGTTCTTGACATCGACCAGTAGTTCGAATTTTCCAAGGAAATCGGCGCCCAGTATTGGCCTGGTGACGTCAGCGATTACAAAACTCCACTCGAATTTCCTTCGTAGTCCGAAGTCTACTGCAGATAGTTCGTTGCCGTATGTGTTGATCTGCGATCCATTCGCGGCGAATAGCGTATATGTTGCTGGCGTCAACTTCTTATATTCAGATGAAACAGGTAAAATCGAAAAATCTGCGCCAGTATCAATTAAAAATTTTAGTCGTGACGATCTTTCGATGATGAAAAGAGGGTTCGATTTCATGTTGCTGCAGGCTTCACCAACCGTCGGTAGTGAAGCGTCCTTTAGTTTTCCAACTTGTTGAATTGGCACGGCTGAGCGCATTTTTATCGTTAGCACCAAATCGATGATGGTAGAAACAGAGCGCGTGCCTTTCCGCGCGGCTTTTGGAGCGGTTGCGTCTCTTATCGTCACGTAAGGGTGTTTGTGAACGCCCGCGTAGTTGATGCTGATGAGCCCTGATCTCGCTAATTTCTTTTCTCAGTTCGGCGATGATCAGGTGTAAAGAGCGCAGTTCGCTTGGCTGTGCGGTCGCTTGTTCTGTCTGGCCTTGAATAGATGATATGGTGCCGGAATTCCCCATTTCCATCATTTTGTTGGCCTGCTGCGCACACCGATCCAGATTTTCTCCCGCGATCGATACCACCGCACAGATGCCGCTGGGCAGTCGCTCTAGCCACAAAGACTTAATTGCCTCGTCGTTCATCGCGCCGCTGGCCAAATCTCTCATTTGGCGTGGGAGTTGCGTCGGTTTGTTGTCTCCTAGCACACATTCCTGCACTAGTCGGCGCAGCTTTTTGTTCTCCGAGTCCGTGAATTCCTTGATCAGCAGTTCCTTGATCGCCAGGTACTTGTTGTGGACCGGAGGGGCGCGGACGATATCCGAGACATTTGACAGTGTTGTACTGTCGAGTGATCCAACGACGTAATCGTACATCGTTTGATCACGTGTGATGCTTGCATTACGAAATTGCGACTCCATTTGTATAAAATACAAATTGGGATCGCGTTTGCTGAACGCTGGTGGTCTCACGCCGATTTTACAAATCTCGCCCTGCGTATCTGCATCTATCCGTAGCGGAGTGGCGGCGGCGTCCTGTCGACCGCCATTGTCATCGTTTCCTTCCGTCACCGGTACTGCGTTCGCGTGTGTCGACATGTTCACTTAAGAGCTTACCTGTCTTCTTGTACGTCGTTGGCTGACGTAATTTCACTCAGGTAAAATGGCGCGGAGCGTGCACGGAAACTTTTTATTATCTCTTGTATACAGCGATGAATAAAGGAGCGGAGCGTGCACGGAAACTTTTTATTATCTCTTGTATACAGCGATGAATAAAGGATGCTGTTCGCTGCGTGCCTTGATGTCCGCGCGGATGTATCGGCTCCCTTTGCAGTTCTTTATTTCGTGTTCGTGGGGTCACCAGTTATGGAGGTTGATTTTATTCCACTATTTTAATATTCATTTTATTTAATCTTTACATTTTCAACTTTTTGAATGCAATCTTATTTATTATTTTTGACTTCCTTTTATAAGTAGTTTCGTGCAAGTTGTGGAGGACGCCGTGGGATGCGATAGAGCGAGAGAGGGTTGCCGAGGTCCGTGCTGGCTATTTATACCTTTTGTTTTGTATTGATCTCAGCGCCTCTGATGTGCAACACGTGCAATGCTGTTGCGGCTGTTAGTTGTGTTTTGTGTTGTGGCATGCGTGGACAATGCAGTGGAGATGTCATGTTCGTCGCAGCCACTGTATGGCTGACATAGGGATTATGTAACTGCCACAGATTATTTTGATCAAAAAATGATCTGAGTTACAATTGGCTTCTCGGTATGTACGGGCGTCAAGTACGCTCGAGGCACAACGTTGTTAGATCAGAATATACTCGATCTGATTTTGTGTGTTGCCATCCGGTGATACTCAGGTCATTTTATGTAGGTGTCGATGTGGGAGGCAAGTCAAACGTATGACTAGATTTCTGCTACATACAAAGTCAATCAGGCGTTGGTCGGTGTCATTTGTTTCATCATGGAGGCTATATCCTTCAGTCGTTCCCCAATGTGATAGCCCATTGTCAACCTTAGCGTTGAAATCACCGAGAATTATTTTTATGTCATTTATAGGCAATGATTCGGCCAGCCTTTTGCCTTCGTTTCTTCGTCTTTTTGCTTAGTCAGAGTGTTTACGTTTATCAACCAAATTTTTAAGGATTTCACTTATATATGACTTGAAATCTATAACGTGTGATTTAAACTCCCTATCTACAACATAGGTTACTCCAAATTCCCGCTTTTCAACAGGTTTTCAACTTTTGAATATGCGATCTCATGTCTTGATTATCATTTCCAGTCCATTTTGTTTCCTAGTTTGCCAGTATTTTTAATTTATATTGACTGACCTGTTGGAAAATGTCTGTAATAGTGCCAGGATAGTTGAGTGATCTGGCATTTCAGGATCCAATCCCATAGTTTTTTTCGGTTATGAGGTAGATGCCGTAGGTCCAATACATTCCAAGGCTCTGTTGCAGGTCTCGAAGCAATAACAATAATATTCGTTATATTTTAATTAAATAGTTGCCGGTTGAAATTGAGTACCATTGAATTTTCTTTGATAACGATTATTTAATTGTTTTTTAGTGTCTACATATCACAGCTCTTCTAACAGGAGCATTGATCTGTCTACCAACCTTGTTTTGAATTGAGCATTCTAATTGTACGAATAACCAGAAGTTGTTTCTATAACATAGCAATCTTAAGTTTTTTATTAGAACTCCCTTTTGTAGACATATTTATAATAATTTAAGTTTCATTAACCAACCAGTTAATTCAATCTGAATGTATTTCAAACAAGTGTGTACCGTAGGCATCATTATGGATCAACATATGGTCTTCAAATTGGGTTTAGCTTAGTAAAGCAGTAAAGAGTCAAGAAATTCTATCGCCCATAAATAATTAATAAAGAGTTCTGCCAAAATTCTTATTCAATATATCCGCAAACTTTTGCACTATTTATAATGTTAATCCTAAAAGAACTTGATCTTCAAAACCATGGGAACAACCATGACAAAAGCTTTCAGTGCAACTGTTGCTAGTGCACTTGAGATTGCATTTAAAGTTAGCCTTCCAATTAGCGGAATACTTAAACTTTGCATTCTGGTAATTTATTCCGAATTTTTATAACGACATTAGTTTTGCGGTTTCAATGCAATAACAAAATTGAAAAATTTAGTTAAAAGCTTTATGATTTAGGATTATGTCATCAGAGAGGTCTCCCAAAATGTGCTTTTTGGCGTTGGTACTGTTGTTTCCGATAATGCTTTTGTTTGGTTGGTTATTGTTTGGTAACAGTTCATGGCAAATAATTTCATCACGGCGAAACATAAAAGATTGGAATGATATAAAAAGTCAGTGTGAATTATTTGGAATCATCAGTTGTTTTTGCACCTTAATCTCACCAGTATCAAGATGAAAGTATTCGTTTGCTTGCTCTCGGCTGTAGCCCTCGCTAATGCAGGATACCTGAGCGGTGCCCACGGAGGTGGACTAGGAGGTGGATATGGAGGTGGCTATGCAAGTGGATATACCAGTGGTGGATGGTCCGGTGCATCCCTTGGTGGATATGGTGGTGCCAGTGGATCCTATGGCGGACTTGAAGGTGCTGGTGGTTGGAGCGGAGCTTCTCTTGGTGGATTAGGTGGTTTAGGCGGTGGTGCTGGCAAGCTGATCTCTACTGGTAGCATCGGTGGACTTGGAGGCCATGGATGGTCAGGTGCTTCTCTTGGAGGAGGTTCACTTGGCGGTGGTCTGATCGGAGGAGGACACGGTGGATGGTCCGGAGGAATCGGTGGACTTAGCGGTATTGGTTCCTATTCTGGAGGTGCTTCACTTGGAGGTGCTTCACTTGGAGGAGCTTCACTTGGAGGAGGACATGGTGGATGGGCCGGAGGAGCTGGTGGACTTGGCGGTATTGGTTCACTAGGAGGAGGTTCAATTGGTGGAGGCCATGGCGGATGGACCGGAGGAATTGGTGGACTTAGCGGAATCGGTTCCTACTCTGGTGGTTCCCTTGGAGGATACGGCTCTGGTCATGGTTGGTCTGGATCTCTTGGAGGATATGGTGGATCACTTGGAGGATACGGTGGATCAGTTGGAGGATATGGTGGTTCACTTGGAGGATATGGTGGATCTCTTGGAGGTTATGGTGGATCACTTGGAGGTGGTTGGTCTGGAAAAGTTATCAGCGGAGGAAACGCTGGTGGCTGGTCCCTTGGTGGCAAGTCAGCAGGATGGAAGAAGTAAATTGATACGATTGTTGTTGTTATGTGTAATTGTTTCGAAAAAATTTGATCGAAATAAATGTTGGTAAATTTTGTAGATAATTAATCACATTTTTTTTAAATAAAAAATTTGTTTAAATTGTAAGTTTACGGTGTTATCTTTTCAATGCTAATTTAGCTCAAGAATATCCGAAACGAGTGGTAGAGACTATAGCTAACAGAATACGATTTTCTAGTTCATCCTAGTTCTTAATCAAATTTAATTTTTCAGCAACTGAAACAATCCTAGATAGTTCAAAGAAATATGTTTTATATTCTGTTGTAACAAATTGAGGACTGGAGTCAGTTATTACTCTATTTTACGTGATTTTTTTTATTTGGATCACGTTTTTAACAAGTTCATGGTGGCTAAAGAAGCAACATTGCCTCCAAGCGTTTTTTTCTTATCACTAGGCATTTCAATCATGTCTAATACATTGCATTTCATCGACATCCAATGCATTTTCTAATGGTCATAAGATATGTCCATTGCGCCTAATGGTCATAATTTGAATGTTTGAAAATATTTGAGAAAAAAAATTTACCCTGGGAATGCCAGAAAATACACATTCACATTTAAATTTATTTGGAATAAATTATAAATTACGAAATAGTAAGCTACCATAAATCTTTCGAATGAGATAATAAAATACGCCACAACTTTATGTTTTAATCTTTTGTTACTTTCAGTTTGACTCAATTGAAAAAATCAATTTGGTTCCAATTGGACTCAACCGATTTGACCTCGTGTGGTAGAATCATGTTTTTATTGATATTGAGCATTCAGTAAGCCCAGTATTTTTTCAGATCTTTCATTCGGCTTTTGTGAATAATTTAATTTTGGAATTGAAGATTATAGTCAGTCAATGTGAATAATGAGTTTCTCGTTTGATTTGGGTTTTAATGTTAAGGTTGGAAATCATGTGAGTAGATGTCAGGAACAATGCGCAACTGATGCGTTTTTATGACATCGTATATGTAAGTGGCAATCCCCTGTATGGAGAAAACCATGGAAATTAGCAGGAAAATATCTTTCCATATGTAACATATGGAATACGTTCGAATTTAATATCAATATTATTGCAGACTAGTTTCCCGGAAGAAATTTCATTGAGATGCATCTAAAAGTAAAGCAGGTGCTTCTCCACTCAGTGAACAAGGAAAAAAGTTAACATGTAAAAGCACAGAGTTATATAGGAAGAGATCAAAGATCACCGATTAAAGTAATAGCATGCAGTCACGCATCCTCTAAATATATTGTTGGAATATTTATACTAAGTAAGAAACAATTTAATAAATTTGATTATTTAATTAAACGAGTCTTTTTACGGACTAGTGAAGGTTAAGACAAGCATGACAGTATGTAATTATATGTAGTGAGATAACTCTACTGGAGTGTTGATGGACTCGTATATTGGATACGCATGAACTACATTTCTCAGTTTGTTACTCAAATTAGAATTTTTCGCAAAAACGTCATATAAAGAGTGATTCATAACAAGTGTACACATGTGAATGGGCCTTAACTCTTATTTATCACCAACTTCAGTTCCATATATTGACAGATTATGACAGTTTGGTCTTTTACAATTTTAACCATAGCATCATACATATCAGCCAAAAGTTTTATTATTGTTAAAACTTTTTACAAAAATAATGAATCGCCAGTGCAAACATTTCGCGCTCTACGTGAATTATTTGCTCCACCCATAAATTGGCCGGCGAGATCGTGTGATTTGACTCCTTGTGACTTCTTTCTTTTGGGATTTTTGAAAGATCGTGTTTACGCTGATGCTTTCTAGACTACTGAAGCATTCAAAAACAATATTCGAGCCAACATACGCCTAATAACGCCGGAAATGTGCGAAAATGTCATCGAAAATTACAATCATCGTTTGAGCAGCACGAAGTGCACATATGCCCGAAGTAATGTTTCATATTTAATTGTAAGGGACCAAATTTTCATAATAAATAAACATTACAGCTCAATCTCCACAAAAACGATGTTTTTTTTCGACAAAAATGTGTACACTTGTTATTAATCACCCTATACAAGGTGCTTTCCAAAATAAACAAGACTGAGCTAAAATAGAAACGGCAGGAGCTTCGTTCTGATAAATTTGACATTATTTATTCAATATAGTCTCCTCCGGCCTCGATACACTGTTTTACGCGATTCAAAAGCATTTCGAAAGAGTGTTTCAGGTCATTGACCGGAATGTCCTTCAGGATGTCGGTACAAGCTTTTTCGATGCCCTCTTCGGACGCAAAGTGTTTTCCTTTCATGGCCAAATGCAATTTTTCGAATAGATAGAAATCATAGCAAGCCATATCAGGCAAATAATGTGAGTGATTGATGGTTAAAATGCGATTTCTGGTCGAAAAACCAGTCAAAAGAGTGGATCGATGAGATGGTGCATTATCATGCAATAAGCGCCAGCTTCCTCCTTCGCGGTAGTCTGGGCGAATTAAATGAATGCGATGCAACAAACGCTTAAGAACGCCAAGATAGAAAATTTCATTGACGGTTTGGCTCATTGGTACCAACTCCTTGTGGACGATTCTCTTGGAATCGTGAAAAGAAATGAGCATCGACTTGAATTTTGACTACTCCAAATGCAATTTTTTGGGTAGTGGCTCATCTGGGGCCTTCCGTTCGGCACTTTGACGCTTGATTTCGGGCTCATATTAGACCACCACGCTTCATCATCAGTTACAATGTTGTAAAGGGAGTTCTCGTCTTTTCTCGCTTCTTTAATGATGTCTTTCGAATGTTGATTTCTTGTCAATTTTTGTTCATCAGTTAACTTGTGCAGAACCAAACATGCACAAACCCTTTGAAAGCACAAATCGATGGTTAAAATGCAATAAATCGATGTTTTAGAGATATTTAGCATCGATCTCATGAATTTCAACGATGATTTCGGCTCATTTTTGATAAATTCATACATAATTTCGATAGAGTTTTCGGTGATCATTGATTTTGGACGGCCCCTTTGTTCATCGTCATTTATGTCCTCACGACCATCTCTGAAATGTGTAAACCACTCATGAATTCTGGCACGAGATAGACAATCATCGCTATACAATTTTTTCGTCAATTCAAATGTTTCGGTAAACGTTTAATCTATTTTAAAACAAAATTTGATATTAGCTCTTTGTTCGAAACTCATTTTTGTACCGATGACACAAACAAACTGTCACTTTAGATGCAATAAGTTCGCTTCCACTCCACCGAATTTCATTTAAAGATGGCACCACCAAAAAAATTTATGACAAACATACCTTGTAGTTCCAAATCTTTCATTAATGTATAAAAGAAGGTCACGTGAATTGTGCCTAATAAAATTCTCTTAATTTCCATTGTCGTAGAACATAGAGGGGAGGGGCAACCGTCGCATCGAAAAATTTGCTAGCATCAAAATTAAAGCTTACTAAATTTCCTCTGAAATAATAACCACTTTTTGGGGCTTTATGCTAAAATATTAAATTAAAGACGAATGTCAGTTGTTGAATTGATAAAATGGCAGCTACACACAAACCAACATATGCACAGGTGATAAAAAATAATACGATGCCTCAAAATGTCATGTTCTAGAAAGGGATAATAATAAAGCCAAAAAAGCATTCATCATCAGATAAAACGCTTGCTGGTTTTAATTCGAGGATAAGACCGTCTAATTGCAAAATTCCTCCTCAACTACTACGGTCTATTCACAATGGTGGGGCAGTAATTAAGACAACGACCAATTCCAACATGTCTGAGCTATACTGATTAACCAAGGATACCATGCAGAACGAGTGCGACATTACCGAGACAAAGATGCGTCAACCCAGACTGGTTAAACAGGGTTTTCCAATAAGAGGTGTTATTTTGATATTATAAGAAAAATGCCATTTTTTAACATAAATGATCAGATGCTTCATTCATTATGAAGAAAAAGGTATCTTGTTAATAGTAAAAAATAACATCAGGCAAATGATCACCAACCCAATCAGCAAAGACACGACGTTGTTGATGATCAACTGGCTTGAGTTCTTGTGCTAATTGAACTTTATAAGCCTTATCACCCAAATCTTTATGCAAAATACGGTCTAATGACGTTTGTGGATTGCTTATTCCAAAGAACGACGAGGAATGAACAAACCTGGGATTTCTTCAACACTTTCGGCCACAGCAGCAATATTCTCGGTGGTTCTTGAGTGACGTGCTTGAGTTTCACTCTTCACATCACTAAGTTGTTCCTCGAATTTTTCCACCAATTTCTGTATTGCTGTCCGACAAGGTACTTCACGACAACCCAAAAATGTTCGAGTTTTACAAACCGTCTCTGCCAAATTTTCACCATTTTTGTAGTGAATTTAATAACTTCATTGCATTGTTGAAGCATGTATCATTCCATTTTTATTAATGGCGTAGTTGTCACTTGTCTAATGTTTAAAGATGACAGCTTCAAAAGTGAGCCCTACCGAAACAGTGGGCTATTCAAAATTGGAAAACTCTTTACATCTACGAGGGTTATTCAGCAAGTACTAAGCCTCACCTACCGATGGCGAGAGTTTTACCATCGTGCAGTACATTCTTTTAATAGCCTACTGTCAAAGTTTCAGTCGATTCCCTTCATTAGTTTTGTTTTGATAGCCTTTGGAAGCGAGCGTGTCGATCGGTTGTACAAAAATGGAAAAAGAACAATATCTTTCAGTGATTAGATTCTTGTTTTCGGAAGGGGAAACGCGCAGCGAAATCAAAGATCGCTTGGATGCTGTATACGGTGACTCTTCTCCTTCGATGGCCACCGTCAAGAATTGGTTCAACGAGTTTGTTCGTGGCCGCACGTCGGTTTTTGATGAGCCACGCCCAGGTGCCCCGAAAACGGCTGCTACTGAGGAAAACGTTAAAAATCCACCATCTCGTGTTGGCAGACCGTCGATTGAAGGTACGCGAGGTAGCTGCTTCTGTGGGTATTGCAGAAGGAATGGTGAATCATATTCTACACGAAGAACTGGGCACATGGACATGTTTGGCGCTGTTTCAGTGCAATCCCGTGGAGTTCTTGCATCATTTCGTGACCATCGACAAAACATGGATTCACTGGTATGCACCAGAGACCGAGGAACAGTCAAAACAGTGGACTTCACCCGGCGAACGTGCTCCAAAGAAGGCGAAGACTTTTCGATCGGCCGAAAAGGTGATGGCCACCGTTTTCTGGGATTCACAAGGTGTGATCCACATCGATTACCTCGAGAAGGGTAAATTAATCACGGAGCGCTACTATCCAGACTTATTGGGCTGATTTGAAGAAAAAACGGCCCCGCTTGGCGAAAAAAATGTGCTGACCCAACACGACAACGCGCCGGCTCACACCTCCACCGTCGCCATGGCCAAATTGGTCGAATTGCGCTACGAATTGCTGCCCCATCCACCGTACTCTACAGATTTGGTCCTCTGTGACTACTTTTTGTTTCCAAACCTGAAAAAATCACTCGCCGGGAATAGATTTGGGTCGAATGAGGAGGTCATCGCCGCCACGGAGGCCTATTTTTCAGCCCTCGAGAAAATGTTTTTTTGGACGGGTTGAAAAAGTTAGAGCATCACTGGGCCAAGTGTATCAAGCTTGAAGGAGATTATGTGGAAAAATAAATTGCCACCTTCCCAAAATTTTCGTTTTTCTTCTGTAGGCTAAATACTTGTTGAATGACCCTCGTACACCTACAGCTCTGCCACTACATCCTACTTACACTTCTTACTCTCCTTTGTGGGGACGTTAAAGGGTGAAGGTGAATCTTCCGCGCCTGATAATGGAACCGACGTAATAACCATGCCACCGGAATGGAGGTAAGGCGATGGGCTAACCCCCCCCCCCCCCGTTCCTCGAAAACCTTAAAATGTTTCGAAACCTGCAAATGGGCCTCAGAATCGATTGGACTCATGGCAACGACCTCGCAAACGAAAAAAGGGCAATGGCATTGGATCCTGGAATGTCAGATCATTCAATTGCCCTGGCGCTATTAACACAATTAAAAATACTGGCAATCCAGGAAACGAATTTGACTGGAAACGACATTCAAGACATTAGATCGCACACCATATTCAAAAGTGGGAGCCTGACTGGGAAAGAGAATTCGGAGTGGCCTTCATTGTGGATAGGGAGCTCCAACCGCACCTTATTGATTTTAAGGTAGTCAACAAATTGTTGTGCGCGATCCGTATAAAAGCGAAATTCTTCAAAATCTGGTTGATTAATGTTCACGCCCCGACCGAAGAAACGAAGGAAACGTTCTACAATCACCTGGAAAGACTAGGCAACTCTATCACGGATGGAGTAGAGAAGCATCAACATTATCTCACCCCAAACACTACCATATCAGTCGCGTGACCCGTTAAACTAAACAATCCTAAGCCACACTCGATTAGGCTTTTAATTAAAACTTCTAATTGAACCCGTAGTAGTCATTTAAGTACGGGTACTTGTAGTAATGATTTTTAAAAAGTAAAAAAATAAATATAACCCATACTGGTAGATAGGTAAGATGCTGCAAAAGTATATACCACATAAAGTCAGGCGTTAATCGGGCAACAACCTAATTTGGAAGGAATGTCAAGAACCACTGGTCAGCAATATTCACAACCCGAACGAGAAGGTTCAACACCGTTTTGAGACCGTAAGTTCCCTAATGAGACAAGTTGTGGAAATTTACCGACCGACTAAAATATTGTGTATAATGACGAAGGATTGCCTGCACCTAAAGATTAAGGAGGTGATTCAACATCCGAGGCTGATCAAAATTCCGGCAGCGATAACGATGATGACGACGACAACGTAAGTGAAGAGGATAAGAAAGCAGAAAATGCGAAAAGCTAGTTAAAAGTCAAGTCACACAATATCAAACAACTCCGTCAAACGAGAACGCCAAAGCAAAAAAGCTAGCTTCTACGTGCCTACCACAAAAACAGGCTAGAATATCTTTTTGAACAAGCATGTAGCATAATTTTAAATATTATGTGGAATTCTGTTTCGTTTCGATGGTTCCCATCATTCTGAATTTCTCATGCTACTCTCACATTGCTGTTGAGCACCTGTCACATACGTGAGTAAATAAACTTTAATCAGATGAAAGGAACTAAATCCAATAGGTGGCATTTTTCGTCTGTCTATTCTCCAAAACATACGAGCGTAACATTTGGTATCAATTATTTAATTCTTTCGAATGACTTGATACGTTGCATGCATACCCTCAACTAGCTTTTTACACAATTTAAAAAAAAACTAAAATAATAAAATAACTAAGCAAAATATTCACTTTCGCGGATATTCTCCCCCAGGCGTACTTGATGGAGCGTTGTATTTGATGGAGCGTCGTACGATCAGTAGCATTAGGTAAATCACGTCATTTAAAACCCGGAGAAGCACTATTTAAACTCACGCAATTTTATCTCGTGACATCAATAATTATTGATAAACAATTTAATCTGACATTACAAACTGTCAGAGAAGATGTTCAGCCGATTGTAGTGATCGCCACCAGAGTGGTTGAAGATGGAGTGGAAATCACGCTGAGTTTGAGTGAAATCAATCCTCGGAGATAGGAAGAACCACTCCAAAGAGGTGGCTGAACCCGAGACAAAGAACTCGGTCGGAGAGCGGTAAAGTGGCCGTTAGAGGGAAGTTATATAAGAGCGCGACGAATGACGCGCCTCCTCTTTTTTCTTGGATTTTATGAATTGAAGGTGGAAAAGTGAAGTGACGGTGAATATGACAGAGGACGAGCGTTGGCTGGATTTTGAAAGCAATGGTAGGAAGTGCGTACTAGACGGATTACGACATTGTGGAACAACAGAACGAAGTAAAGTGACGAGGAAGTATTCAGAGCAACAAGTGGCAAAGCAATTTGAATAACGTAGACGGAGCAGCGAGGAAGGCGTCCCTTTATAACTTGTAGACCAGTAAGTTTTTTTAAAGACTTTCTTCTTTTTCATTCTATTACAATTGTGAATTTAAATTAGTTATTCACATAACGAAACTTGACACAAAAGATGAGTTTGTGTAATTGAAGTTTATTTCATGACGTTATCAAAGGTAAATACCAGAAAAAAGGTAAATTTTTTTAAGGCAACACAATTGGATTTGAGTTTCAGGTTGTAGCGGGCGCGGCTTGGGTGGTAAAGTATATTGTTAGTGTTCGGGGAGGTGTGTAGGGGGTGGCAAATCCTTGAGACATTAATTTGCCCTTGCACGTCCTGCAGTCGTAAAAGTGAAGGGTTTTACTATATAAATCCAGAGAAATTTAGAGGAGTCGTATAGTGTGGAAAATAACTTTTGTTCCATCGTTAGGGAGTTCCGAGGAAAGTGTTTTTATATGTAGCCATTCTAAATTCCTGGCTGAAAAACGGTTGCGCAAAGTTGGATGAGTGTTCTCAGGGAATCATTTTTCATGCTGCAAGAAAAAGAGACAGGCAAGCCGTATGCCTGCTTGGCACACAAAAATAATTCTGGGTGATTTCAACGCTAAGGTTAGCAGTGAGCTATCTCATCGGGAAATGACTGGAGGATATAGCCTCCACGATGAAACAAATGACAACGGCCAGCACCTGATTGACTTTGCATGCAGCAGAAATCTAGTAATACGTTTGACTTGCTTTCCACATCGACGCATTCATAAAATGACCTGGGTATCACCGAATGGCAACACACAAAACCAGATCGATAATGTTCTGATCCAACAACGTTGGGCCTCGAGCATACTTGATGTCCGTACATACCGAGGAGCCAATGGTAACTTAGGTGATTACTTGATCAAATTAACCTATTATCGTATGATTGTATTTTAATTTGCGGATAATATGGTTTACCTATCTTTCAGCGTGTAACGCTAAAGCCAATGGCAGCCCGAAGACGCCTATATTTCTGAGTGGACTTTAAAATGAAAGAAACGCCAATGTTAACAGTTAGATTTCTAAATCAAGTCTGACTTTATTCCTTAATTTCTTTTCCTTAAATACTATTTCTTAACCTACTAAAATTACTCATGCATTATTGTATGGGAATATGTCTGACCCATTCAAGTGGTCAGTATGTCAAACGAAATAAAATTCCAATATTTATTACTCATAAATATCTAATATTTATTACTCATAAATATCCTACATTTCTTACTCACCAAATACTGACCTACATTCGATATCACATTCCAAGCCTTCGTCATATCTCACCCTTCAATATTACATCCAAGTCATTGCATGCACTCGTATGTAATCTGATGCGCTCAGACCCATTCATTCATTAGTTTATGAACGAAATGTTCTACACATTACGATGTGTTAATTGATGGTAGAGCATATGAACTATTGCAATGGAAATGTGATACACGACATTGACCATGATTGTTTATGGTCGTCGTGTGTCCATATCTTGCCATCTGGTTAAGGCAATGGACTATGTAGGAAAAGAAATATGATTCCTCTTGGAATACTAGTGAGTTCCTATGTGGATAAATTGAACTGAATAATTCTTATTGGAATTATTCAGATGTTTTTGCTTTCAACGTAATCAGATGTAATAACATCATTACACTATTGATGACGTATGTCAAAGGCATATTCAGCGAAGACCCGCCAGCTTCAAAAATTTGGCATCGAAAGACTCCAAACATTTCCATTTCACGGATACCCTCGACAACCAGCTGCCTTCCATCTAATCAGGCGCATCGTTAAAGGTGAGCAACGAGCTCTGGATGGAAGTGAAAGCGGCTTTTAGGACTTTGGCAGAATAGAGGATCGGACATCAAGCCCGACGCAATGATTGATCCGATGATGAGTATCAGAATGCGTTAGATAAAAAAATCAGGCGCACAAAGAATACATAGGTAGGAAAACCAGGACGAAGAGAGGGCACTTTGAAAATCTCAGAAGAGTAGCGAGTAAGATAATTAGGAATAAGGAAAGAAAATACTCTGACGACCAATTTAGAAGTATAGATGTAAATTGTCATAATACAAGACAAGCATACAAAGTAGTGAAAAGCCTGAAATGAGGTCATCAGCCCAAAACCACGTTTTGTCGTGATGAAATCGGCAACATCATCACCGATGAAACCAAAATTAAGGAAAGATGGGCATCATATTTTAGAACCTCCTTAATCTTCCACATAGCTCCAGAATATTGGAGCTTATAGATGTCTGCGGAGAGTTTCCATTGACCCCACCAACTCTGGATGAAGTTTATTCCATTATCAAAAACCAAAAGAATAATAAAGCGCCGGGCATTGATGAGATTCCAGCGGAGCTCATCAAAAATAGTGGCAGCAGTGCCCATAAAGCTATTCAAAAAGTTATCCAGCACATTTGGGAACAAGAACACATGCCAAACAGTGGAGCCAATCAATTATATTCCCTATCCACAAAAAGGTGACAAGTTACAGTGCGAAAGTTATAGAGGCATATCACTACTTTGTACGGCGTACAAAATATTTTCAAAAATCTTAGAAAAAAAATCGGATCATACGCCAACAGTATTATTAGGGAGTATCAAGTTCGTTTCAGAGCAGGTAGATCAACAGTAGAGCAATTGTTCACAGTCAAACAGGTACTTGAAAAATGCTGGGAGTTCAACATAAACGTCCATCAAATTTTCGTTGACTTTAAGCAAGCATACGACAATATTGATCGTAACGTACTGTACCAAATAATGCTTTGCTTTGAAATCCCAGCCAAATTAGTCCATCTTGTATCTAAGTTGTTTGGATCTCTTTGCTATGGTTGATTTAAATTAACTTAAAAACACTGTTTTTCCTTGAAACCATAGAATTTTGTTTATTTTGCATATACCGATATTTCGGAAGTCAGTTGCTTCCTTCTTCAGTGCTAACTAATTCTTAAAATAATCAAACAACAGTGCTTATACCTACTTTAGTTAACAACAAGTTGGGTAAACAGACCTACGCTCATGTTAGTAGGGTTTTGTATTCAATTTAAAAAATGCAGTCACCAGATTGAATCAAATCAAGAAACATATCAAAGACGATTTTATTGGAGAAAATATGAAAAACGAAGATCATACTATTTTTAACAAAGTTGAACGAATTTCGACTTCTGAGGTTTTTGGTATTGTTACACTCATAAACATCTCCCTTGATAATTATTTTAGATGTCCATCCGCGACGGAAGAAACACATTTTTCATGTATTTCCCCCCTGTGCCCCCACTGAAGCAAAAACTGACAGTTTAACAACTGTTTTGAAAAACTCCTTTCATTTCATACTCATATCGGCTACGTCTAATGAATTTTTTTTAGGGACCACTCTCCTGTACTGAAATCATCGATTCATGGCCAATTTTTTCGAATCCTAGAATGGTTACAAAACCCTTTTACTAGGAGCTCTCTCCCACCTCCTTGACTTGTTTCACTTATGAGCATTAATCGTAGGTACTCATCTTCAGTCATTCATTAAATTGAATCAAGTGTTCAAAGCATGCACCTTAAACGTTGAAGTTGGGAAAAAATAACTCAAAATTATTCAATTTTCGCATTTAAAACAGCCACTATTTTGTTTTACGATTACTGATACCACTAGCTGAACCGATTCTCAAAGATATTCATGACACCTATCATTCCTGAAATTTTTATGCAAATCCTAGCAAAACTGTAGTGTCTGAGTCGGTAAAAAGCGCATGTTATTCCACAGCCATATGTTGCCATAGTAATACATGCAGCGCATATTGTTCCATAGTAATACAGGAAAATTCAAACCGCTATAACTTCGCTAAATATGATTCGATCTTTATGAAACTTTCAGGATAGATCAACCTTATAAATAGACATCTACGTGCTGAATTTCATTGAATTTAAGGTTACCATTAAGATTTTATTCAAGAAAACATAAAATCGATAAATCATACTATTATTAACAAAGTTGAGTGAATTGCGACTTCTCACGTATTTGTTGTTGTTGTACACACCAAGGCCTACATTCTTGATTTTTTTCAGATTTTTCGGATCACAGGTGTCCAATCGCGAGGGGGGGGGACACAAATTTTTTGTGTATTTCCCCTCCCTGTGCGCCCCTCGAAGCAAATTTTGCCAAACTAAGACCTGTTTTGAAAAGTCCTCATCAAGACCTTTCATTTGATACCCATATCGGCTACCTTCAATTAAATTTTTTTTTCGGGGGGTCACTCTCCTATATGGGGAGACCCCCCTTAAATACCTTATAAAATTTTATTGTAGTTGAACTTTGAAGAGATCACCACTTTACACCTACGCACAAAATTTGATGTTTCTAGCTTAAGTAGTTTCCGAGAAAAACTGCTGTGACACACGGACGGACGGACGGACGGACGGACGGACGGACGGACGGACGGACGGACAGACGGACAGACGGACAGACTGGTCGCGAAACTAGTAGGGTTTTGTAAAATTATTTTACAAAACCCTAAAAAAGATCTAATATCTACCTAAACTAATTAACAACTAATTATAAATGGCTAATTGACAAAAAGAAATTATGCCCTAATTGATCCGCTCGTTAATGATCTTATCTTATCTTGTTGTAACCATTTGAAGAGTGATGAATGTGCGTTGCCTTGATCCTGGTTCATCCTATTTAGTTCGGGTATTTTGAATATTTCAATGCTTTCGATGACATCCAGTTTTTGGAATTGCTTTTCCTGTTTTACCACCTGTAAATCTTCCGTTGTAATTTTGTGTTTCATTTCAACTATATGTCTTGCCACTGTCGATTTGATGTCCTGTATTTTCCTATGTTTTTTAATAGAATTATCTGTTTCACTGAGGTGTTCTTTGCAGCGTGTTAATACTGGGCGTCGCGTTTGTCCTATGTAACATTTGTTACATTCTGGGCAGGAAATTTTGTACACACCGCTTTGTTCCTCTTTATTTAACGGGTCCTTGACAGACTTGAGACGGTTTTTTAGTTGAAGTTTTCTGCTCGTCGGAATTAACTCAATTTGCGCTTCTTTTAGTAGCTGTTTGAGCGCTCCCGTAGCTGGAGTGTGTCTGAAAGCGGCCCTTCTTATATTCTCATTCGATTTATTTTGTTTAAACAGCGTCGTCCAATTGTTGCGCTTAAATTGTCCTTCCCTTTTGTCGATGATGTTTTTGATGGTATTGAAACTGTGGCCATTGATGTTAGCTGTTCGTATGATGTATTGTTCTTTTTTCCGTTTTTCTTCTGTTGAAAGCGGTATGCTTAGCATTCGATTTACCATTGCATGGTATGGAGCCATCCTTTGAGCAAAAGAGTGGAAGGATGTTGCCGGAATTGTCCTTTGTGTTTGTGTTGGCTTTCTGTGTATTCCAAAGCTGAATTCACCGTTCTTCGTATAAATACATAAGTCCAAGAAAGTAAGAATATTGCTGTCCTCCGTCTCCATCGTAAAAACTATGTTCTTATGTATTGAATTAATGTCTTTAAGTGTTTCTTCAAGTTTTCTTTTTTGCACTATTGCCAGTACATCGTCCACGTATCGAATCCAAAATCGTGGCAATAGGCCTAAGTCCTCCAGAGCCATTTCTATGTTACACATAAATACATCGCTGATGAGCGGTGAGAGGGGATTACCCATTGCTACTCCACAAGCTCCTTTAAAGTATCTGCCTCGAAACACAAAATAATTTTCGTTCATACATAATTCCGTAAGTTTCATTAGAGATCTTACTTCTTTTCTGCATGTCCAATCTAGTGGATTTTTGCTTAGAAGTCGCTGTTCCAATATAAATAATGCTTCTCTCACTGGGACACTGGGAAATAATGCTTTGACATCAAATGATGTTAATACTTCGTCGTTTTCTATTCCTCCACAGTTTTGAAGCCGAGGTACCACTTCTTGATTATTTTTGACGATCTTCGGGCCGATATTATTGTTTAGTATGCTGTTGAGACGGTGTAACAGCCATTTCGCTAGTTTGTGTGTCGGTGAATTCACAGCTGCAATTACTTCCCTCATCTCGTTTCCAGGTTTATGGAGTTTAGGCATACACCTTATCCGTGGAAGGCATGGGTTTGATATCTTCACCGATGGAGGAATTTCTATAACCTGTTCACATTTCTTTATCGCTTCGTTCTTACGAAGATTTTAGTCCATCTTACCAAAATGATAATGACGTTGATGACCTCTCAAGTCCACAAATATCGACTAAAGTTGCTATTCAATTTCGCTCTGGAGTCCGTCATAAGGAAGCTACCTGTTGATTAACGAGGTACATTACTATATAAGTTAAGCCAAGTAGTAGCCTATGTGGATAAGATCAACATTTTGTCACGGTCATTAATAACAGCCAAAGAATTGTTCCTGAAACTCGACAGCGAACCAAAACTAGTCGGGCTACAAATCAATGAAAATAAAACAAAACTCATAAGCCAGTCGAGAAAAATTACCTCAAATACACAAAATATCACACTTGGCGAATAGAATATCAAAAACATCGGCGAATTTGTGTATTTTGGCGCCAAAATAACGGAGACGGGTAATGAAAGAGACGAAATACGCCGAAGAATACAGCTCGCAAATAAAATATTGTTTTCCGTTTTGATGATCTTGAAGATCAGCTGCATACACAGGAAAACGAAGCTCCAAGTATACAAATCTGCGATAAGACCTATGTTATATTGAATGCCTTTAAGAAACGGGTCCTGAGGCGAATAATCGGAGTGTAGCTAGACGGGGACCAATGGTGAATTCGATACAACCATGAGTTGTATGAAATTTTTGACGAACCGGAGGTCTCAACGATTATAAGACTACAGAAGCTGCAATGGGGTGGCCACATGAATCGTATGGACGTACAATGGATATCCGAAATGGTATTCGTTGGGGGAACCAAAGGCGGGAGACCAGTGGGGAAACCGAGGAAACGCTGGTCTGACTCGATTGACGAAGAGAGTTCACTGCTGCTGGGGTTTCGAAATTGGAGGACGCGGTTAATGGACCGAGACAGTTGGACGCGCTCTTTGCAGGAAGCGAAGGCCCGAGAGGGGCTGTAGTGCTAAGAAGAAGAAGAAGATAATTAAAACAATGCACGGCTTTATCACCAATTTGGCTTTCGCTGAGATCGGGCGCTACAGTTATGATGATGATTTTGATTTCTTAGAAATTTGAGGAAAGATGAATAACTTCTTAATGATTCTGTTCACTCAGTGATATATTCTTTTCACTGAATGATTATATTCTGTACTGTATCAAAATAGTGGCTGCTTGAATTGAAGTAAAGGTGGTTTATCGTAAACCTATTATTTTATGTGCATATCTTGGAAGTATGTTTTGAATTCTTTTATTAGATGCGTAGCGATCATAGATTGAATAAAAAATCGTTCTGATAAAATTACACTTCTGTCTATTCAACTTTTTAAATCTGTTTCTTTATTTTATGTTTAAATGTAATTCATTGAAGTTTTAATCCATAAAGGCTCATTATTTATTGTATTTTGTTTATATATACGAGAACTTATTGAGGCTAGCCGTTAGCGATAAACACAATCACAAATCACTGATCATTCATACGTAAGATTTGGTTCTATGCGTCATAACACGCAGAACATTTTTTCTGATTTTATGGTTAAGTTTTTCTCATGTTTCATCACATCTCTTCGAATGTGCTAACCACATTTCCAGATACAACAAGAATTATATGCATAAATATCGTTGATAATCGTGCGGTCACATTACATTTCAAGATGCAACTGGATTTACAAAATGAAAATTCAGTTAATCGATTTATCTACACTTTTCAATATTCCAGCTTGCCTAATTTTCGGAAGCATTTTTCTTCCGATCAAAACCATAACTTTCTGTAATGCCAAATAACGCCTTAAAAATTCAGCATAAATTACAATAAAATACATTCAATCTTCTTTATCTGCCATGCAAAAACAAACTATTAAATTTAAATATCAAAGCTATCGGTAGGTGTGTCATTATTGTTTAATCGAAGTATCCACCATTAGATAAAAAAGTTGTTTCGGGCAAACAAAAGACGTTCACTGATAGTTTTATGTATTACAACATTTGTGACCATTTGCCATCTTTTACCGTTCCATTAAAATATTCACTTAACATTGGGGTTAAGTGTCTAATTATAACGTTTCGATTGATGTCTAGTGGCACATGACTTCACATGATGCGTCTATGTTAATTAGCAACAGCCTGAAGGTTGATCGGGCCTACCTATCTTCCAGTTCTAGGGTAAAAGGTCGGAACTACATTCGACATGTAAAATAGATTGGTCACGACCTTTGAATTGACCAAAGAAGATCATGCTGTTATAAATACGATTGGTAGATGTTCAAACTGTATCAGTCAAAGTCTGAGGCACATCACCAGTAACCATCATGAAGGTATTCGTCTGTTTGTTAGCACTTGTTGCAGTTGCGTCCGCTGGACTCATCCATGGACACTCAAGTAAATTGTCTAAAATTGGATTATCAGGCATCGGCTACACTGGAGGGTTAGGCCTTAAGTCGTCAGGACTTAGTTATGGAGGTCTCAAAAGCCATGGAATCGGATATGGAGGAGACTTAGGACTTTCGAGCCTTTCTTTGAAGCACGGAGCTATCAGCAGCCTGAAATCTCATGATATTGGTTACGGTGGAGACATTGCCTATGGTACTGGGCTTGGGCTTGGCCTCGGTAGCCAAGCTATTGCATACTCCGGTGACATAGGACTCAGTGGTCATGATATTGGATACGCTAGCGGAATCGGATTGAAGGGTCATGATTTAGCTTATGCTGGAGGACTTGCAAGCTACGGAGGTGGGTACGGATATGATGCTGGTATTTCTCATGGATATGGCCTCAATACGATTGGCGCAATCGGAACTCATGGTGGATTGGTCATTGATGGAGCTGCTGGTCATTCTCTGCAAGGCGCGGCTCTCAGTGGTCACGGAATTGCTGACCTTGCTCTTACTGGTAGTGCTGGTTTGGGCTATGCAGGAGGTTATGCCTCAGGCTATGAAGACTGGTGTTAGCAGTGTTAGGTTTTATATTGTATCGTGTTTTGTTTTTTATAAATAAAGGACTTTGAAAGTAATAAACTTTTTTTGAATCTTATGAGAATGATCTTCTGTAGAATGAATGAATGTTCCAACAGTAAAATATGCAATGTAATATTCTGAGATTACGAAAATGTCACATGCAGAAACACCTACTGGCAATAGCTGCGGGATATTGTGCATAAAAATATGATCTACACGTGAAACATTTTTTATACGAAAGCAAGAAGCAACGATATGAAATTTCTACAGTTGATGTTTCTGTGCGACACAGACGATTTTTCTTCAGATTAATAGATTTAAGGTTGCTTTTAAGGGTTTTGTACTAAAATACGAAACCATATTGAAATCACGACCTGTGTTTGTCCGAACACCCGTCCGTCTGTATGTCACAGCAGTTTTTCTCCGGAATTATAGAAGCTCCAGCCATGAAAATTTGTGGAAAGGCCAGAAGTGGTGACTTCTTGAAAGTTTTGGGGTAGAACATTTTTTAAAAAGGTTTTTAAGGGAGTCTCCCTCCAAATATTGGAAGGTGACCCTTCAAAAAAAAATTTTCACATTACATTAATGCAAAACTTTAAGAATTTTAAGGGCACCGTTTCAATTTCTTGGGGAAAATTTAAAATTTACAAATCATGATATTATTAACAGAGTTGAGTGAATTTTGATTTCTGCGGCATTTGTTGCCCTTAGACTCATAAAAACCTTTTTTCTTGATTTTTTCGGATTTTCGGCTCAAAGGTGTCCAATCGTGGGGGAATGGGACACAAATATCGTTCGTACATTATGCCTCCCCCTGGACTTTTAATGCAAAAAATGACTTGTTTTTCAGATTCTGAAAGTGTTTAGACCTTTCATTTGATATCCTACTTGACCACATTCAATGAAAAAATTTGTTAAGGGCCACTTCATTATAAGGGGGGACCCCCTTAAAAAAATTAGATATATTTGATAAGACCTAAACTTTTGAGAGACCACCACTTCTGACCTTTTCGCAAAGTTTGAGCTCTGTAGCTTCTATAGCTTCGGAAGAAATTTCTTTTGACGCACGGATAGACGCACAGATAGACAGACGGACGAACGAATGGATAGATAGGACGCGAACATAGTAGGTTTTTGTAAAATTTCTTTCAGAAAGCCCTAAAAATCATGGACCTAGATCCGACAAGCAATAACATAGAGGCTGAAATTCTATGAACTTTGCTAACAGTATTAGAATTTAAAATTTCGTCATTAAATTGGATGATATCAGCCATTTAAGTAGTTCTTTAAAATATGATTTTATATTCAATAGAATTTACAGACATTATAGGCATTTGAATTTCCACCGATGACAACAATTATATACGATTTTCTACTACATGGGCTTTCCATCGAACCAGACACTACACTTTTGTATCTTCGTCAAATTTTCAGATAAGATGAATAGGTAACAAAATTACATTTAAGATTCAGGTCAGTCAATGAGTTTAGTAATATTGGAACAAAATGTTGGCTGGTTAAAATGGAGTTTTTCTTGAATTAAATAATTCTATTCATCCACATATTGTAGGCTAATTGCAAAACCCTTTTGACATGAGCGTAGTTCTGTCTACCCAACTTTATTGATTGGAGGTTCAACATATATATATATATATATATATATATATATATATATATATATATATATATATATATATATATATATATATATATATATATATATATATATTACCTAGATTTGAAAAGATTACAGTTGGGTGAAACTCTGATATGGTACGCATTATGTAATTTACCAATACAATGACAGAAAAAATGTATTTTTGATATTCTATTTTCGTATGAAAATGATCATGCCAGACAAATTAAAGTAGCTTTATGCATTTAGAACAATATAGTCTTTTAAATTATTATGTAAATTGTTTGACTGAAACTGATCATGGCGATAAAGTGACATTTTAGCTTACTTTTTGCATGTCAAGTGCTAAAAATTTTTCACCTTGTCGACTTGGTGTAAAGATAAGTCATTAATTATTATGTATTTTCAAATATGGAACTGCTGTTACTTATTCTTATTGTTCCCTTCTTTGTAATGAGCTAACATGAACAGCGTAGAATTCTGTTTCAAAATGAATATCATACAAACAGTTAAGCATATCATACGTGATACTTGTTTTTTTTTTTGTTTAGGATGTGAATGCTATTTATGCACAGAGTGTGGGACTCCCATGCTTGCAAGAAGGCGACAGGACTATCCACTAAACACCTCCCCTGTCAACCTGAGAACCTAGCCTGGAACCGTTTGACATATTACTTCGGGCCAGGTCTCGTTTTGTGACGTCTTGAGGTGCCTTCAAGCTAGGGGATCCCTTTCCTAGCGATAGGGGAGAGGGGAAGAGGAAGTATCAGAAAAGTGATCCCTCAGCCCCAAAGCCTTCGGCTGCAGTGAGTCACACTTATCTTTTAGGACTGCACATTGTGCCACCTGGTTTCATTTGTCAACCGATTCGAGCATCACTACGACTATATTACCCGAGGTGAGCTCTCCCATCTCCCTGTAGAAGTCCCTTTGCAGCCTGATCCGTTTTGTTCACGCAAAAAATGTGTGAGAAGCATCGTCTTCCTCCCCTTGGCAAAACCGACAATTCGAGGACCGTGACTTACCAATCTTGTGCAGGTAAGATTGAAAACACCTAGACAGAAGATAGTCCCACCATGTCTTCGATTTAGGCATGGTCGAACATCCGGGATGAGGCGCGCAGTCCCCCTTCCCTTCGTTCGCTTCACCAAAGACTGCTGCCAATCGTTGAGCGAGCGCTGTCTCTCCGCGCGGACAACCATCTCCCTCGCATTCCAGTTTTGGCCCAGGTAAATAGCGCAGCACTCTCTAGCAAGGAGGGTGAGAGGTATCACGCCTGCAGTAATGCTCACCGCCAAATCAGAGACTGTGGGAAACGAAGGTGCAATCCTCAGTGCTCCTCTTCTCCGTACAGGTGCCAAATTTTCGGCATACCACCTTACTGAGAGCATCAAGAAGCGTCTTCTTGATGGGGTGGGTCCCCCCATGTTGGCAGACTCAGAGTCGATACACCCAAAGCCGCCTTCTCAGCCGTTGCCCTGATTTGCTCAGAGAAACTCATCTTCGAGTTGATCAGTAGCCCCAAGTATTTCACCGATGGGTTCGATTCAATTCGCAGGTCGCCAAAACTGATCATCCTTACTCTAGGTATTCTCTTCTTTGGCAAGATGACCACTCTGGTTTTCGCCAGTGATAAACTGAACCTGCGAACAGTCATCCAGTCCCTCACTAGGCGCATCAGTATACCTAGCCTAAGTTGTGGCAACATCATCCGCATAGGCGATCAGGTGCGGCTCATCTGGCATCTCCTGTCTTAGTAGCCCATCGTTAGACACGTTCTACAGGTCTGGACCAAGGATAGGTACCTGGGCAACACCCGATGTAATTTTCATCCTTCGTTGGCCCTGTGTCTGTGCTTCGGTCCTTTAGGTAGTTCCTCAAAAGCCGCATTTGATACTCTGGAACTTGAAAAGGGTTTTCCAACGTATCCAGAATATCCACCCATCTAGCAGAGTCGAAGCATGACGTCGAGTGTCACCAACAGGACGATCTGCCGCTTGGTGCAACTATATGCCTCTGCCTTTTGGACCACGTTCACCACCTCTGCAATCGCATCAATGGTAGAACGCCCTGCCCGAAAGCCGTACTGCCGAGAGGAAAGGTCCCCAGCAGCACTTATCGCGTCAGTGAGTCTTCCCTTGATGAGTTTCTCTGGCAGTTTCCCAGCCACGTCTAGCATGCATAACGCGCGGTATGCAGACGGCAGTCCGGGATTTCCCTTCCCCTTGCTGATCAGCACGAGCCTCACCACCTTCCATCGTACCGGGAAAACCCCGTCCCGTAGGCGAGCGTTGAATGTGCTGAGCAGCAAGTCAGGACAATGGTGATAGACAAGTTGCAACACCTCAGCTTGAACACCATCTGGACCTGGAGCCTTCCTCGTTTTCAACGAAAGGACTGCCTCCTCTAGTTCCGGCTGTGTGAAGGGTGGACACTCGACTGCTGATTTACCATGGACAGCGTCAACTTGGACGGGATGGGCGGGGAATAGTGCCCGCACTATCGTGCCCATCTTCTCCGCATCATGTATAGTTTCAGTAGAGCAACAAGTTTCTGCATTACAGGCTTGTAGCCAAGGCCTCACGGATAATTGTTCACATTGTCCGCTAGATCTTCAATATTTGTAATCGAATTCATACTAAATACTCCAACTGAAAGTAGAAATGAAAAACTTCCTACTAATTTTGTCGATTTCATTTTTTTATTTTTTTTCTTGAATTCGATTTTCGACCGTAATCGTTTGGTCTTCGCTGAAAAGACCGAACGATTACGGTCGAAAATCGAATTCGAGAAGAAAAGTAAAAAAATAAAATACACAAAATTAAAAGGGAGCTTTTATTCTACTTTCACTAGATTTTGCCAGCAATGATCAATTTGCGAAGGCATTTACTGGCCAACTTATAAGCTGCCACCCGGTTGCTTGCCTCGTCACGGTTCCATACTTGTTGAGCTTTTTAATTTCAGCGATTTCAGTTGACCACCAGTACACTGGGGGCTTGCCGTGCCGGGGTTTCCGACAGGGCATAGAAGCTTTGCAAGCAGTCATGATGATGCTCATGTTGAGTTCCCCACGTCTTTAGCTGCCAGTCCTTCCATCCCTTCCGAATCTCCCTGTAGCGGTACACCCACTGTGAGCACATAGACGATCCTCTCGACGTCCAGACTTTCGATATTCCATCCAATTTTAGAAAGCCGAGAGCACGGACATCGGAGGACAACATCGATGACTTCAAGCAGAATGCACTGATGATCACTGGCTGAATAGTCCTCTAATACTTTCCAATTGTGTATCCTCCGTACTAAGGACTCCGAGGTGATGATCACGTCTGGTATGGTTCCTTCACAGCCAATACGGCGGAAAGTCTGCGTACTTCCGGTATTTAGTACAATTAACGCCATCCTGGCCGCCATATCTAGGATTCATTTTATCCGTGGATCTGTTTGCGGCATGCTCCAAACGATTGCTTTAGCGTTGAAGTCTCCCCTAGCCATCACTTTCTCATTTGTGTTCGAGACAGTTCCCTCCAAAGCATTAAGCTTGGCTTGGAAAGATGATATCGATTCATTCGACGCTAGGTACATACTAAAGAAGGTGGTCCCTGAACACCGAACCTAAACAAAATTGTCCCCACTTCCACAGCTCTCGGCTTGGAAATCACTTTTTTGAACCATGATGGCGGCAGTACCAGGTTCATCAGGATACCATGATGCAGAACTTTTAACATTGTGTTGTGCATTCAGCAGCAAAAAGTCGGCTTTCATGTACCTCGCAAACTGTCCAAGCAAATTTTGTGCGGTTGAACAGCGGTATAGGTTTAACTGCAGGATGTGGGTCATTTAAGTTCTGATTTTGCTTTTGCTAGGGCTTCCTGGAAAACCCGGCATTTACCTGATCCCAAGACGTGTCCGAAATCAGGCCTTGGATCAGCATCCTTGCAAAGAATAAATGTGCCACCTTCGTACAGTCTTTTGTTTTATGTCCCATTTCACCGCATTTGTAGCATAGAGAACTCCTATCATGTCCTTTGCATACTTGTGCGGTGTGACCATAGTCAACGCATTTGAAACATTGAAGAAGTGCTGTTCTTCGCCGTATCCTGCACTTACCCATGTTCAGAAATTGTTCGGCGCCCTTTTCGTTCGAGTCAATTATGGCCATACGTTGTCCCCTACGATATTCTGGTGTCAGCCTCGCTTTGATCCTGCCCACGCTAGGGAACTCCTTTTTGATGGCCTCTTTTACCTCGGCTTCTTACTTCGATCGTTGCCATCGGCTTGAGTGGGGACATAGCTGCTCTTTTGCCGAGGACTTTCTTAACTGCGTCGCAGAATGCTTCCCTCTTCTTGGCCTCTGCTCCGGATTCGACCAGTATGTGTTCCGACCGCGTTATTCGTACTGGTTTAATGGCAGTGTAAGTGTCTTCGGGCCTTACGTTTCCTCTAATGTCCCGCAGCATCCTCCCTTCTTCCCTTCCGCGAGGAAAGGGTCACCCAGCTAGAAGGCACCTCACAGCGTAACAAAACGAGACCTTGGCCGAAGTAATGTGTCAAACGGTTCCAGGCTGGGTTCTCAGGTTGACAGGGGAAGTGTTTAGTGGGTAGTCCAGTTGCCTTCTTGCGAGCATGGAAGTCCCACACTCTGTGCATAAATGTCAATGTCCCGCAGCATCTCCGCGTAGGATCGAGCATCTTGGGGTTTTACGAGAAGTGCCTGCTGCCAGGGTCTTCGTAGGAGTTTCTTTCCCTCCTATTTTGCATCAGGTCTTTTTTCTTGTTGGGCGTCCGTGCGAACTTTACTTTCTAGCAATTTTTGAAGAAGTTTCTTAGCGGCTTTCTGCACTCCTTTTGTAAGCACTGTCTGGAACCCCTGATCTGGTGTTCCGTGCCCATCAAGTGCCTCTACCTTCCTTCCTTTATCCCGACGTCCTTGGATTGGGCTAGACGCCATTCTTTTATTAATTTTTGATTGTTCAGCTATCTGCACGTGCCCTTTAGATTTGGCCTCCAGCACTTCTTTAGCTTTTTGTGCTTCTTCGGCCTACTGGCCCTCTTCAGCCTTTAACCAGCTCCTCCGATAATGTCCTATGCGGTCTAGGAGCTCCTTTAATTCAAGAAGCCCAATTTTTACTGCTTTGGTGATTTTTGGCGAGTCGCATGCAGATTTTATTCTTTTTAGAACAGTTCCCACTTTCCGGAATAGCCTTTCTTCTTCATGTCACTGGGCGGCAATTGAACTTTGCGACCATCCTTGGGAGAGGTTACTGGCTTCCGTTTCCGAATACAGTACTTTCGCCACATTTTCGATGTTGGCAGTGCAACTACACAACGTCGCTTTATTTACCTGGTCACTCGTTTCTTTTCCTGCTGTAATCTCCTAGTTGACTTCAGGATGGTTCTTTATTATGTCGGGATTTATGACCCTTGCATCAATCGCTTATGGAGTGATCGCGACAGTGACTATCCAATTCTCGAATTTCTTTACATTGCACAATTTCCCGCTTTTCCCTATTAGGACGCTCTGTCGTTTGCATAATTTTGTTGTTGCGCCTGAACGCCGCAGGAATCTCTCTCTCTCTCTGGACCAGACTTTCTGTTAATTTCCCTTTTTCGTCCGTCTTCGCTGTCGTCGTATTAATCGTCGTTTTTGTCATCGTTAGTACCGCATCCAATGTGCTGTTAACATCGTGGCTGCGACCGCTGGTTGCATCGTCGTTATTGTTATTTTTGTATTGTTTTTCTTTTTTTGGGGTTTATTGATATTTTTTAAGGGTTTTCGGTTGCTCCAGTTTTATTGGGTCCCCCTTGGAGCCGCTATCTCCGTTCGTGTGTGTAGTCACCTTTTTGGTCCCATGGTTATCTTTGCAGTGCAAAGAGGGCATGCGAGGGTTGGCACAAGCCCTTATGGGGACAAGTGCTCAGAGTCAGACTAGCGCTAATTGGAAGTCCATCTCAACCGAACCTACACCACCAACCCAATGGTGCGAACTTCGAACGTACTCCGAGACGTGCCAAGGTTTTACTGGGATGGAGAGTTGAATTGGAGCCATTGACACACGAGTGTCGCCTCAGCACTACCCTGCGAGGCAGCTAAGTCCAAACCATCATATCCGCAAGCCCAAAGCCTGAATTCCAGTTCGTTGTCCAAAGCGTAGTCCAGATCAAGTCAGGGTCGTTATCTGTCATCCCAGGAGGGAGAAAGAATGCTAGCCTCCAAGAGTGCTCTTGTTAACCGGTATTCTCCCTGCGGGAATTTCCTGGGGTACTTCCAAGAGTATTCCTCCCAGCCAGCACTGAAGATCAGTTATGCCCAAAGTATCACATATGATATGCTTGAAAATTATTTCAGGTATGTCTAACGAGGAGATTCGTTGTTAAACTTTGAGTTATCTGATTACGAAGAAGAAAATTCCGATGTTGACGAAGATAACATCCAGAACCAAGACATTGACTTTACTCTGGAACAGCGAAGCGTGAAGGAATCGAGAAGTGATAGGGATTCCTCTGATGATGAGCCACGTCAGCATCCTCGCAGTTCCACCAGCAATGTTTCTGTGGGTAAGCAGTTAACTTGGAAGCATTCAAGTAAATTTAGATCCATAGGCGTGGCATCAACACCCGAAGAAGTCAACTTATCAGAGAACAATTAGAAGCCTATTGTCAAGAAACCCATATAATGTTTTAAGCGGTATTTGAGTGGCTTATTTTTTGCAAATGTAGCTTAGGCACAAACGTGACGAATTAAGCGCGATCGAAAAACGCAGTTAATACCACATCAGCAGAAATTCAACGATTTTTCGGATCTAAATAGCATGGTCATCGGACTGTTGGGGATGCCAAGAAGCAAACAGTACTGGGCGCTAGAAACAAGATGTGACTGAGTGGCGTCTGCAATGGCGAGGAATCGTTACTTTGAAATTCGATACGCTTCAAAGTTGTGAACGTCGATGATGTACCAGAATTTATACGATCTCATGATTGCTTCTGGAAAATATATCTCCATCGACAAATAGATCTTAACTTACACAGGAAGATGTGTCAAGAAGCAATTAGTAAAAGGTAAGCCAAATCCAAAAGGGATAACATTTTTTATCGCAGCCAGTTCCAATGGATTACCACTTGATTTGTATTTGCACGAAGGACTGAGGTCTTCAATGGGATCAGTGTTGTATCCAACACCTGAAAAGTTCAATGTGGACGGGAAAATTGTACTCAAATTGATGGGACACCCTTCCAGTTGGGTCTACAATTTACATGGATCGATATTTTTTCTCCATACCGCCTTTAGATATTGTAAGGCAAAGAGAATACAACGAAAGGGGAATTTTGAAGAAGAATAAAATCCCCAAGAAAAAAGACAACTATGAAAAATAATATTAAAACTGCGAAATATAATACAGTGCGAGATGATGAAAATGTGGCCGTTCTAAAGTGGTTTGACAATAAACCAATTTTTGTCACTTCCACAAAAGTTGCAAAACGCCCTCAAGATACATGTAGACGTTGGAGTAAAGAAAAGTAACGGTACATTGATTTAAGAAGACCTGCCTCAATAAAACTTTACAACACATATGCATATGCGAGGGACAGATTTGCTAGATAGGGTACTTGGCAAATACACAATGAGAGGTCAGACTGGAAAATTGTAGTGTATAAGTAATTTGAAATGTCCGTGAAGGACTGCAGCGATGGTCTGCTGCCTCGGCAGAAGAAAGTGTCATTATCTGCCGAGAATGCCCTTGTCTGGGGACGCATGAATGCGCTGGCAGGCTAGCATTGCGGTGTCGTGGGGCGGGTTCATTCCCCCAGCACAAGGACACACTACAAAGAATTTCGCACTCACGAATTTCTGGGGTCGAACAAAAGCATGGCGACCGAAGTCGCAAAAATTGTAGGCAACTCTACCAGGAACAACTGACTTGTTCATGGAACAAGAGTAACAAGTAAAAAGAAGTGGAAGCAGGGTGAACTCGTCCTTACCCGGAGAAGCTCATGGCCCACAAATGAGAGAGGGGCAACCGGATGGTGATGGAGCCCCTGCGCACCCACCCAACCGGATTAAAATCCATATTTGTTGCAGTGGCCAGGTATACCTCTTTTGAGTGGAAAACTCATACAACTTAACTTGCATAAGCTTTCCCATCAGAAGAGAAGTACCCCGGTGACCAATTTATTCCATAGAATTATGCAATTCGATTACATAACTCTATGTCATAAAGAGGCACTCTGCTTGGGCCACTCAACCCGCGCCGTCACCTGAAACAGAAAGTTTAATTAATGCCCGATGGCTGGCTCATTTGTGACGTGGAGAGCCTACCATCGTACCGGGTCCTATACCCGGTCAAAAGAGAAGGAACGGAAAGACTGCTGGTTCAACTTAACGGAGCATGGATTTTATTTCTTTGTAAACACACATATATATTCCATTTTGAGTTCAATTCATATGAAAGGCGACGTATTTAACTCCTTATATTGACCAAACAAAACAAAAAAAAAAAAAATAGCATACAACTGAATTTTCGGAAACAAATATATAGCAAGGTAGAAAAAAAATAATATAATAAATAATTTAACCAATTTTTAAAATTCAATCAATCTATAATTAAATCAACAATAATATTTTTTTATATCTGTATATAAAATTTTTAGGGCCAAAAAATGAAAAAAACATGCATGAAAAAATTTGGAAAGAAAGGGTACTTACCAAACCTCCTCCTACGAGCGCTCGTGTTCGGGGCGGGTAAGGGCCTGCAAATTTTGTATTATTATTTTGTTTTTATTTATATTAATAACTCCGCGATTTTTCAGATCTCTACTGATTTCTTGCGGCGGTCAACAAATCTTCTCCAACACGTTTACGTATGATTAAGACAACAAATTAGTTACAATGTTCTACGTGAACTAAAATTAAGGTTGATTGAAAGGTATCGGTTTGCTGTTCCGAACTTCGCTTTGCACCGATTTGGATTCCGATACGTGATTTGCTTCCGAAATTTGCATGAATTTGCCTCAATGCTTTTTCCGATTGTCGAGGACTAGAGGATGATACGAAAGATACATAGGCGAATAGATTCGCGCTTCCTAACTAGATATCTCGCACTTTGCTGCTCACACGGAAAAGTGATTTTCGTCGATGGAAAATTGAATGAGAACGAGAGAAAATTTATCGTGAGATGAACGGAGCGAACTATGTTTATGCACCAAATTCACTGTTATTTACGTTACAATTGCGAATGCGGCGGTACGGAAATTTGTGATCGGGTTTTACTGCTGCAGATCTTACAGATACTTTCTGCTAAAATCTCTGAAGAATCACCGAGAGAATATCTGAATGGCGTGCACTGCGTTCTGTTGACGCTGTTATTTTTTTTCATTAAAACCAAAATGCACATCCCCGATGTGAGTCATTCGTCTTCGCGGTAGTTAAATTCACCGTTCGTTCTGAATTTTTTTGCTAACAAATTTATATGAGTTTCCACAACCACGGTTTATACTATCTTAACTCTTCACGATACCTGATTTCCAGTTGGGAAGTTGAAACTGTAACCACAGCAAATTCTTCACTTCCCGATCACAAAATGAACATTCCGCAAGGGCTAAGGTACCGCATCACCAATATCTATTTGCACTGCCCCTGGGCGATAGATAAAGTGTAGCGGAAAATTGCAATTGACGTTCGCACTTTCAGGGAAATTCTGCAGGACCGGAAACGGGGAATTCTTTCAAGACATCAACACTGAGAACTTTCGATGCTCTTCCACTTTTAAGTGTTTTTTAAAATTTGCTTTCACAAAATCCACTTTAGGGGGAAAACAACGGTTTATTCCCACTTACAGACAACGGAACTACAGTCGAAAGGAAATGGTAATTTTGCACATTTTTCTTCATTCGAATTCATAAGTACACCGAAAATTCAATATGATGCTTTTGAAGTAAATTCACAAACGCTTTAATTTCATTTCGTTTTACATATTATCGGGCAAACATTAGCAGCTCTCCCGTCTACCAACGCACAAAAGAATCAAGATCCCATCTACGCGGCGTCCGCGCTGTGTGGCGGTTTCGAGCAGACTCCCCTTTGCTCTTCAATCGCACGTTCCTCAAGGGCGCGCTCTTGATTCACGCGATCTTGAATGCTCGTTGTTCGTGTATTGCACGACTTTGCAGCGCTGAACGTTCATGTATTAATTGCTCATTCAAACTTAATCCGTTAGCATCATTCATACTTGCGCACAATTTCAAAGAATAGTCACTTATTGCATTTCTATCTCCATCATGACTCCTCATTGTCAAAGGTTCTGGTCGAACATTCATAAGCCGGTTATCACTTCCTACTTCGGGTGATGACATTTGTGATACCGCTGGCGAAGCATTCATTTGTAGATCTGATACATATCTCAAGTCGCAAACTTGTGAATTGCTAGATTCATGTACCTCGCTTGGTTCCGGAGTGTTATTTGAGCCGCCAACTTCTCCAGTCGCCACGCTATTGATGGTCGCTATACTATTTGCTGCCATTCTACTATCGCGATGCACTCGATTGTGATGTCAAATCGAATAACTATCTCGTACAAATGCACGTCCACACACATTGCACTCAAAATTCTGTCCTGCTGAATGTGTTCTTATCTGAATAGCGAATTGCGATTTACTAGTAAAAGTCATTGAACATCGATCACAGCTAAGCGGTTTCTCGGAAACATGTGACCACCTATGTGCAGTAACATAGCTCTTCACGGCAAAAGTTTTGTTGCATATATCACACGCATACGGTCGCTCCCCTGTATGCGTCCGCATATGAATATCGAGGTAGGGCTTTCGAGAAAATGCGCCTGGGCATTGTTCACATTGGAATGGTCGTTCTTGGACCGTATGAATTCCCTTATGTATATTCAATGTTGATTTTTGCGTGAATCTCTTCAGGCAAATATCACATTCAAATGGCCCCTCGCCCGTGTGAATTCTCATATGGATATCTAGATATAGTTTCCGGCAAAATGCAGCACTACATTGAGTACACTGGAACGGTTTGTGCATGCTTCAGTAACCAGTATGAATTCTTTTGTGGGTATTCAGCGACGATTTTTGACTAAATCGTTTCAAACATAGATCACATTGAAAGGGACGCTCGGCAGTGTGCGTTCAGATATGGATTTCTATTGTATTATTAGTTTGCGTAATCATTGTAGGCGTTGTTATAGCTCCCGGTGGTGATATGACTGTGTTCATATCACAATCATCTTCATTTCGTTTTGTGTAGCATTGTACACAGCGTTTAGAGCGTGGTCAATTTAAGTAAGTACATCTCGGGCATGGCCATTTTGATTTAGATGCATCTTGATTTGATGGACCACCAGATGCATTTAAATTGCTTTATGAGAAATTTAAGCTTGATGCCTCGATAAGCGGATTGCAACTATTTGGACTTGGCTGTGGTGGGCTTTTAAATTGAAAATCTATCAAAGAAATGGGCGTGTTTTAATCAACACACTGTATTTACAGATTAGAAATCTCTTTTACACCGTGAACGGAAAGAAAACTACGTGAAAAATCCTTTTTTCTCGGGGCGAACGAAGGCCACCACAAACTTACCTGCTCGATTACTACAAAATAGACCGTGAGGGTGATTTTTCATTTCGTAAATTTCGCAGCAGCTGCTTCCGGGATCGATTACCACTGGGATGCTGACGCCAGAGGAAAAACTCCTTGCCAATATTTTGATTTTAAAAAGAATCTGGCAAAAACGTTAATTCTTGCTTCCCAAAATATAAAGTCTCCAAACCCTCACGCTGAACCGCTAAGCCAACGGATTCATCCAATAGATCTCAAAAAAGACACATCGTTACAGCCCTTTTGCATGAAGAAAAAGGAAAAAAGCACACTATCTACCGGAAGATAGGGCAAAGCCGGATGAACATAGATCGAATTAGATTTCCTGGCTGTAAAACGTTAACTTACGTGAAATACCTGAAGCGTCACGTCTTTTTATGCTTCAATTCCAAAAGGAATTGCTATTAATAGTTTTATCAGCAATAAGTGACCAACTATAAATTGAGAATAATGAAATATTATGGTATTATTTCTTGACTGTCCCGATGTATCAAATATGATACCACCTCAAAATGATAAATAGATATTTTTGTAACATCTAATCTAATTCGCTTTAATTAAACATCAAATACGTCAGAAAATATACAAACCTGGGTTTAATTCAACGATTTACACTTTGGGTCCCAGGAGGATATATATAAATACAATACTTTATTATTAGAACGTGCGCTTTATGCACTAAACGAGGCTTGGAATTTAATAAGTTGGGGTGAATATCTTTCTTTTACGGAAGAAATTGACAGAATCGGTGTTTGCTCACAAATGAATTCTTAAGGTTCATATTTTTAAAAATATGAACTATGTATCACCAAGCGAATTCTATAAAATGAGAACTTTACGTTTCAATAACCTTTCAACACTAACCTTTTGACATAAGTACCAACATTATTTTAACAAAATGTCTAAGTCTCAAAGTCAAAGTCAAAAGCGCTTTATTCAATACTAATTGATATAAACTTTCAAAGAATATAAAGCAAATTCCAAACAATAAACATTGAAAAACTTAATGGCCCAAATGGCTCTTAAAATTTATACGTTATCATTAAACATATTTCTTCAAAAAAAATTATAGCAAATTCAATTAACTAAGATTATTACATATATTGAAATTCAAAAAAGCAACCAACACTATCCTAAAATTATTTATAATTTAAACACAACAGTGGACTTTGATCCTACACCTAATATGTTTTAACTTAATTCTAATAAAATGCAATCAAAAACTTTATCTTATACTAAAAAATTCTATAACAATGTTCCTAACGTAAGCGTTTAACCTTATTTCTAACGTAATATAATAAAAATGACATATACCTAACCTATACCTAATTTTTAACCCAAATAAACAATAATACTAAATGTAGCAATAATGAGCTGAAAGTCAAATACTAAATAACGAAAAACACAAAAACTGGAAATAAACACGTAGAATTTAGACATTGTCATTCAGCCACCAATACCTGGATTGCGCCGTCTTAATTCGATCAGCTTCAACGAATCTAGCAAATGAGTATCTCCATTGGAATTGTTGGTCTCGTGAACTCAAATTCGGAGGATATTTTATCTTCTTATCGGTGGCCCGTCGATATATGTGATATATGACTGGGACGCCATCAGAATCAAAAACATATCGATTCATGTCCAAATACACGAATGCTTCTGGAGGAACGAAGCCAGTGGCGAGGCAAGTCGCAATATACCCGTCTGGAGGGTGGAACGGCTGTGAAATCCAAGGGTTTTCACTCACAGTCACAGATCTTGCGATATGATTCCGAAGAAGTTTCAATATGAAGATATCGACTCTCGTCACTTCAGCATTTTGATAAATTCTTCTATTCGATATGTAATGTTTTCAATCCGTCTCAGGCTTTCTGTACAAACCAGTACATGCACGAAGACATTTCCTTTTGAAAACTCTTAATTTTTCCGTATAACATATTGCACATCATGGCGACAAGGTGTCTGGGGAACTTGTCCTGAAGGAGTTTAAAAATAAGTCCATCCAACCACACCGTATCAAACGCTTTATCCATATAAATGAGACATGCTCCAATAGATGTCTGAGGTTACTTTCGTTGTTGCATGTGTGGTCGAATGCCTGGCACGAAAACCAAATTGGCAATTCGGCATAAACTCATATTCCTCAATGTGGACGTTTAATGCTCTGTTGAGTAACACTTCAAACACCTTGCTGATGTTAGGCAGCAAGCTGATTGGGCGATAGCTTTTAGGGCATGAAGATTGTTTTTCTTTCTTCAAGATCAGAAATGCCTTAGCCTTTTTCCACTCATTTGGGAATTATGAATTACTCAACACATTGTTGAACAATATGCAATAATTCCTAATAGCAACTTCAGGCAAATGTCGGAGAACAGCATTTTTTTTTTTTTGTGGTAGGGAGGTGAAGGCATTTACGCCCGGCAGTGTAGGACTCCCATGGAGGATACCCTTGGACTACCCACTAAACACCTCCCCTGTCGATCTGAGAACCTAGCCTGGAACCGTTTGACACATTACTTCGGGCCAGGTCTCGTTTTGTTACGCCGTGGGGCGCCTTCAAGCTGGGGAGTCCCTTTCCTAGCGGGAGGGGAGGGGGGAAGAGGAAATGCCAGAAGAGCGATCCCTCAGCCCCAGCACCTCCGGCTGCTGCCAGTCCCTTTTATCTTTTAGGACTGCCCGAGCATAATGTGCCACCTGGTTCCATTTGTCAACTGATTCGAGCATCACCGCAACTATATTATCCGGGGTGAGCTCTCCCGTCTCCCTGTAGAGTTCTCTTCGCAGCCTGGCCCATTTGGTACACGCAAAAAATGTGTGAGAGGCATTGTCCTCCTCTCCTGGGCAAAACCGACGATCGGGAGACCGTGACTTATCGATCTTGTGCAGGTAAGACTGAAAACACCCGTGCCCGCTCAAAAGCTGGGTCAGATAGAAGTCAGTCTCACCATGCCTTCAATTTAGCCACGGTCTCACATCCGGGATGAGGCGCGCAGTCCACTTTCCCTTCATGCAATTCCTCCAAGACTGCTGCCAATCGTTGAGCGAGCGTTGTTTCTCCTCGCGGACAACCATCTCCCTCGCATCCTCGTTTCAGCGCAGGTAAATAGCGCGGCGCTGTCTAGCAAAGAGGGCGACAGGTATCACGCCTGCAAACACTCTCACCACCGAGTCAGAGACTGTTGGATACGAAGATGCAATTCTCAGTGCTCCTCTTCTCTGTACCTGTGCCAATCGTTTTCGGTATACCTCCTTGCTGAGAGCGTCGCCCCATACCTCTGCTCCGTACAGTAGCACTTTGGAATACCATCAGTACCACATGATTTCTTGTTGTTTATCCTGCGAAATATGAAACACAAGTCTTCATAGCTGACAAAATAATCAATAAGACTCAAGCTCGGTATGAGATCAGATGTTAATGTTTCATTGAAATGAAGAATTGATTGGCCGTTGAAGTTGGAAACTTTTGCTTCAACGATCTCTGAAAATATTTCATTCCCTCTGTCAGGGTTTGGTAGATGAACCAATTCAAAATGTGTTTCAATCAGGGCAAGTTTATCTAATCCTTCACAAATGATCCTGTTTCCATTTCTTTCCGGAGTCGTACTATCAATTTCGATACTAGCCGTATCGAGAAGATTTATCTCATCACTAGTGACTTCAAGAGTCGATACCTTCACTCGAGACTTCTTGCGGAATATGTTATTCACTTTCACGAAAACGCCGTCTGGGTCCTGTGGGCTAATACCCCTCAATTTTTCTACCCATTAATTGCTGACCTCACTCCTGAAGTATGACCGGATTATGTTCCGGACATTCTTCATGTGTGATTTCCACAAAGCCAACGAGGGATGGTTGTTGTCCAAAGATCGTCGATAAATATTGTTGACTTGTGTGAGAAGGAGGCTTTTCAATCTTTTCAACCTTGCGATGGTTGATGTTTCATATCCTTCCATATTGTTTGGATGTTTAATCTTGGGAACTACTTTCTCAATCGTTCCCAACGTCAGCTTCTCCAACTTCGATAAATAGACATCTATTTCATCGTTTGTTAGATTTCTGTCATTAGGAACCATTGAGCAAGAGTTGCCATCATCAGAAGGGGGATACTGCCTCTGATACTCCCGATTAAACTTCTTTTGATACTTTCCCCGGTCTGTTTTTTTGAAGTTCAACCGATGATTTTCATGTTGAACTGGAATGAGGAAGAAATCATCCCTTTGATGATTGATTTCCATTACGATTGCGTTATGGTCACTATCATAAAGAAGCACCTGCAGTTTCCGTTGAGGACTATTAAAGTTGAATTCGAGTCTTGCGTCAGCAATGCAAAGGTCCAATTATGAATTTGTCTTAGGGTATGTTGGGAACTCCGACCCATAAAGATTGCACCTGTATTCAATTTGGTTCTCTGTTATCCACGATTTCAGGAATACACCTCTTGGATTATTGGTGCCGTTCAGCCATGATGTATGCTAGGCGTTCAAGTCACCAGCAAGAATATAATAACTATGTAGCCTGCTCAATTCGAGTATTTCAAACAAGGAATTGAGTTCCTCCTTGAGCTTGAGAACAGTTCCACCAGTTGCATAGGCAGAGATAATGAAGAGGTTATCCCCACCTGGCAGTGAAATTTTGATAACGGACACTTCAAGAGATTCAATGTTTTTGAATTCGACTTTATCAATATTTTGGAAACAATAGGGTCTTCCCACCAATATCCCGGTGCCACCTCCCCCATCACCTATAACACTATCGTTTCTTACGAATTCAAAATCCTTGAATGTCATGGAGTGCCATGAATTAAGGTGGGTTTCAGCAAGAAGCATGATGTCAGGCTTTTGCTTGACAAGGAACTCCAGGAGACAGTCATGCCGATTTAAAGTAACAATGGCGTTGACGTTGATCGAGATGAGACGAATCCTATCCGTGGGAATGTGGCTGGATGACAACTTATTTTGAGGTATTTGAAAGCCTTAAATGCTGAAAAACAATGTTAATTTTCGAATCTTGTTTATCGATTCTCTCCAATAAGGAATTCAATTGCTGATAAATTTTAAGGAGCAGCTCATTATTGCCACTTATATTATTTATTTTATTTACATTGTCTGCTGGTCCTCTCGGAGCAAGTGCAAATGACACCCCGGGCTTGACGAAGTTGGTAGGTATCACACTACGGTGTGCTTGACTTTGTTTCGGAGTGAATTTTACCTTTGCATCTTGATACTGGGGGCATCCTTGATATGACGCTGGATGACCAAAGGCACCACAGTTCACACAATATAATTTTTCTTTTGGCTCCGCCTGAGCCAATTTGCACTCGCGGGAGCATGGATATCTTTGCATTTAACACACCTATATTTTATGGCGCAATTGGCAGCCGAATGCCCAAATCTTTGACACGTGTAGCACTGGTTGACCTCACTTTTCTGGAGGCGTTTCCACCTTACCACGCGGAAGCTCAAGTACCTTATTTTTTGCAGGGCACTTGAACTGCTTTTGCTGGAAATCTGGACTAAGTAATAAGGCAAGCTTTTATGCTCCACAATCGACCTCATGTCTAAGCCTCCTAAACGTACAAATTATTCAAAATCGTACGAATTTTGTACAAGTTTCAATCAACTACCGTTCTATATGAGAGCTACACCGCGTTCCATATATGTGTATGTTTACGTACTTACGACATCCTGGTAATCTATTATCAATGCATTTAAACATGAATTTGAGTGATTCATCCAACCATCAAGTGTAAATTCAATTTTTCAGAATTTTTTCTCAATATGGCGTCGATTTCGAAAGGCCTGGGAACCTCAAAAACTTTGAATGGCTTTTTGTGAAATTTTCAAGCATTTTTTACCGGTACAGTTGTTATTATAAATACGGGTTGATGCATGTGATTCTTTGAATGATTTAACTTATGTACTATAGGTGTATAGTCGTAATTATCAATTGAATCTATCAAAAAAATAAATGTTAGGCACTACATTGATTATGAAGCCATTCTAAATGAGAATTTAGCTGCCTGACCAACTTTTCAGCAATGCTATGGTACATGTATAAAGTTTTCCATTAAGGACAGAACCACTTTGTATCTTTATGGGAATGCACCCTTAAACTTTTTCAATGAACTGGCAATGCCAAAAAATTAGTTGAAATCAACATTTCTATCACGGTAAAGTTCATGAATCAGCAACGTTTGAAAATTATTAAAAATGACTACCACAAATATGAGTCGGTGGTCGTGACTTTAAGAGCACTTATTCCTATTTTTGGCCATAATAATCGCTGGATGTGTGGCAAGTTGCACCATCCTGTTGGAACCACATATCGTCCAGGTCCATGGCCTCAATTTCTGGTCACTAGAAGGCCGTTATCACCTCGCAATAGTGAACACCATTCACGATAACTGCTTGGGCGTCCTCATGTTCGAAGAAGTACGGCCCGATGATGCCACCAGCCCATAAACCGCACCAAAGAGTCACTCTTTGTGGATGCACCGGCTTTTCAACAATCCCTTGTAGATTCTCATTTGCCAAAATCTGGCAATTCTGCTTATTTACGAGTCCACTGAGGTGAAAGTGTGCCTCTTCGCTGAAAATGATTTTCTTTGAAAAGTCACTATTCCCTTCTGTCTGTTCAACCATCCATTTAGCGTATTGCTGACGCTATAAATGGTCAATAGGCTTTTCAGCTCTTGAGTCAATCGATCTTTGTAAGTGTGCTAATTCAAATCTTTATTCAAAATTCGCATCAGTGATGTTCGTGAGATGTTCAATTGTTGGGTACGACGACGAGTTGAAGTTGACGGCTCTTCTGTCACACTATCGCGACCAACAGCAATGAACTGGGCGAGCATGCCCAGATGGCTTCATATTTCCTATAAACCTCACGAAGTGCACAAAATACATTTTGATTTGAATGCTCATTTTCGTAAAAGGCTTCAACAACCTTAACATACTGCTCAATTGTATACTTCTCCATGGTTGAATTTATCAAATACTGAAACAAAGAAATGTTGAATTAAGTTGGGCGAAAAACTTGACGTTATGGTGTGACTGACAATTAACATTATGCATCATGGTTGGACCACTCTTTAGTTGCGGTATAATGCAGGGTTTTGTAAATTAATTGTACAAAACCCTTCTTAAATCGGTACCTATTGCCCGTTCATCGGTCTGTCTGAGCGTCACAGCAAGTTTTCTCGCAAAATTCACAAGCTAGGATCACGAAATATATAACGGCATCTAAAGCAGTGCCGTCTTCAAAGTTTGAGTAAAACAAAATTTATGAGCTTTTTAGGGGCGGCCTCTATACAGGAGATGACATACAGGAGATGAACAAAATTATTTTACCAATTATAGCAAAATGGGTACCAAACGAGAGTTCTTGTTAAGAACTTTCCAAAAAAGGTGGTAAATTGACACTTTTTAGTCGAGAGGTTTAAAGGGACGCAAAAGGTACGAAACATTCCTGTCCCACTAATCCCCTTCTCACCCTGGCAAAAAATCATGTAGGCTAACAAATACCTCAAAAGTAAAAATTTGATCAACTTTGTACCTACATTTTATGAATTTTACATGTTTGCCGATAGAACTAAAAGGTGCGTTAAAAATTTCATGATGGTTGAGCAGTAAAAAACGAAGCTACAGCCAATTGGAAATTTAAGAATTATCACGACGCCACGTGATACTTTAGATATACGCATTTGCAAAGCACCTAGAGACTACAGATGTTAAAGTATTCCGATGAACATTTTAGTAACGATTAGCAGCATTAATATTTTATAAAGTGAAAATAGAAAAAGAGAGCTTCCTTTTAATTTTGTATATTTTATTTTTATTTTTCTTCTCGAAATCGATTCGGTCTTCTTCAGCGACCAATCGCTTATCAATCGCGGTCGAAAATCGATTTCGAGAAGAAAAATAAAAATAAAATACACAAAATTACCTTGGAATAAGTAATGATTATAGGATGCGGTGGCTCAATCATATTCAGTTTATAGTTAATAAAACGAAATAAATGACTTTTATCTTTCACAAATTTTCCAAAATCATGCTACCTCAAACACTTCTAATGATTTACCATGCTTTTTTTCACAGCATACTTAATTATGGTATTATTGCTTGGGGCGGTTGTTCGTCTTCACACAAAATCATGTTGCAAAAACTTTCAAATGTTGTTTCAAATAATTTTCAAAAACCATTCTCAAATTGGCAAAAAACCGCTTAGCTTGGATCAAATGTTTGCAGTAGAATCACTTTGTTTTCATTTTAATGATTCAAAACTTAAATATAATATTTCAAAGAAGTAAAAATAGTTACATTAAAGCTATACAGCTTTTAAATAAACTTCCTAATAGTCTAAAAACTTTGCATTACTCTAAATTTTGTAAATATAAACTGAAGAAGTGGATTTCATTACAAAATATTTCTTGAAGTTTTCTACTTTGTTTCAAATTTTATCTCCATAAAATTAATTAAATTGAATTAAATTATTAAATCATTTTAAATCTTATTTTTTGTTGAAATACAGTAATCATACATTTTTTGTCTTTTTCTTTCTTCCCCTTTTTGATGAACATTGATGACACTTAATCATATGTTGTCTATTGTTTCTCTTAGTATGTAAGCTAGTTTTTTAAGTACCCAAGCTTACGCACAGATATTTAAATATCTCTGTAGGGTTTACAGCTGTTATTGTTACGTTTTGTATGATAATATGTAAACATTGGATGAAATAAATTGAAATTGAAAAAGAAGCTCTCTTTTTCGATTTTCAGTTGGAGTATTTTGTGAAAGCGAAAATGAGTTCGATTACAAATATTTTATAAAGGCTATTTACTCGTAAACAACAAGTTCAACACACTGACAACAAAATGGCGACGAATTGAAATACATAAAAGCCATGCTTTAGTTTTTCAAACTTTATTTATGGAATCTATGTACATATGTATGATTCAATATTTGATATTCAGAAGACGTTGTTTGGGTAACTAATTGTTTTACAAAAAACTTCTGCCAGGGGAACTCTCCTGCTGTTTTTCCTTCATTTCTACCATAATAATTTTTTCCTTTTCTTAAAAGCATGCTAACCGCCAGTTACTTTTGTACTTTTTACATGGTTGGGACTCTGAAAGCGTGGTAAGACAATGTCGTAACACAGTTTATAGTATTCTGTTATTTATTATAAAATTGTAAACTTTGTATAAAAAAAATTATTCCCGGTTTTGTTTCTTTACTTCAAATTCGATCGTGGATAAAATTTAAATAATGACTGTCCTACTTATTTTCTATAATTGGAAATGATTAAAGCACCGTACAAATATAATCTTTACTTACTTTTCGTCGTTTTCTTTTGAAACATTTCATTTAGCATTGTTAAGAAAATAAAAATTTGCATGCATATAGGCGAAAAGTTTTAAAAGATGCCTGCAAGTATATAAGTTTGAAATTTCGGCTTGCATAGTTTTTGGTCTCACATGGTCCTGATCGGAGCTGCCGTTCTCAATAAAAAACTTACTCCTAATACAAAATACGAGTAAATTCCTTCATTAATAAATGGGGTATGCCTAATAATAATTACTAATTACGATTAATTTCTAATACTGCGTTGAACAAATAGGCTAGTTAAAAACATACATTTGGTATTTCTTTTCATTTTTCATCAAGAAGCTTAAAAATGGTTAATTACCTCCATACGCTATTATGATGGTTGTTGCTTTCAAGATAGTTTCTAAGTAGCTTGCGGTTAGCTGTTTATATTGAAAGCACGACTTCTTTATAGCACAGGTTTTAGCTTTTTTGAATTCGAATACTGTAGTAAGACTTTTATTGCTGTTATTTTAGTTGTAATTGTGCTAAACTGGACTGCTAAGAATTTAGTAAAATATGAGTAGCTCATGAAATAATAATCAACACATTAAAAGCTTCCGTTTTCCTTTTCGAATCTTAAGTTTCATATGGGGAGTGCACTCAATTACATATATGCAGTTAAACACTGGATGGAATTAGATTTTTGTTGACTAGATGCCTCGAATGGAGGAGTATATACTATATAGCATTTTAGTCTGGAATTAACATATACATGTGTCCCCAGCTTTATATATATATATATATATATATATTGTCGCGTGTTATGGTTCGTGGCCAATAATTTTAATGTTCCGGGAAAGTGAAAACGCAATGTCTTTTAATTTAAGTTAAAAGAGTCTATTTAATTACAAAAAAAATGCACAATCACTTACTTAACTATTTCATAATTTTTATTTTAACTTTTAAAAGTCTAACATTTGTCCATAAATTTCTTATCGCAAATGTCTTCTAAAATCACTTCACTATAACTCGATCAATATCGCTTTCTACACACTATCGCCGTTTTTACTATCGCGGTTGAATGAATGAGTGATCCCCCCATTCATTCAGCTCGCCTTTATACAGGGTCTCTAATCATTCAACTCAGTTCTTGTACATTGGTGAATTAGCGGGAACATTCGAGCAGCGTAATGAATGGGCAGTGACTCACTTTCAGATGTTGATAATGCTTGGTGGGTTCAAGTGGTTTCGAGTAAATTCATTTGTTGATGTTCTTAATGGGTGTGAAAACAATTTCGACAGTAGCTCGCAGAATTATTTGTACATGTAACACTGCCCCCACCTCAGTTCTTTTCGCCCCGAAAAGATGTGTCGCCAGTTGTAGTCAATTCTCCCTGGATGTAATATGGGGCCAGACGGTCCAGGTGCATGATTTTCAATTTGGCTCTTGGCTTACGATGTTCCTGTATTCGGTATACAACGTCGTTGATTCGCTTTGTAGCTCGGTATGGTCCCTTCCAATTATGTTGCAATTTTGGAGACCTACCCTTCCGTCGCTGTGGGTTATATAGCCATACCAAGTCATCTTGCTGGAAGCCAGTAGAATTAGCCTCTAGATCATACCTGGTCTTCATGCGGTCAGTAGCCATTTCGAGGTGTTTTCGCACTGTCCGGTGTATCTGGTTCAACCGTTGCCTTAGCTCACTTGCGTACTCCGAGATCGTTTGGGGTTTCTCAGGGGGTGTTCCAAACTTTATATCAGCCGACAGACGAATAGTCTTTCCAAAAATGACTTTGGCTGGGGCTTGACCCGTCGGTGCATGCTTGGCAGCTCTGTACGCCATCAAAAATAGTGGGATATGTCGGTCCCAGTCCCTCTAGTTCTCGTCAACCATCTTGCCCAGATGTTTGTTGAGCGTGCCGTTGAAACGTTCGACCATTCCATCGGATTGGGGATGCAGCGTTGTTGTCCTCGTTTTCCATATTCCCAGCAGCTCGCACATTTCGCCAAAAACTAGTGACTCAAAGTTTCGGCCTTGATCTGAATGTAGTTTGCAAGGAACGCCGTACCTACTGACCCAATTTAACACTAGCTGTTCGGCTACAGTAGTTGCTTCCTGGTTGGGAATGGGGTAGACCTCGGGCCACTTGCTGAAATAATTGGCTACAACCAGCGTGTATCGGTTTCCCCATTCGGATTCAGGAAAGGGTCCTGCGATGTCAACAGGAATTCTTTCAAACGGTACACCCACGTTGTAGGTTTGCATTTGTCCTCTCAGTCGTCACTTTGGACCTTTGACGGAAGTGCAAATTGTGCATCTGCGGCACCAGTCCTCTACGTCTTCTCGAGCATGGAGCCAGTAGAACCTTTCCCGCAATTTTGCTAAGGTCTTGTTAACGCCAAGGTGGCCTCCCGAGGATCCTTCGTGCATCTCCTTAACTAAATCGTGGATTCGGCTTTTGGGAAGTATAGTTTGCATCCCACAGGAGCTGCCATCCGCCGTTTCCCATTTCCGCTTGAGTATGCCACCCTCCACCTGAAAAGAGTTCCATTGTGCCCAATAGCATTTCAAGGTTGCGACATGCATTGAAACGTCTTTCCACTCCGGCCGCCCAGTTGTCTCCTTGCATACGAGTAATGGTCCGATGTCTTCATCGGCTAACTGGGCATTTTGAATCTCCTCCGGTGACCAACCTTCATCGAATTCGGTCGTTATCAATCGCAGATCAACGGGCGGTTCCTTTTCCTCAATCCGTCGGCAATACTTGCAGTTAGTTGGACATGGACGGCGGGATAGGGCGTCAGCGTTTCCACGAACTCCACCCTTCCGATGAACAGTTTCGTAGTCGTATGACTACAACGAATTTCTGGCCGTATAGGTACTTGTGGAACTGCTTGGTGGCCTCTATTATAGCCAATAGCTCCTTCCTGGTCACGCAGTAGTTCCTCTCGCTTTTTGAAAGAACTCTACTGTAAGACGAGAGGACTCTTTCTTTGCCATCGATCTGCTGGGAGAGTACAGCTCCAATACCTCCGTTGCTCGCATCGGTGTCAACTACAAACATTTTTCCGGGTTTCGGATACGCCAGCACGAGTGATCCACACAGCTTCTCCTTCAAGGTCTCAAAGGCTACCTGGCATTGTTCATTCCAGACATACGGACGATTTTTCTCGGTTAACTGATGGAGACACTTAGCTATTTTGGCAAAATCTTTGACGAATCTTCGACAGTAGGTTTCCAGACCCAGAAAACTTCGTAGTTGGCGCTTGTTGTTTGGTGTTGGCCAGCTTTTCACGGCATCAATTTTCTCAGGGTCTGCTTTGACCCCTTCTGCTGATACGACGTGTCCCAGGTATTTTACTTCAGCTGCGAAAAGGGTACACTTGTCGGGACTAAGTTTCAAATTTGCCAGTCGCAATCGGGAGAAAACCTCTTCTAAGTTCCGCACATGCTCTTCGAGTGTTCCGCCGATGACAGTGATGCCATCTAGGTACACCAAGCAGGTTTTTCAGGTTAGACCACGTAGCACGTATTCCATCAAGCGTTCGAAAGTGGCAGGAGCATTGCATAGCCCAAACGGCATCACCACAAACTGCCACAATCCGGTCCCAACTGAAAATGCGGTTTTTTCTCGGTCTTTCTTATCGATTTCTACCTGCCAGTAGCCACTCTTGAGATCGAGTGTAGAAAACCATTTTGCGTCGGCTAAAGATGCGCAGGAGCGGGTAACTATCCTTCTTAGTGACGTCGTTAAGCTGCTTATAGTTGACACAAAAACGAGTGCTACCATCCTTTTTCTGTCATGGACTGACAGAAGGTTCAATAACGCCTTGTTTTTCCATGTCCGAGATCAGCGCGCTCACTTCTCCTTGTTTGGCTATAGGGAGACGTCTCGGTGCTTGTCAAATTGGCTTGGCTCCCTGTGTATCTATGACCTGGGTTAACAGACTCGTTCGGCCTTGGTCATCCGGGCTTGTTGAGAAGATGTCACTGTACTTGGTGACCAGATCAGAGGCTTGCTTGAATAGCTGCGCCGGCAATTTGACCTGCTTCAATATTGCAGATATGGATTCCCGGGCTTTGTCTGTGTTTTGCCTCCTTTTCCAATGATGGTCGTGAGTAGCTTCCAAAGAGGAGATGGTGGACAAGGGCTGGCAGCTGCCGATGACTTCTCCCGCTTTGATGCTCGTGGTTGAATCTGCGGTGTTAAGGACTCTAACAGGCACATATCCGTTCCTTAAAGATTTTACAAGGCTTCGTCCTGCAATCAAACTGCGCAATGCGGACGTCTTCGTTGGCTCTATCAGATAAGATCGGTGGTCTCCAGAATCACCATCAAGCTTGGCCCATACAATGCTTTCGGAAGAATTCGGAAGAATTCGAACGTATGACTAGCTTTCTACTACATGCAAAGTCAATCGACGTTTATTATGTGGGCTATATCCTCCAGATGTTCCCCAATGAGAAAGCTCATTGCCAAATTAGCGTTGAAGTCACCCAGGTTTATTTTGGTGCAGGTGATTTTAAAACTTTTTCTCCGTTTCTTCGTCATTTCTTTTTGGTTGGGCGTGCACAGTAATCAGCCAAGTTTTGAAGGATTACGCTTTTATACGGGTCGCACACAACCGTTCATTGGCTGCCTTAAAATCAATAACGTGTTTTTTGAACTTCATATCCACAATAGAGGCCACTCCTAATTCTCGTTATGCAGTATTATGTGCGATCTCATATCTTGAATATCAATTCAGGTCCAGTTCGTTTGCTGGGTTGCCAGTATTTTTAAGTTATATTGACTGGCCTATTGTAAAAGCCCCTTAATAGCGCCAGGGTAATTGAGTGATCTGACTTTCCAGTATCCAATGCTAAATCCCTTCTCCGTTTGCGAGGTTCTTGCCATGAGCCTCATCCGTTCCAAGGCCCGTCTGCATGTTTTGAAACATTTTAGGGGTTTCCAGGGACGGGGAGTTAGCCCGTCGCCCAGCCTTGATTGCGGTGGCATGGTTATTACCTCGAACCTGTTATCAGGTGCGGAAGGTTCACCTTCACCATTTTGCGTCCCCACAAAGGAGCTGTGAATAGGACGTAGAAGCAGAGCTGGAAGGTGTATTTACAGTTGTTAGCATTTCTCGTAACTTAACATAGTGTCCCATTATTGGGGAACCAGTAAGCCCAATGTTGGACCCCGGAAGCATTTACTAGCATTTATTTGTGGGGTGTGGGACTCAGGCTGCGGAATCATGGTAGCTGTGTTTTAGGGAAACGAGGGACTCCCTCCTCATTTTTCAAACGAGCTTGGAGATATTCAGGGAATGTATAATAAGTAACCGGACTGAGCCTGCCCTGCGCATGAGCAAATCGAAGGTGAAGTCGATGCTCATTGCTTTCTTTGACGTGAAAGGTATTGCTCACAAAGAGTTTGTGCCACCCGGCCAAACTGTAAACGGCCAGTACTACAGAGAGATGCTCCATCGACTAACCGCCCGGGTTCGCCGAGTCCGTCCGGAGATTGCCGGTTTGTGGATCCTCCATCACGACAATGCTCCGTCGCACACCTGCCTGCTCGTCAGCTGTTGGCCAAACAGTCGAGGACAACGTTGCCACAGCCTCCTCACGGCCAGAATATGGCACCAGTGGACTTCTTTCTGTTCCCCAAGATCAAGAGACACCTCAAGGGGACGCGGTTCGGGACTCTGAAAAACGTTCAACGTGCTACGACGAGGGCTCTAGACAGCATCGAGGTTGCCGACTTCCAGGGAGCGTTCGGGGATTGGAAAATCCGGTATCAGCATGTTATCGACTCCAATGGGGACTACTTTGAAGATTTCTAAAGAAAAATTGCACATATTTTGCCAATAAAAAATTTCCTGAAGTCTGTCCGGTTACTTATTATTCAGACCCTGTATATACGTATACTCGTAGAGGTAGAACATTTTTTTGTTACAGCAGTCTTTTGTCAAATCAACTGCAGCTACTGGCAATCACCAAACTAGATAGTTATATCAGAGCTGGTTGTTTGAATGATTTGCAAAGATTCTTAAGGAGAGTCATCTTGAATAGGGGGTGACGCAAATCAATTTTTTATCCAAGGTAGTCATGCCGAATACCAACTGAAAGATTTTGATGAAAAAGTTATCAAAATAACCATTGAAATTCGGGTGCTTGCATCGACAAGTGATGAACGAGTGGGAATGTATGATCCTAAAAATATTCAATATAACATTATGCAACTACTTTAAATTCTTTCGGAGCACAAAAATAAATGCATTAGAAGCTGTAATCAACTAAACTTTATCAAAAAGAGTATTTCTGGTGAGCTCCACTTTTTCCTCAATAAAATCGTATAGTTGCCCCCTCTTTTTGCCTTAACACTACAGCCCCTTTCGGGCCATCACTAAGAGATTGTTAGAGTATCTTATCACTCGAGAAGATGATATCCTCAGTAACAAGCTTTGGCCGTATGTCCGTTCACCCAGCTGCGATACGCTCTGAATTTAAACCAGTACGTATCAAAACTGCACGAGCTTATAGTCCGTCCAAAAAAATCTCGTGTCACCAAGGGGATTCAAACCAGGAGCCTTCAGCTTACGCGGCGAGTACTCTAAACATTACACTACGCGGACTACTATAGGTACCCTTAAATTCATTGAATTTTATTGTTAAAGTTGTTTCAAGGTTGCTTCATCTGTATATTCTATAAGTTTTGGAAGCCATAGCATTTAAAAATTTCGCAAATGCAACAGCAACAACGTACTAGTTTTCTATTATATGGGCCTTTGATCGATCCAGACACTACAGTTTTTATCGCATGAAAAGCATAAATTAATTGAAAATAATATAAGCTCTTTGGAAATATTAATTCATCATGTTTTAACAATTATTTTCTTGTAACCATCCAAACCCCGGGGAAAAATATCAGCAGCTTTCTATTGCGGAGAGTATTGTTCTTTAACTGCCTTAGGTTGAATATTTGACATGAATTGGAAAATATTAAATAGTTTCATTATCTTTATTTTATTTTCCCCAAACTTTAGTAGAGCACATTTTAAGTAAAGATTCAAATAATGCATGCGATGAATGATGCCTAAATGTAAGAATAATGTCTTTTAAACCGATAATACATATGTGGATACCGCACGACTTTTACTGCTCTTGCTAATGAATAATTCTGTCGTCGGTGGACAGGCCCCACTAATGCAACGATGACAGGTTAATGTGTCGGGGACCCACCAGGTAACCAACGCGAATGTAATGCCAATGATATAATTATGCTGATCAGTATAGCCGTCCTAGAGTCTGAAAGTACGACATGTGTTTAGTTCCATTCATTGCAGTAGTTGGTTAATAGGCGGCATTTATTATTTGTAGCATGCATAAATTTGTACGATTTTCATGGACCGTGCGACACTTTCAACTCGTACAGGTATAAAAGATCATTTGGATTATATCAATTTATCAATCACGATCAATGTACCCACGATAGCATATAAGATCAGCATGTTTGAAGAAGTGAAAATAATAAATTAATCTAAGCGAGATATATGTTTTACCTTGAAATTATTGAGTGTGTTTTTAACCGGCTTACATACGGTAAAAGGTTATAATTTTTAAACGTATTTTTATTGTTTTGTATTCTATGTCACCATTATACACGTAACTTTTGAACCGGTAGAGGACTCTCATCTTCACTAAAATGTTGGAATTAAGATAACAGAAGCCACAATTTCAATAGGGTTTTGTATGATAGTAGAAACCCCTCAAAAATAACACGGAAATAGGTGATTATCTTCACAAGGCAAGAAATGCCTCATAGCATGATCCCTTGAAGAGCCACCCTCTTATGTGGCAGGGAGATGAATGCTTTGTACGCTCCATGGGTAGGAATCTCAGATGCGCGGCGTTTCTAGACTACATATTAAATTATTCTGAGAACATGTTGCGTTCTTGCTTATGCTTGGAGTTCTCATCCATATGAACATTATTTGCTTTATATTGAAAACATTTTTAAGGGAATGAAATATAAATAAAGCTAAACCTAGCAAGATAAATTCTAAAGTAGGTCCACAACAGTGCGGGTGTTTAGTTGAATATAAAAGACAGTCGGGGCTGCGAACCTAGGTTTTATGTTAACAATTATATTTTCATAAAAATGGGAGCCTTTTTCTTCATAAAAATTAGATCCTATTTATTGTGTTGCTGACTTTATAAAAATATGTTGCCAGAATTGTTGTCTATCTTAATGCTTTTTATCTTCCCATTTTTCCGATAAGCTTCTCATATTAAATATATAAGATAACATAGTTTATATTTAACATATTACTAGAAATATATGTAGCTTGATGTCCAGACTTAAAATCTTTTTTTGTGCTTTAGCACTATAGCCCCGTTTGAGCCTGTAGAAATTTCAAGCGTTTTTGAAATTTGTTTCGAGAATTTATTTAAAGTTAAATCGATAATGCAAGCGGAGCAAAGGAAGAGAAAAAGGCTACAAACAAAAAGGGTAAATTGCCAATGTCCGCACTATGATAACGACAAATTTGAACAGCGGAAGACTAATCGCAGTATTAGCCTCACTCGCGATAGAAAAAAGATTTACTGTTGTCGTAAGTATGTACTGGGGTGATGCCAGTACTGAGAGTAGCTTGTACATGATGCAAAATTATATGTATGTGTGTATGTGTATGAGGCTGGAACTATAATAGTATTGCTCGCCGCTGCTTTGTCATGAGAAGACTGAACATCTTTCCCACCATGAAAACTTCTGTTTTCATCCAATTATTCGATGGGCAATGGACATAGCTTCACAATGGCCCGGTTGAAGATTCCCGAAGCTGTACGTACTGTAGCAACTCTAGCCTTATCATCACATCGATAATTCTGGCGAGAGGCCACATCATAGGTGGAAGATTTTCATCTTTCATTAATACAAGTTGGTTAACCTTGGCATTGCTATTGACTGAGGTCCACTAAGATCGCGACTGCAATAGGTGAAGATAGTCGTTACGCCATTGAGTCCAAAAGGATTGCTGGATGAAAGATATTTTTCGAAAGTTGTCCAAGGAATCGATTTTAAGTTGTGTGATGATTGGTTCGGGTCAGCTCGTAATTGGTCGTCCAATCAAGAAATGTCCGGGTGTGAGGGCTTCCAAATCAGTTGGATCTGATGACATCTCTGTGATGGGTCGAAAATTAACGATCGCCTCCGTTTGATAGATAACCGTAAGCATTTGTTCGTGGGTTAGCGATGCATTGGTGACTGCTCTGGTAAGGTGAAATTTTGCCTTCTTCACCGCCGCCTCCCACAAGCCACCAATATGGGGGGAGCGCGGTGGGATGAAACACCACCCCATGCCTTCCAGAAGGCATGCTTGCTGGACTTGGTCAATATGTGATTGAGTTGAGAAAAGTTTTCTTAGCTCTCGCAACTGGTTATTGGCACCGATAAAATTAGTAGCGTTGTCCAAGTATAGCTTGTTGCATTTTCCCCTGCGAGCGAAGAATCGTTTAAGGCATAAAATGAATGCTGCTGTCGATAAATCTGAAACGAGTTCAAAATGTACAGCCTTGCTAGCGAAACATATAAAAACCGATAAGTAGCCTTTGATTGGAGATCTTCCTCGTAGTTGAGCTTGCATGAAAAACAGGCCACAAAAATCTACTCCGGTAACCGCAAAGGGATGTGATACTTTCAGCCTATCCGATGGGAGGTTTCCCATTATTTGCTGAAAGAAGCGAGGCTTCGCTCGAAAGCATATCGTGCACTGATGAATAACTCGTTTAGCCTCCGACTTTACGTTGATCAACCAAAACTTTTGCCGAAAAATGTTTACCAAGGTATGGCAGCCAGCATGTGAGTTGTTAACATGCAAGAAGGTTAACAATGCGTTTATAAAGGAATGCGCTTGCGGAAGAAGCATTTGATGGCACGCATCAAAGGGTAGATCAGATTTCGTAATACGACTCGAATAACTCCATTTCCATCAAGTAAAGGACGTAGAGGTAAAATTCGACTTCTCGCATTTACGGATGCACCCTTAAGGAGGTCAGTATAGTCACGATTAAAATATACTCGTTGTAAGCAACGAGCGGTAACCGTGACTGCTACTTCTAACTCTGACACCGTAAAGCTTCGTAACGCAAAGCTAGGTTTCGATGAACTACGTGTTCGCAATCGCAATGATTTGAGATATCGATTAACATATCCAAATACTCGAATAGTTTTCCAGTATGAGTTAATATATTTTGTGTCCTTAACTAGGTCTTCCACTGCATAAGACGACAAGACTGTGAAGTTCAGCTTGCAATATTCTGGAACATCGATTTGATCTGGAACCTTTCCATGATATAGCCATTGTGATGACGATGCTTGGACCATGCAGCCATAAGTTGGACCCTTGTAGACTTTCTGATTTATCGCCTCACGAGATCAAATCTGGCCGGGTTATGCTGCGTTGGAACATAGCGCCATGTAACGGATGTAACAGCTTGAATTTTGGACACACGATTGGCTACAAATGTGGACCATTGGTACGAAGGTGCACTTAGCCAGGCTAACACGATTTGTGAGTCATTCCAACACACGACATCCGTGAGGTCACGGGGGATAATCTTCGTAGCACGTTCTATGAGCTCGCAAAGTATAAGGGCTGCACAGAGCTCTAGACGCGGTATCGTAGTAGTTTTCAATGGAGCTATACGGGATTTCGAACAAAGTAAGTTTGTCGATACTTTCTTATCAGGAGTTTCACTTCGAATATATACACAAGCTCCATAGGCGTGTGGACTGGCATCAGCGAATCCATGGATTTGAAGGCTGGAATTCGACAGTCAAACATGTTGTGGGATACTAAAGTTGTTGACCTTGGCCATATCCGAGCGAAAAGACTGCCATCTTGTTTGCATCTCGATGGGTAAGCTTTCGTCCCAATCAATATTAAGCTTCCACAACTCCTGTAGAAAGAGTTTGGCGGTAACAATCACTGGGCTGAGTAATCCTAATGGATCGAAGAATCGAGCAGTTTCCGACAACACTATTCTTTTGGTCACAGAACTTCGTATTTCTGGCGAGTGATATGTAATCAGAAATTCATCGGCAGTTGGGGCTAGGCCAAGAGTTTTGATGAAATCCTTGTCATCTAGTCAAGTCATTGCTTCCTTGTCATTTTCATCGATTTTTTCTAGCAACGATGGTTCATTTGATGCCCATTTTTTAAGGGGGAAGCCGCTTGATAGTAGAATATCGGTAACTTCGTTTCTGATCTTTGCAGCTTCATCCAAGTCATCACTTCCAGTCAATAAGTTATCGAAATATGCATCTCGCTTGATAATCAATGCTCCTACTGGAAACTTACTCCTAGCATCTTCTGCCGCTTGACGAATAGATTCTACTGCGTGATATTAAGCAGACCCAGTGCCATAAGTAATTGTTTTTAATCGATAGAGCTTCACACGATCATGACTTGAATTACGAAAAACTATTAGTTGTAGGTCTCTATCACTGGAAAGCACTATGACTTGCCGATATATTTTTTCTATGTCAGCTGATATTGCATAAAGATGGAAACTAAATCGAAGTAAGATCGAAAGTAGGTCATCTTGTGGGTCCTACCATTAGAACATCGTTTAAGGACACACCACTGGAGGATTTCGCAGAACCATCAAAGACTACGCGTAATTTAGTGCTGCTGCCATAATTCTTTACAACACAATGATGGGGGAGAACACAATGAGGTTTGTGTAACACACACTGTGAATCAATGACTTCCTCTATATGTCCCAACGATAAATGTTGATTCATAAAATCGTAGTAACTGATGCGTTATTCATGGCATTTCTCAAGTTTTCTTTCAAGGCTATAAAATCGTTTTAATGAGATTTCGTATGTGTCACCAAGCACTGACGCATCTTGCCTTAAGGGTAATCTCACAACGAACCGACCGTTCGTATCACGAATTGTATTGACACGAAAGTGTTCATCACAAGCAATCTCCTCAGCTAACCTTTTGTCTATTTCACTATTACAGTGGTCTAGCTCCCAAAACTTAGCGACGATATTATTTAAATTTTGTTCGCACAGTTCACTGTTACTGTCGGCACTAATGTTTACACTGAGTGAGTTGTATGAAGTACTGGATGACCTCGAAACCACCCAGCCGAACAGAGTTTTCTGCACGATAGGCCGATTAACACCTAAATCAATCTGTCCAACAGCAAGTCATTTGAAAAACAAGGCAGCACCAATCAAAATATCAACTTTCCGAGGTATATCGAATTGAGGGTCCGCTAGTGGAGTGTTCTTAGGAATATTCCAGTCTGATATATTGATCCTTTGCAATGGCTACAATCCGACGAAACTTGGTACGATGAAAAACTCTAGCAATGAACTGAAATCGTTTTGTAGTGATTGTACGGTGGCAACGGTTTTTGAAATACATCGGGATGTCGTCATACAAATTCCACTAATAGCCAAATCAGTTTTTTCTCGTCGTAAACGAAGTTGCTGTGCGAGTCTCTCTGTCATAAAGACCAACTGGGAACCGCTGTCCAATATCGCTCGGCATTCGATTGAAGCTCCATCAGGTGATTTGCCTCTGATAATAGCAGTACCCAAAATAACGTTGTTGGGTTGAGCATCTTCTTCCAGGCGGGGCAATTGATGTCTAGATCTCGTTTGACCGATCAGCGACGAATGTTCGCCGGTTGTTGGAGGTTCAATTTCAGTCGACTGATGAGATCTTTGAGAGATGTCTGAATTCTTTACGTTACCGTGGAGTAGAGTATGATGGCTGCGGTTACATGTACGACACTTGCTCGATAAACAACTTTTCAATGAATGCCCCTTTCGAAGGCAATTGTAACACAAATTCAATTGCTTAGCTTTGTGGTAAATTTGGTCGGGTGGCATGCTCTTTAGCCCATTGCGGTCGAATAATGTGTGTCCGCTGCGTGAATCACAAAAATTGCACTTTGCTCTCGTATCACAGTTACTAGAAATAAAACTAGTCCGCTTGGATTTATTGACGACTGAAAGAGGTTTGTTGTTGGATTTTGTTTCTTCTACGAATTCTAGCGCTGAGCATTGTAGATTCAAGAAATCAGTAAACTTTTCCCAAGTTGGAAATTGAGCGCTAGATTCTATGGATGATCGAGAACAGCTGGTAATTAATTCTTGCCATTTGAGCTGGCACTCAGCATCAAGCTTTGATACGAGAATGTGCAACAAAAATCTGCGATATTTTCCTTTGTACCGAGGCTCAGCAAACAGCGCATATCTTGTTTATAGCATCAGTCATCTGACGCAATTCTTTAGTGAACGGATGGCGAATGGATTGCGCTTGAAGCAAGTCGTTGATATGCGAAGCGAAAATGTATGGCTTGTTGTCGAATCTCCTTTTTAAAAGCTCCTTTGCCTTAGAATAATTTTCTTCGGTAAGCTCAATCCCCTCTATCACTGAAGCAGCTGTACCGGTTAGTGCAGAGCGAAGATATTGGAATTTTTCCAAACACGATAAGTGGGTATTGGAGTCGATCAGTTTCTCGAACATCCCAAGAAAACCTAACCACTCACTGTACAAACCAAAAAATTTGGTCAAATTCAGTTTCTGTAAGTGAAGTCTGGTTGATGAAGGTTCGGAGGCAGCGGTCGAATTCCAAATGGCGGATGCATCGAATGATTGCCTTTGGCGAAGCTTCTCGATAATTGATAGCAAATTAACTATGAGTTGGCAATAACTGTCTTCATATAAGTCCCGTTTCCCAGATGATGGCTCTTCTGCGTCTAAAACCTCGAGTTGGCACTGAACAGTTTCAAAGTTTTTGAACTGTGTCTCAAGTAGACCGAGTTTGCTTTCGGCCTCGAAAACGGATATATTATCCACTTTGCCATCGAGAAAGGTTTTCATCCGAGTTTGCTGGGCCAAGATGACGCCACATTGTATACGCAATTCCGATATTGCCTTTGCACTTGAGGTGAGTTTTGGATTATCGTCACCGGCCATTTTGCACAATTGAATTCACTGATAGCGTGATGAATTTTCACGAAAAGTTTCAAAGATGATCACGCAAATCACAAGGGGAAATGAAAACTATGCGATTCCTGATAATTGTCAAGTGAAAAACGATGAGCGATAAATGCTTTAGATAATTAACTCCGAGAACGAAAACTGCATTGCGACAATTATCCGGCTCGACGGACCATGTAGAAATTTCAAGCGTTTTTGAAATTTGTTTCGAGAACAAAGGCCGAGAAAAAGGCTACAAACGAAAAGGGTAAATTGCCGATGTCCGCACTATGATAACGACAAATTTGAACAGCGGAAGACTAATCGCTGTATTAGCCTCACTTCCGATAGAAAAAAGATTTACTGTTATCGTAAGTATGTACTGGGGTGATGCCAGTACTGAGAGTAGCTTGTACATGATGCAAAATTATATGTGTATGTGTATGTGTATGAGGCTGGAACTATAATAGTATTGCTCGCCGCTGCTTTGTCATGAGAAGACTGAACAGGGCCTTTGTTTAGAGATAGAGTATCTCGTTATCTTGATCGAATGTTTTGGCATTCGAGAAGGTGATATTTTCAGTACCAATAAATCTTAATTATTTTGAAACTACTGTTTAATAAATAAAACTTGTCAATGGTTTCAGCAAGCTTGTTGAATTTAAAATAAAAATAATAATTTCCTTTTTGATCCGTTGATAATAATTTTATTCTTGCAAGCATCGCGGGTTCCGGAATAAATATCTACATATTTCGTCCTCAATGAAAACTGGGTAGGATATCATATAAAAGGGCTTAATGAGATCTTTTCTGAAAAGGTCTTAAACTGGGTAGGATCTCATGAACAAGGGCTTGTTTGGGGTTAAGAGAACGTGACATGAGAGGCTCATGAGACGTTCCCTGGCGAGGTCAGCAAAGTAGACCATGTAGAAGCACCTGATCAACCTACTGAGTGCTTAGAACATTCTCATGAGCAAAAATCCCAAACAGATCAAGGGAGGAAGAATGGGTACAACATGCAAACTGCGGGAGAGGCATCGAGCTCGGCAGAAACGCCAATTCAATTTTATTGCCCTTTGCATGTTGCATCCATATTGTTGGTGATTGGCCCACCCGACCCAATCATGCATCCCGTGGCACCTGGTCGAAACACCAACTGCCCAGAACAATATAATCGGACCGTTCAGTCAATCATATCGGAATTATTGAAACAAAATGGCGGTCAGCTAAAATCGAGTTACAATGGTTTTCTCTTAGAACAAGTGGGTGTTTGATGTGTGCGTCGGCATATCATAAGTTGAGTATAAAACCCTTCTGACGTGAGCCTAGCTCTGCCTGCTAACTTGCACTAATTAATGTAGCTGTTTCTCTAAACTTGATTCTGTCCTCTCACTTGTTCCGCATCCACTCATTCTGAAACTAAAATTTTACATTGGCATTATTCATTTAATTTCTTTTTATTTTGTTTTAGCACTTCAGCCCCTTTGGGCCTTCGTATGTATCGATGCCCAAGAATATGATATGATCATTAGGATGCTTTTTAAACTCTAACGTACTCTTCAGCTCTGGGCTGGGCTTGAACTCGTATCTCAAGGTCACAAGCCAAAGCGCTAGCATTGAGAAAAGCTAATGCACTAAATCATATACATATGTTAATGTGCTTATATTCGTGGCGCTTATTATGAGTAGTACTAGTTGCCGTAGTAATTTCAAGTGCAATTTGCCAAGTATGGTCAATTGTAATTTTCTTAAAGCTTAACTTTAACTATTACTATAACTTTTTCTACAATTGTCATTTTCGTATGAAAAAATGTGCCCAAGTGTAATTAGATGGTTTTGCCCCAGTTTTTTCTTTCAGTGCAATATTTCGTGTTGTGTTTTATACGGGACGAGTCAATGACATCTACTGAACATTTAAAAAAAAAAGATGAAATATGCCGTGGATTGACCTCTCCATTGAACTCAGAGAGCTGTTTCCAGAAATTAAACTCGGAGAGATGCCTAGGCAACTTGGCAAATGTACAATTATTAATGTGTTCAAGTCAAGTACAAAGTTACTTAGGTACTCGTGTTAGTATTGGGTTATGAAAATGACTGGTAAAGACGTCAAAAGAAAGAGTGAGAATTATAAGCATTGAATATATCACATGTAATGATTAATTTCTTTCAAAATTATTTTAAATCACAATATCGTTTTATTTGGTTTTTTTTGCAAGTCTGGTCTGTCTATCTTAAAATGCTTAAAGTGTTGTGTGGTATAGTTTGCTGGGATTACATATGCATCATCAATGCGTAAGAGTTCTTCCTCTTCTACTTCATAGCACTACAGCTCCTGTCAGGTCTTCTTCCAGCAACAAGTGCCCCCGACTATCTCGGTTGAACAGTCTTCGTTAACCGAGGCAGATCAGCGTTTTCGGTTTCCCCACTGGTTTCCACGCTTCAGTTCTCCCAACAAATACGTATATGGGTATCCATTGTTTGCTCCACAGTCTCACAATCGTTGAGACCTCTGACTCGCAAAAATTTCACACAGCTCATGGTTGTATCGAATTTACCATTGGTGCCATCTAGCTTTCCTGCAATTATTCACCTCAGGCCCCATCCTTCAAAAGTGCTCAATATGATTGAGGATGCTCGGTATCTGAGGTATTTTTACTGAACTGAGTCATTACTTTTGCTTTATTTAGATTAATTTGTAGCCTTACTAGTTGTTAACAACCGTGGCAAACCATCATATGCATCACCCCAAAGCATCAATTCAAGTTCGTTGTCCAAAGCGTAGCCCAGATTCATTGAAGGTCGTTGTCTGTCATCCAAGGAGGAGCCTCACGGTGACCTTCATATCCTCGGGTCCATGGGGGCAGTGCTCTCCAAAGAATACTAGCCTCCAAAAGTGCTCTTGTCGACCGGCATTCCCCCTGACGGAACTTCCTCGTGTACGTTGGGGTGCAACTCCTCAAAGAATGCTAGCCTCCAAGAGTATTCCTGTCGGCCAGCATTTCCCCTGCAGGGTTCCTTGGGCACGTGGGGGCAGAACTCCTCAAAGAATGCTAGCCTCCAAGAGTACTCCTGTCAGCCAGCATTCCCCCTGCAGATATAATGGTTTGGACCTTGTTGCTTTGCACGGTAGCGCCGAGGTGACACTCGCGAATGAATGGCTTCAATTCAACTACTATACCGTCTCCGTCCTGTTAAAACCTTGGTAGGCCTCAGAGTACGTTTGAAGCTCGCACCATTGGGTTGATAGTGTAGGTTCAGTTGAGATGGATCCCCGATTAGCGCTGGTCTGGCCTTCAGCACTTCTCCTCGTAAGGGCTTGTTTCTACCCTCGCATGGTCTCCCTGCTCTACAAAGATAACCATGGGACCAAAAAGGTGACTACACACACAAACGAAGATAGCGGTTCCGAGGGGGGACCCAATAAAACTGGAACAACAAAACCCTAAAAAATATAAAAAAAAACCAAAAAAAGAAAGTAAAAATAACAACAACGACGACACAACCAGCGGCTGTGGCCACAATGTTAACAGCATATCGGGAGCGGTACTAACGATGACAAAAGGCCGATTAATACAATGACATTGAAGAAGAAGGAAAACGGAGATTAACAGACACTGTTGTCCAGACTCATATTCCTGCGGCGTTCGGGTGCAGCAAAAAATGATGTGACTGCCAGAGCGTCCTCAAAAGGAAAAGCGGGAAACTCTGCGGGACGCGTAAGATATTCGAGTGGTGGAGGGAAATATAAAGAATCTCGAGAATTTAATGGTCACTGCTTTGATCACTACCAAAATGACTGAACCAAGAGTCATAAACCCTGAAATAATAACAAACCATCCTGACGCCCACGAAAAGATTACGACAGGAAAAGGCAGAAGTGATCAGATAAATGAAGCGACGTTGTGTGATTTTATGGCCAACGCCGAAAATGTGGTGGCAGTACTGTACTCGGAAACGGAAACCGATAACCTCTTTCAAGAACGATGGTCGCAAAGTACAATTGCCGTTCAGCGACATGAAGAAAAAAGGCTATTCCGAAAAGCGGGAGATGTTCTAAAAAGAACACAATCTGCATACGACTCGCCAAAGATCAACAAAGCAGAAAAAGTTGGCTTTCTTGAAGTAGAGAAGCTCCCAGACCACCGGATTGGAGTTCACTATGTTAAAAATGCAGTGGAATGGAACATAAAAGAAAAAAGTGAACGAAAAAAGCACCCTGTATTCTCTGCAAGGGTGCTGATCGAAGACCTGATCATGGACACATTGTGGAACCAGAAAAATACCGGGTTTTCCAGGAAGCCCTAGCCAAGGCAAAATCAGAACTTAAATGACCCGTATCCTGCTGCTGAGTGAGCAACACCATGATAAAAGTTCGGCATCATGGTATCCTACTGAAACTGGTGCGATGGAAGGTGGCGATGCTCATGCTGATCAGAAAGGGGAAGGGAAATCCCGGGTCGCCGTCTGCATACTGCCCATTATGCATGCTGACTACTCGCGGGCTCAGCTTAGCACTGGGGAAAATCGAAGTGGACATCTTGACAAAAAAGAGAAACCTTAGAGTCAGGATCAGTGTTAGGGACATACTTATTGAATCGAAGCCACCGGGGACTGCTTATCGACTCAAAGATGAGTTTCTCTGAGAAAATCAGGGCAACGGCTGAGAAGGCTGCTTCAGCAGTATCGACTCTGAGTTGACTTATGGCCAACGCAGGGGACCCACCCATTAAAAAGACGCCTCTTGATGAGTGTAGTAGGCTCAATTCTACTGTATGGAGTAGAAATATGGTGCAAAGCTCTCAGTAATAAGGTATACAAAAAATGCTTGTCACAGGTACGGAGGAGAGGAGCACTGAGGATTCCACCTCGTATCTGACAGTCACTGATTCAGTGGTGAGAGTTATTGCAGGCGCAGTACCTGTTGCCCTCCTTGCTAGAGAGTGCCGCACAATTTACCTGCGTCAAAATGAGGATGCGAGGGAAATGGTTGTCCACAAGGAGGGACAGCGCTCACTCAATGATTGGCAGCAGTCTTTGGTGAATTGCACGAAGGGATGGTGGATTGCGTGACTCCTCCCAGATGTTCGACCGTGGCTAAGTCGAAGGCACGGTGAGGCAGACTTTCATCTGACGTAGCTTTTGAGCGGGCATGGATCTTTTCAGTCGTATTTTTACAAGATTGGAAAGTCACGGTCCCGCAATTTTCGGTTTTGCCCACAAAAAGAAGACAATGCCTGCCACACATTTTTGCATGCACAGGATGGAACAGACTACAAAGGGACCTCGACAAGGAGAGCTTTCCTCGGATAATATGGTCGTGGTGATGTTTAAATTGGTTAACAAATGGAACCAAGGGGCTCATTTTGTTGGGTAATCCTAAAAGTTTAAAGGAGCCACGGCAGTCGAGGCGTTAGAGCTTGGGGAACGCTTGTCTGGCACTTTCTTTTCGTCTCTCTTCTCCCACTAGAAGAGGGATTTCCCAGCTTGAAGGCGTCTGACGGCGTAACAAAACGAGACTTTGCCCGAAGTAATGTGTCAAACGAAGTAATGTGTCGAGTTGACAGGGGAGGTGTTTAGTGGATAGTCCAGTCGCCTTCTTGCGAGCATGGGAGTTCCACACTCTGTGCGTAAATGGAATTCACCTCCCAACCACAAAAAAAAACAAGCGTGACGAATTGCTGATATCATCTGCATATGCTAGCACATGCTCGACTTATATGGATAACGTGCCCGCTGTAGAGATGCTTATTGAGGTTTATCACTACTTTATACGGCACACAAAATATTTTCATGAAAAACAGATCATGCGCTAACAGTATTATTGGGGAGTATTGAGTTGGCTTCAGAGTAGAAAGATCGGCAATAGACAAATTGTATACAGTCAAGTAGGTGCTTGAAAAATGCTGAGAGTTTAAAATAGAAGTACACTGAATTTATATCGGCTTTAAGCAATCATATGGCAGCGTTGATTGTATCGTACTTTACCAAATAAGCTTTCCATTGCAACTCTAGCAAAAGATGATGTCGACAACCTCCCAAGTCCGCGTCAATAACCAACTCACCACTGATGGGCATCATATTTCAAGGAGCTCCTTTATCCTCCGGACAACTTCAGAACATAGAAGCGTGTAGATATTCTCGGAGAACTTCCATTGGTCGCACTATATCTGGATGAAGTTTGTTTCACCATCAAAACCCAAAAGAATAATAAAGCGCCAGGCATCGATGAGATTCCAGTGGAGCTCATTAAACATAGTGGCAGTGATATTCGGAAAGCCATCCACTATACCATCCAGAACATTTGGCAACAAGGACATATGCCAAACGAGTGGAGCAAATCAATTATATTCCCTATACACAAGAAAAGTGACAAGCTACAGTGCAAGAACTATAGAGGGAATTCACTAAGTATTTTGTAAGATTTTAGAAAATAAAATCAGAACATACGCCAACGGTATTATTGTAGTGTATCAAGGTGGCTTCATAGTAGGTAGATCGACGATCGAACAATTTTTTTGCAGCCAAGCAGGTACTTGGAAAATAATGGAAGTTCAACATGTATGCATTGAATTTAAGCAAACATACGATAGTATTCATCGTAATGTCCATCTCACCAAAATGACAATGACGTCGACAACCTCTCGAGACCATATCAATAACCAACTCACGGATCCCTTTGACACAAATATCTGACTACAGCAAGAAGACGGACTGGCCCCATTGTTACTTGATTTGGCTCTGGAATATAGTATGTCATCAGAAAACTACCTGTCGATATAAGAGGTACGTTAATATAAAAGTTGAGCCAAACGGTAGCCTACGCGGATAACATCAGTATGTTGTTATCATTGTTAAGAGTTGCCAAAGAATTTCTCCTGAAACTTGATACCGAAGCAAAACTAATGGGGCTACAAATCAATCAATATCTCAAATATCCAAGACATCACATTTGGCGAATACAATGTTGAAAATGTGAGTGTATTTGTATATTTAGGTGCTAAAATAATAACAAAACGCAATAAAAGGATCATATATACCGAAAAATACCGCTCATGATCTTGAAGACTAACTGCATACACACGAAAATCAAGCTCAAAGTATACAAATCTGTGGTAAGACCTATGCTTTACTATGGATGTGAAACATCGACCTCAACCTAAGCATTCGCAAATATATTGAACGCCTTTGAAAGATGGGCGCCGAAGCGAATAATCGCAGTGAAACTAGATGGGGACCAATGGTGAGTTCAACACAACCAGAGCTATGAGCTGTATGAAATTTCTGACGATCCGAAGGTCTTAACCATATATATAGAGTACTGGATCCGCAACCGGTCGTGAGAGCCGAAGCAATTAGTAACCTTCGCTAAAGTTGTGTGAAGTTAAGGTTTCAAGTGATATGCTTTTGTTTTACCACTTTAATCACTCCGAAACCTATTCACATTTAATAAGTTTTTAATTTTGAAGATCACGCGTACGAAATCGGCACTTTAGTTCACTGTTTTTATTCAAAATTTACGAAATTTCCATCCGCTTTGACACATGAGTTTTCTCGCCGTTTCGCGCCTTTTTCGATTTTCTTTTGCTTTGACGTTCGAGTTTTCCGTGAGAGTCGTTTGTTGTTTTGTACTCAAACTGTTTTCCGAATGATAACGAAGGCGCGATCGTATGCACGTGAAATGAAATTTCGTCGGTGCGTGCGGGTGTCAGTGGGGGAAGTGATTTTTCTGAAAAGAGGAAAGATAAAACCTGAATGGAAACATGGGGGAAGGAGAAGCAGAGGGAATCATATAATTTTGAGAGCGTAAGTTATTTATAACTTATTTATGTAGCAAATTTGCTTCTCACATGAACGAGTACATTGATTCTCGTTGCTCGTCCATTTATTTATATGCCTTTGGTCTTAACGATTGTAAAATTGCAGATGCTGCAATAGCTGGTCAGATAAGTCGGCTGAGTGAACAAGGGATACCTAAAAATGTATTCGTTGGGAGAACTGCAGGGCGGGGTTCAGTGGAAAAACCGAGGAAATACTGGTCTGACTCAGTGAGTGGACAGTTCATTGCTGCTCGGATTTCAAAATTTGAAGATGCACAATTTGAATCGGTTTACATCTAATCTGTGATATTTTCAAGTGCTTTTCAACAGTATTGAAGGGATCAAAACTTCTCTCAATTAGAGAGGTGATTGAGTTTTGTACAATATTTTTGAATCATCTAATATATTTTTTAAATGATTCCTGGGGTTTCATAGTTGTATGACTATCAAACAAGATGGCAATCGTTTAGCGCTTGTATTCCTTGTCTATGTACCCTTGCGTAGTTATTGTTGTTATATAGACTTCCACCGAGAAGATGCTTAGTATCATTACCAATAGTTCATGCTGTTTAATGCTAGGTTTAAAGACCCCAATTCCTGTTCCCTCTATAGTTTAGTCCATATGTTCGTTTGGTTGCATTAAGTTGTTACGGGAGTTGCAGTCCAAACATTGCTCGGTCCGTGTTCCGTCGTTCCTCCCTGTGTAATGTAAATGACAACATACATATATTAAAAGATGCGAATTGTAATCAAAGCATCTGTGGGCGCGGTATTGTGTCATGCATTAGCAGAAGTGGGTGCGTATCCATACTCGTATTACATATTAAACACATACACGCAAGACTTCGCAATCGAACCTACCACCTCAGTGGAATGAGTTGGTTACACGCATATGCAATAAGGCAAATTGAGCAAAAGCTTGAGCTTTGTGGTTGCACCAGTCACAGAGAGACGGCACATTACATTACATTTTGAACTTTGATAATTGACTTTTTGAAATCGTCCCCATTATTTTAGTTGGTAAGCAATTAAGTCAGCATATTTATGCTGTGAAAGAAAATTATAGAAGCAAAAAAAATCGAACAGTATTTCCTCATTTGCTGGCTCAAGGTATGCGCCTGAACTTATTCTATCCCAAGGCACTTAGCCTGGGGTAAGCGAATTAAAAATACGTTCAACTGCATACTCAAGGTATCTGCCTAAGTATAAGCGCCCCAAGGCAGTTATCCCCGGGGTCTGCAGTTGAACTAATAATTGATTGATTTATCAATCTGACTGCATACCCAGCTTGATTGTTAGCGTAGATTGGTTTCTACGAATTTCATTTTCCCTGTGAATGACTAACAAATATAATTAAAGTAAATATAAATCGTAGAAATCTTACAGCTCCATTAAGGCTCCAACGTTATACGTACGCAAACATAAAACTCATTAATTGTCTCCATAATAAATTAATTATTAAAAGAGTTCATTAGTAAAATATGTTATTAATATTACATATTCAGCAATTGTACAGCCTAATAAAAGGAAATAAAAATTAAGTCATAAAATAAACGAACACCTTTTAACCGATCTAATTGACAAGTTTGAATTAGCAGGTAAGTGGTACACAGGAATATCCCCAGGAGCCTTGATGTGTATATAGGATACACGTCATATCAAGCTCCCAGTTCATCCCAGTATACAAAGGTTAGGCTGGTACTGTAACCTAGCTCTATCAGGTGCACACTGGATTGAGAGCTCCAGTTTCTCCTATGACTTAGTTCAGTACAAATACTTTTATCGAAGCTTAGCTGTATCATCATGCAATCAAATGGCACACTGATCTGTGGGAATAGCTTGGGTCCTTTAACTAGGTCCTTATAACCAATTTTAGAACCTTTCTCCCTATCGTGGTTGTATATCCTGATTATTGGGGATCCAAATTTCAGTTCTATTACTAGACAGAAGGGTGATAAATTTAGTATGTTTTCGGGTGCCACTATTGGGCATGACCGCATTGCTTTCGCGTTGCAAGCATAGACCAGACATTGCATCTGATGGAGCATTTGCTTTTTTGTATATTCCTGAACCTTGCCTGCGCAAACAATCATTGGTCGCACCATCGTGCTACATTACCAAGAATGTGGTTTCCGCAGGTTCATTCGCTATGTATGCTTGTGGATATAGTGGACGATCGACAATTGTTGTTGTCCTCTTACGAGTATGATTGTCCACAATATTCTCCATCCTCTTTCAAACTTTAACGAAATAAGAATACTGTATCTACATGCATTTGGATTGGTATGATCATGATTGAAAGGGTTGAAAAGAGTTCAATACCAATCGTGTATGCTTTTCCATATAGATGATGGCAGCTTTCTTCCATTTTGTGTAATTTGATCTCACTAGTGAATCAAAATCGTCAATCCTTTCATTTATAATTTCACTCTCTCGGAAGTGGATCTTCATTTGAAGCAGAGCTCTCTTTTCACCAGTTTCCATGTAAGTACCATCAGCCCTCTTTAATGCAGTCTTTGTACTATTTACCTGTTTTGCCAATGCCTTTTTGAAAACTTGCTACGGCAGCGCTTTCATGAAAACTCTCAGAAAACGTACTGAAGCTGCGGCATTTTGCTTTGCAGATTTTCTTATCATAAATTGTTCCAGCCCTATGGTAAGCACTTTTTGCTGCATTGTACAGCTTCTGCACTTCCAATTTGAGTTTCGCTAAATATTTGTTGAACCAGTAAGGTTTCCTCTCTTTTTGTATGATATGAATGGAGCAGCTTTGATGATATGCGTTAATTTTAAGCTGTTTTCCAAATGGGTTGCTTTAAAGCACAAAGTTGTTCGAGCCTTGTACTTCAGAACTCAGTGATCAGACAGTAATGCCTCTGACAATATCTTCCATCTTGTTATAATGGACACAATGTTCATGCTACTGCTAATGATATCCAGTGCTTCTTCTCTTCTTTTCATGATGTATTCCCTACGTTGAAAACGTTTAAATTCAACTTCACTATGATTTCTAATAGCTGCCCCAAAATGAATTGTATGCATCAATATCACATCCAATTACAACTGGCAGGTTACTTTTCTCACAATGTTCCGTCAGTTTAAGAGCTTCTATTGGTGAGTTTGTTCTTTGTCTCCAGAGAAATATTCTGATAGAGTAACTATGTCATTAGGTATACAATTTATTGAAACAGAAGTTCTAATGGCAACCAAAATTTGCGTTGTAAAGACACTATAATTTGTATTTTTGCTGGTCATTATGCTTTCTCTGGGTGGGTCCTATCCTATACTTACTAACAATGTAGACTCCCAAGTGCTTAGATCTCAGATTTGACCACCTTTGATCCACGGTTCTTTAATCAGTGCTTAGCCGTAATTGTTCTTTTTTGAATATTCTGGCCAGAACCACGGAGGCACCTTTCGCGTGATGAAGGTTCATATCGGCAATACAGGCAAACTCTGCATATTGCCTGAACTTTAGATGCTTGGGTTTCTACCCTGGCACTTCTCTCGCCACTTCTTTCGGCATTTCATTTGAGCCGCTGCGTTTTCGTTGTCAGATTCAATCTCAAGAACAGAGAGATCAAGCACTTTCCACCATGTAGTCCGAGTCACTTTTTCCGTATCCACCTGTCCAGGCAATGTGGCCTGATTTGTCCGTTGATTTCGTTTTCCTTGGAGCTGGTGCGATTTAGCACCCTAGCTCCCTTCTATCTGTGAGCAATTATTTGCTCATCGTGATTAACGAGATCATATTATTTTGATTATGATCAATTATACTTTCTTAAAGCGAGCGCGGATAGTTGGATGAATTTCATTTGGTAGTTAGGATGTTTGTCTACTTTGTCGAGTAGTTTAAGTGCTTTGTCATGCACGTATATTTCGACAGGTTCCATTCTGAGGCCCTTGTATACGTCCACATTTCTAACATACCATGGGGTTCCAAAGATTTGTCAAATGCTTTTATTTTGCATGGATTGTAGTGCCTTTTTGTTGGTCCCTGTCGTCTGGTAGAAGACTGTACTACCATATAGTAGCGTCGGTCGTATCATTTGTTTGTAGATCAGCAGACGGTTCTTGATATTGAGTTTCTTGGCCTTAAGGAGTGGATAGAGTTGGGATAGCACTTTGTAGCAATGTCCTCGTTTGTTACGTATGTGGTCAGTCTAAGAGAGTTTGTTGTCGAATGTCAGTCCTAGGTCTTGACCAGGGAATATTTTCGTTTTCAACAGTCAGAGTTTTCGGTTTTTGTTGTCTTTTTCTAGTTATAAATAATGCCTGGGTCTTGTCTGTGTTTAACTTGATCTTCCATTTGCGAAAATACTTCAAAAGTATGTCGATGGAGAGTTGCAGTTTGGTGGTGATAACTCTTGCTTGTCTGGATGAGTATAGAACACAAGTATCGTCGGCATATAGGGACTTGTGGTCATTCAAGGGAAGCCAAAGTAGGGTTGCAGTAATGATGTTGCATATAGTATGGGGGAGATGGGTGATCCTTGTGGGACTCCAGCTTGAATTTTTTGCATGGTTGAGAGGTGGTTGTCAATTTTGACATGAATAATTTTAGAAAGGAGCCAATGATTTGGATGAGCTGCAGTGGCATTTTCGATTCATGCATTTTATAAATAAGTCCTGCATGCCAGATTTTATCGAAGGCTTTGGCTATGTCAAACATAACCAAACCCGTCGATTTCCTGCGGCTTAGCCCTATTCTAATGTGTATGACCACCCTAGTAAGCTGGAGTTCTGTGGAGTGTGCTGCCTTGAAGCCAAATTGTTCTTCTGGAACTATTTTTTCTCGGTAACAACTTCAGTTAGTCGATTTAGTAGCACCCGCTCTACTATTTCCGACAGAGAGGATAAAAGGCTAATAGGTCGCCAGTTTTGTGGAAACATGAGGCTTTTACCAGGTTTCGGAAGAACAATAACTTTTGCCGATTTCCATATTTTGGGTATTTTCGCAAACGGAAAGTTGCGTTTATAATTGCTGTTATTGCATCGAGAATGTTATCCGGGAGCCAACTTACCGTGGTGTTTGATATGAAATCAAATGCCGGTGCTTTCCGTCTGTTCAGTACTTGTATGATGTCTTCAACCTCTTGAAGACAGGTGCTTTGTATTAGATCGGAGTCTGTAATATCTGACCTCATGAGCCTGTGGGTCAACCGATTGACGTGATCTTCATGTTCGTCAAGGTCCTCCTCATCAGATGAATTTTCATAGAACTATTGTTCTAGAGTATCTGCAAAGGCCTCCGCCTTACCAGAACTGTCGAATTTGATACCGTAAGGGCCGTAAATTGGTGGTATTACAAGCCTATTTTTAATACGAAAGCATTTGAAAACTCTCCAGAAAGCTTCGCACCCAGGCTCCAGACTTTGCATGAAGCCCTCCCATTGTTCATTGTGGAATTTTGATATCAGATCACGAATTTCGTTCGTAATTTGATTTGCTTCCTGGCGTAATCTAGGATCACCTGTGTTCCTAGCTCTTCCCCGACCTCAATTCCTCCTCCTTATTAACTTTTTGATGTCGTTAGGGAGTTCATAGGGGTTCGTCATCCTTGTCAGAGTTGTGACTGTGTTGTCCTCTTTTGCCTGTATTAGTTCGTCTATGATTTCTTCTATAACTTTTTTTCAGTGTCGCTGGCTGTTTCAGGTGTTTGAATAATGGTTTTTTTAGCCAGTGCGACTTGGAAAGCTTGCCAATCAGTTTTCTTCTTTACTTGTAAGGGTTCGTCTATGTATATTCCTCCTATTAGGAAGGGCACTGGTTTATGATCAGATGAAAGTTCGTCGAGGACTTTGATGCGTACATCGTGTTCTAAGGTACGTGATATACCAATATTGAGAGGATAACTATTGGGGGATATGCAGGCTTATTATTATGAGATTATGGTTCACATTCCTTATCACAAGAATTTCCCTTGCGCCTCCTCTGCCTGCTGTTCTGTCATTTCTGTAGAGAAAAAAGTTAGGGAAGCGTAGGCGATTTTCAGGCTTAAGAAAGGTTTCCTGGATGAGAATGATGTCAAATTTACAATCAAATGTAAGTTGAGTTAACTCACCAGTCTTATGAAGCAGGGAATTTGCATTCCATGTGTGAATGGTTAAATGATCCATAAAGGTCATTATTGTTTCTTTGTCAGTGTGCTGTTGATACTGTTTTGTGATGCAAACATTCCCTGAATCATTTTCGCCATCATGTCTTGCATCATGGCTTGGAACTGTGTTTGCATGGTAGCAAAGAGTGTGTCCATATTGCTTTTTGTGTTTTGTGGAGTGTTTGCGATTTCCTGAAATTCACTGGGTTTCGAGGACATTTACCATAGTTGACTGGATGTTCTCTACCACAGCTCACACATTTTGGCTTTTCCTCTGCTTTTTTAACGCAATTAAAAAAATGGTGGAGCCCGTCACATTTAATACAATCGGCCTGTGCTTGACAGTTTTTGGAGGAGTGTCCAAACTGCTGGCAATTGTGGCACATAACTTGTCCTGTATGGGGCATTGCACTTCGACAGTGCATATGAGGTGACATATTGCCTTATATTGTATATGTCAGTCTCAGATTTGGGAAGGAGGACGTTTACCAACCTGGATGGCCCATCTCTTAACTTTATGTAGTGGGTTTCGATAGGGTGAAATCCTTGGCTCTCCAGATCTTCCTTGATGTCGTCAATTGATAGTCCATACAGACCACTGATGACCACATTCAGATTCCTTTCTTCAGGAAAGATATACGTGTGGTGTTGTATTGTCATTTCTGTCAAGTATTTTTTCAGTTTACTGTGGTCTTACGGTGTCTTTGGAATTATCTGGATCCCCAAATAGACACTTTTGGTGGATTCATGTTTAATTCCAAGGTCTTTCATGTCCTTTAGGGCTTGGGTCCACTTTTCAGGCTCTCGAAGGATGACAGGTACCATTGTCCATTTTTTGTCGTCGTCTGGGGATTTGGATGGGGTGGGCGCTGTGGGAGCGGTTTTCTTTTTCGGTGGAATGGCCAGCTCTGATAGAGCCATTGAGGGTGGTGGCAGAGCAGGAGATTCTTCCTCCTCCTCAGTAGAGGCTTCCTGCATGGACTCATTTTCTTCATCTTCTTCTTGTATGGCTTCCTCTTCCATAGCTTCTTCTTCTGAAGAAGGGGGAGAGGGCGGAGAGCTCCCTGATAAGGAAAATGAAGACTCCACTTTCCTCATTTTGTTTTTGCTCTTTTTTTGATTTGGCCAGCGATAAATCCCTCCATTGCTCCATGAGCTCTTTATTAACTCGGCGTTGTTCTGCCAACTCCAAGTTTACATCGATAAGTTGCTGTTGAGCCTGCCTCAACTGTTGTATGACTTCATTAAGCTGTGCTTGCACAGTTTGCGAAGCTTTCAATTGGACAATCAGCAGAGCAATTTGCTGATCTTTGTGCAATGTGGATATATCTGTCATAACCACAAACCACCCAAACCAAACTCAAACACCGTGAAATTGATCCAACTATTTAAATAATTGTTATACGGCTCAAAAATAATCAAAGTAATATGCTCTCGCAACCAAGGAATGCAAAAATCACTCAGCCAGAAGACTCCGTGGCTTTTTGCCAGCTTGCCCTTTCTTCTTGCCGTTAGGTTCTTCCCTCCTGCTCGCACTTATCACTTTGTTTTTGTTATCATCACTGCCGCTATACCTTCTGAATTCAATCACTCACCATCTTCACTCACTAATTGACGACTTCGACTTTGAATGTCCGCAACGATGCACGGCATCCACAAGGCCTCAATTTGCTTCCTCCAGGTCCACCTTCTGAAGCATAGTAGCCTGATTTGTCTTCCCTGAATCTGGCTTCAAAGTTAGTATGGCCGGAATATCCTTTTCTCTTTGTTCGGAGTCTTTATCTAATCGGTACTTGGTCCTGGTGTTGGCTTTTGTGTGTGTGTCTTGAATCTGCCGAGGATTTGTCCACTTTTCCTACAACCCGTACACGGACCTTCACAAACTTGAACCGTCTGCTGCATATTTGCTGACAATGTTGCTTCACAGCACTTTATCAATGTCTTCGGTAAGGATTTGGTCTGTCTCTTCTATTCTTACACTTATCACCTCCCGTCCTTTCGTGGAAAGATCTTTCTCTGTGGCTGCCAATATGTTGAGAAGTACGCTTGATATCAAATTATCAGTTTGTGGGAGGTATATATTCACCGTTTGTGATTTATGGAGGTCGTTTGCCTTTTTTACGCACAGAATCCTCTCAGTTTTGGGACCACTTTTTCAAGCCAGGTTACAGAGCTATAATTCCCATAGTTCAGCAACACGTCTGGCTTGAAGCGGACATCTTCAAGTTGGAGGTAGTCTCTAGATTGTATTTCCCAGTTTAAAGCTCTTGAGAGGTCAATAAGTTCTTCAGTTGTAAAAATCTCACGGGTGGGGATTTATGAGTCAGAGAGCCCTTTTCCTTTCTCAAACGGGCTTGGGACCGTCTACGGAGGAGTTTAGGTGGAGCCAGTTAGCTAAATGTGCTATCCACAAGAAGGGAGACAAGCTTACATGGCAAAGCAATACACACATATAACTTTTATGTGCAATATATAGGGTTTTCCAATAAGAGGTGTTATTTTGAATAGATTTTGTGATTTAACACCTTGCGACTTCTTCCTTTGGGGCCACGTGAAAGAAAAGATCTACATCAACAGCCAGCGTCGATTCAAGACCTCAAAGATGGAATTCGTGAGGCTGCCGAGGACATAGGGCAGCCACTTTGCGATTTGGCTATGGAAAATTTCATGAAAATGATATCGTAAGCGTGGTGGTCATTTGCCTGATGTTAATTTTCGCTATTGACGGCATACCTTCTTGTTTATAATAAAATAAAGATCCGATCATTTATATTAGCAAGTTGGACAAACCGACCTACGCTCATGTCAGAAGGGTTTTGTATTCAATTTACAAAATGCAGTCACCAGATCGAATCACATCAAGAAACATGTCAAAGACGATTTTATTGGAGAAAATATGAAATACGAAGATCATACTATCATTAACAAAGTTGAACGAATTTCGACTTCTGAGGTTTTTGGTATTGGTATACTCATAAATATCTCCCTTGATAATTATTTCACATGTCCAGCCGCGACGGAGGAAACACATTTTTCATGTATTTACCCCCTGTGCCCTACTGAAGCAAAAACTGGCAGTTTAACAACTGTTTTGAAAAGCTCCCATGTGAACTTTTATTTCATACTCATATCGGCTACGTTTGATGAATTTTTTTTTTCAGGGGCCACTCTCCTGTACTGTCATCATCGATTAATGGCCAATTTTTTCGAATCCTAGAATGGTTACAAAACCCTTTTGCTAGGAGCTCTCTCCCGCCTCCTTGACTTGTTTCACTTATGAGCATTAATTGTAGGTACTGATCTACAGTCATTCACTAAATTGAATCAAGTGTTCAAAGCATGCACCTTAAACGTTGAAGTTGGGAAAAAATAACTCAAAATTATTCAATCTTCGCATTTTAAACAGCCACTTTCTTGTTTTACGATTACTGATACCACCAGCTCAACCGATTCTCAAAGATATACATGACACCTATCATTCCTGAAATTTTCATGTAAACCCTAGCAAAACTGTAGTGTCTGAGTCGGTAAAAAGCGCGTGTTGTTCCATAGCCATATGTTGCCATAGTAGTAAATGCAGCGCATATTGTTCCATAGTAATACGGGAAAATTCAAACCGCTATAACTTCGCTAAATATGATTCAATCTTTATAAAACTTTCAGAATAGATCAATCTTATAAATAGTCATCTGTGTACTGAATTTCATTTAAGGGCACCGTTAAGATTTTATTCAAAAAAACATAAAATCGATAAATCATACTATTACTAACAAAGTTGAGTGAATTGCGACTTCTAACGTATTTGTTGTTGTTGTACTCATCAAGACCTACATTCTTGATTTTTTTCAGATTTTTCGGATCACTGGTGTCCAATCGCGAGGGGGGGGGGGACACAAATTTTTCGTGTATTTCCCCTCCCTGTGCGCCCCTCGAAGCAAACTTTGCCAAACGAAGACCTGTTTTGAAAAGTTCTCATCGAGACCTTTCATTTGATACCCATATCCGCCACCTTCAATGAAATTTTTTTTTCGGGGGGTCACTCCCCTATATGGGGACACCCCCCTTAAAAGCCTTATAAATTTTTTTTATATTTGAACTTTGAAGAGATCACCACTTTACACCTACATACAAAATTTGATGTTTCTAGCTTAAGTAGTTTCCGAGAAAAACTGCTGTGACACACGGACGGACGGACGGACGGACAGACAGACAGACGGACAGACAGGACGCGATTTTAGAAGGGTTTTGTAATATAATTTTACAAAACCCTAAAAAATGGCATTTTTCTTTTGATATCAAAATAACACCTCTTATTGGAAAACCCTATATGTCACTCGTAGATTCGCGATGAAAAGCATCAGTTATGTTACTAGTTTGGTAAAAATTCATTGGTACCATATACGATATATTAGTAGCGTTTTTAATTAATGTAAAATGAGGCCTCTAACGTTTATTAAAGCTAACAAGTTAAAAATTTCGAAAACTCATTAAGAAACCTGTTCATTGATCGCATCATTGATTATTTCGCACAACTATAAATATAAACAAGCGTTGTTTATCTTCAAATAAATGGTCGTAAATAATCTTATAGGTTAATGAATTTCTATAATCGACAACATTCAAAATATAATACAAATTCCAACACGAAATGCGATTCATTATGCTAAAACTTTATTTTTGCTTTGATTTTTCTCACAATCTGGAGTACGAGTTTGTTTTGCTTTTCTTCATTGTCTTAAATATTAAATCATTAACGAGCATCCCAAAAGAAGTGTATGACATTGACATTGCTTAGTTTTCAATTTGCTGTACAAAAAAGATATAATTTATGAAGTGACAAATGTTAAAAAATATAAATTTTAAATCTATGAATAATTTACGGTCGAAAACCTGCACGAAAATCAATGGTAGGTAGTTGCAACTTATATCTGGCTATTGAACGAGACCGGGAATTGCGTGGGTAGTCAATTTGTCACTGCTTCTTTTACATCTCAATTTACAATGTGTGCTCTGAAGGTATTCGCGGTGGATATTGTGCATACATTACGATGGTAATTATCTGATAATTTAGTTGCTTGAGTGGTATCTACGTTTTACGTATGTAAACACTTAAATGTTGACTTACTTTTATTTTAAGACATGTAGAAATTACTTAGAACTGAATATAAACAAGTTGAGTAAGTAGGAGAGAGATCCTACCAGAAGGTCTTTGCAACTGCCCCAGGGTTTTAAACAACTTCTCCAATAGAATGAATCGATAACTTGATTTATTCATTCAATACTTAGATAAGAAATCGTTAAAATTTATGCAAAAGATGCAGACTTTCTTTCATAAGCACCTAAAAGCTGCGATTTCGTCAACTTAAATAATTTTTCTGAATACTCGGCCGATTGAACATATTCAAATTAAACACTATTCCATAAATTTTCATGGATTTTGGGAGAAAATAAAACTGCCTATGTCAATTTGAAGTATGTATCAACCATAACACGTACTATTGTTATTGTAATTTCATACAGTTGAAATGGCTATAATTGGTTATGACTCGATTCCCGTGAAATTTTGTGAGTACAAAGACCTTATATTAATCCACAGTCAGCCTAGGTTATAACAAACCTCTAGGGACTGCGAGAATTGGTTCGTTCTAACCGAAGCTCGTTATATCCAAATATTAAATCAAAAACCAGAAATATTTTTTCCGTTAGTCTATTTAAAGGAAAATAATAATATTTTCATTGATGAGCTAAATAAATATGTATGTGTGTACTTCAAGATAATACCAAAACGCAAACTCAATTTCCAATTAATCCGAAATATAATATCAAATGTCCATGAATACGTAAATTTGTTACTTAAAATAGTCTGTTATTTTTGTTTGAAACTCTTAAATTTCCAGCGTGTCTGTATAAGCCTCAATTTTTACCAGTTTATTTAAAATATTAAAATATTAATATTATACCATGAAACTGGAAAAATTGACGGACTTCTTTTAGTTTTTGCATTATTGATGTAGTGGTTGCACTTGGACCCTCTGTTAACTCGTCCTCAGTTTTACTATCAGAGCTTCGATTCTCCATGGCTTGAATATCAGCAATTAACTCCTCATCCATTAAAAATGTCGAAGTTAAAAGGCTGTCATCTCTAGTGAGGTAATCTAATGGGACATGGAAATCTTGAGGTTGTTCATATGTTTTGCTGCTTGGAATGCTTCTTAATAGCCATTTATTTAGTGGTAACAAATCTTCCTCATCAAATACATCGTTATTGTTGGTCGCCAAAAGTCCTGCATGTTTATATGCGTTTCAATAGATACTTTGTGCCAAGATTTGTGCAAAAGATTGACCGCATCAAGTAAGGTGGCATTTAGGCATGTACCAGCATCAATGCTTTGAACAATGTTCAACAAAAGTGCGCTTCGATAATGACTTTTCAACGAACGGATGACACCCTGATCCATGGGTTGTAATTTTGAACTGGTGTTAGGTGGAATTTTTGGATGCGCAGGACAGTTGTCAACTAATAGTACAATTTTTCATTTTTGCTGCGTTAGCTCTTGGTCCCATTTTCGTACATAATTGATGAAAATTGCGGATGTCATCCAAGCTCGATTATTAGCACACTAATCAACAGGCAACCTTTTAATGTTTTTGAAACACCGGGGCCTTTGTGACATCCCGATAACGAGTTGTTTTCGTTTTTCTGTACCGGACATGTTAGCACACACTAAAACAGTAACCTTTTCCTTCACCAATTCGCCACCTTGGCACTGTTCGCCTTGAAATTTCAAAGTTTTATCGGGAGTCAACTAGTAGAAAATACCGGCTTCATCAGCATTAAAAATGTCATTATCGCCAAACAGTGCTTATCTGTTGTTCTGGTTCGCAGCAAGTGGAATTTAAATAGGCTATTACAAGGAGCGATGAATAAAACACGTCTGGTTGTGGCGATGGACTGTAGAAGAAGAAAAACTAAGCAAGTTTATTCTCGTGTCAAAAGTTTTAGAACAATTTTGGTACATTAGTTTATTAGTACATTGAGGTGGGTTTCATATTTCAACACCCCAACTCATTCCGACAAAAGACAATTTGATTCAATAGATAAAAATAAATGCAAACTGATTCTACGTTAATTCAAGTAATCAACTCCATTCTACGTTATCTCAAATGATCAAATTGACAAATTACTTCAAACGATAATAAACATTGATTTTACAATAGTTCATTCTTCATCATTTCATCTCTTGTTTTGTCTGGATGCCCATTCCATGAACACCCACGTTCAAAATCGGTCCAACGATGGCCTTCGTCAAACAATCTGCAATGTTGTTCTTTGATGGTACGTATTTTACATCGATGATTCCAGCCTTCACCTTCTCACGGACGTGATGGAATCTTACATCGATGTGTTTGCTACGCTTTCGGAACGCATTGACCTCGGCATTCGTTATTGCACTCATGTTGTCACATCTGATCACCACAGGATCTTCCGTTCTCTTGAATTCATTGCGAAACATTTGCAACCATATGGCCTCACAAGTAGCAAACGATAAGGCCATATACTCAGATTCAGCTGTTGAAAGAGCCACGGTATTCTGAAGCTTACTGGCCCATGAGATTGCTCCTCCAGCCAACACAAACACGTATCCAGAGCAGGAACGTCGCTTATCGATGTCGACACCCCAATCAGCATCTGAGTAACCATGAAGTGGTTGGTTACCCGCACGATACACAATACGATAATGCATAGTACCCTTCAAGTACCGCATTATGCGCTTCACGGCGGTCCAATGAATCCGCCCATAGCATGAGTTGAATCTGCTCACGTAGTTGACAGCAAATGCAATGTCTGGTCTCGTTCCTTGAACCAAATATAACAACAAACCGACAGCTTGTTGATATGGAATGTTATCCGTTGATTCATCCTCCTTCTTCATATCTGTTGACAATCTTTGACTTGGATTACTTGGAGTAACCGCTGGCTTGCAGTCACTCATTCCAAAACGCTCGAGAATGGTGTCGATATAATGACGCTGATGTATAGCGATTCCATTCTTGACGTACTCGATGGAAATGCCAATTATACTGTTCGCTCTACCAAGGTCTTTCATCTTAGACTCGGTACTAAGAGCCTTCTTCAGTGCCTCCATCTTGTCGCGTTGCTTCCAAATAATCACAACATCATCCACATACGCTGCCAGAATCACTTCCAGCGATGGCAAGAGGTAGATACACGGATCAAGCTTTGATTTGGTTAGCCCAATCCCGATGAGAGCTGCATCTAACTTTAGGTTCCATTGACGGCCCACTTGCTTCAAGCCATACATCGCACGATTCAACCTGCAGACCCGTCCGGTCCCGTCATTGAATCCCTCGGGTTGGTCGGTGAAGATCTCCTCGTCGAGATCCCCTTGAAGGAATGCGGTCACCGCATCCATTTGGTCAACATTGTAACCCTCTTGAGCGGCCATGGCCAGCAGATAGCGAATTGACCCATAGCGTACAACGGGCGAGAAAGTTTCCTCATAATCTATGCCGGCCTTTTGGGAGCAACCCTTTGCCACCAACCTCGCTTTATGGCGAACACTTTCACCAGCTTGATTACGCTTCAACTTGAAGACCCATTTGGTCTTGATTGTTTTTCGGTTGACTGGTAGCTCAACCGAAGTCCATGTTCGGTTCTCTTCGTGTGACGCCAATTCTTCCGCCATCGCCTTCTCCCAATGTTGACTCCTGTTGCCTTTGACAGCTTCATGATATGATTCGGGCTCATCGATTTCCGCTACAAAAACGAAATTCGCCTCCACATTCCTTGATTTCGGGGGACACGTTGAACGCCTTACATCCCCAACTGGAACTTGTAGTGTACTGGGTGGGACATAGTCCTCGTCCGACCCATATTCAGACTGCGATTCAGCTAGTGTTTCGTCGAACCCGTAGGACAAATCATTTTTGACATTCGTTGTTGATTCATCGCCATCGCCCACAATAGACTCATTCCGGGAAGTTGGTGAGCGAATTATTGATGCACCATCGACAGCTGACTCTGTCATGGGAGACTCGACTTCATGATTTTCAAGCCCTCCGATCGACTTTTGCTCTTCGACTTCCCCTAGAATGAAATCATCGAGAAGATTAATTTGAACGTCATCATTTACCTTCAGTTCTGGTGCACTTTTGAAGACGACATCCCGACTCGTATGAACTATTTGAGTCTCAGGATCAAAACAACGCAAACCTTTTTGCGTATCGGTGTATCCAACGAAAAACATCCTTTTCGATTTCGCATCCAACTTTTGCCGCTTCTCCTTTGTGACATGCACCATCACCAGCGATCCGAATAATTGCATCGACGAAAGATCGATGGCTCCTTCTCTCCAGAATTGCTCCGGGACCTTGTTCCCGAGTGTGCGATTCGGTGAGCGATTTGTAACGTACGCAGCCATATTAACCGCTTCAGCCCAAAGCAGCTTCTCCAAGCCCGCATCGAACAGCATGACTTTGCACGTTCTATGAGCGTTCTGTTCATACGCTCGGCCACGCCGTTTTGTTGTGGTGTGTACACACAACTGGTCTGATGCACGATTCCACTGCGCTTGCATTCGGTTTCGAACTCGCCGAGATACTCTCTGCCATTATCGAAACGGAACGTTTCAATTTGTAGTCCGGTTTGCCTCTCCACAAGCATCTTGAACTCAACGAAAATCCTCCCGATCTGACACTTCTGTTTGGCAAAATACACGAAGACCTTTCGCGAAAAATCATCGATAAATGTTACGAAGTATTTTGCGCCCCCAACTGAAGGCGTATCCATCGGGCCGCAAACGTCGCTGTGAACTAATTCCAGTATTTGACTTGTCTTGATTTTGGCACCTTCTTTCTTGAATGGACGTCGGCTTTGTTTGCCTTGCGAACACGGAATACATTTCGCCAACGCTTGTTTATCGCCGTTAACTTTGATTCCATTCACAATTCCACTCAGTTTGATCAGCTCACCATGCGACAAATGACCCAATCTCCGATGCCACGTCATCAGATTGTCTTCGTCTTTGCCTGCTAACAGCCCACTAGCCTTCGTGATCTTGTATGTACCGTTTTTGGATGGTGTATTCAGTAACACATCACCCGCACCGCTTCGAATGACACAACCACTGCTGTCGAAATGCACACTGTTCCCAGCTTTCACAATGCTCGATACTGACAACAAATTTGCCGCTATTCCAGGGACTAGCAATACGTTATTTACTGGAATTATGTGCTCCCCAACATTTAGCTCGATGGAACCGGTGCCAACAACTTTCAAGCGGGTGTTGTCAGCCGTTGTTATGTCAGCGAATTCATTGCTACTGGTGAATTGCTTGAACATCTTCTTGTCCGATGTGAGATGAGAACTCGCACCCGAGTCAATGAACCACGCGTCCGTTGAACCAGTTGCCGTCATAGCATAGAAGGCTGGTTTGCCGCTTCCGCCTTTGCCTTCATCATTTTGTGTGTTGGTTTTGCACTGGAGGCTCTTGTGACCTTTCTTACCACATGTGAAGCACTTGATCGAGCCGCTTCCCTTCTTCTTCTTCTTGCTTTTCGACTCACTCGTAGCTGGTTTGGATGCAGCTTTGAATGCGCCTGTGGCATTCCCTTCGCTGTTCAACACGCCTTTCGAATTCGCATGCTCCAACAGACTTCTCTTCAGCGTTGCTGATGTTAATCGATGTCCACTTGAACCGTCACTTGTGAGGACATTGCTACCATCAAGTCCACCGATGAATGCTTCATATTCAGGCGTTAGACCATAAATTATAAGCCCGCACATTATTTCATCATCGATCACAAAACCGGCTTCTTGTAAACGGCACATCGCGGCTGTATGTTCGCGCAGAAATGTCTCCATTGAGTTGATAACCGCAACGATGTGAAGTCCCCGAGAACCTTTGCTTTGTTAAGCCAATTGTTATTACGCTACAATTCCGAACACTTTTTCCACAGATCCGCTGCCGTATTATGTTCACCAATTTCATCGTGTAGTTTTGGATCTATTAGCATCATTAATCTTGCTTTAGCTTGTTTGGATTTCTTCACACGGTCACTTACTGAAATCGCATCACGAATGATTGCCGCATTTTCTGCATATCGCGCACTTTTAACCGCTGCTTGCAGTGTGGCATTGTCCAAATCAGCCGCCAATGCGGCCACTGCAACATCCACCGCCGCCGTTGCAGCGGGTGCCGTTAATTTACTGTCCGTCGTGTTTTCTTCCAGGAATCCATCGAGATCGTGCCACTCCAAAACAAGCCTGGCGTTCCGACGCCACGATAAATAATTATCTGAGCCTGTCAGCTTCGCCACTTTCGTGAAATCACCTTTTTTGCTTTCCATAATGATGACCGAAAAACTCGTAATTTACGACGACAACGAATGTCGGTTTATTGCACTTTTTCTGGGCCACGGAAATTTTATCTTTTAAAATGTACGCCGCACCTTACTCTATTTATTCCGCAAACCTGGGCCCATAACCTGTTGTTCTGGTTCGCAGCAAGTGGAATTTAAATAGGCTATTACAAGGAGCGATGAATAAAACACGTCTGGTTGTGGCGATGAACTGTAGAAGAAGAAAAACTAAGCAAGTTTATTCTCGTGTCCAAAGTTTTAGAACAATTTTGGTACATTAGTTTATTAGTACATTGAGGTGGGTTTCATATTTCAACATTATCCAATTGTTCACAACATGTGTGTCTACGGATCCGGATTCACCAACAATTTTGCTGCTGCAAACACCACGGCGTGTCTTCCGCCTACCAATCTAGCCTTCAATGCAGATAAATTCGTCATTGATTTTTCAACCAAATTTTTTTGCTTTTGCCCTTAAGACAGCCCCACTAATTGTTACATTATACAATCTTTGTTGTGTGAACCATTTCAGGAGTAATTTATCCACATCATCATGCAACGATTTCCGCATTTTTTTGTCCCACTATTTACACTTTCAAAAGCAAAAAGCAACTCATCCTTTTTTAGGGTTTTGTACTAAAATACAAAACCCTATTGCAATCACGACCTGTGTCCGTCTGTCCGTCCGTCAGTATGTCACAGCACTTTTTCTCCGAAACTATAGAGGCTACAGCCATGAAACTTTGTAGAAAGGTCAGAAGTGGTGACCTCTTGAAAGTTTAAGGGTGGGAAAATTTTTCAAAGGGGTTTAAGGGGGTCTCGACATACAAGGAAGTGACCCCTAAAAAAAAAAATTTCACCATTAGTAGTCGAGTAGGGTGTTATTGGAAAGGTCTCAATGGGACCTTTTCAAAACAAGTCTTAAAATTGCCCTATAAGTAATGAGGGGAAGAGAAATGTACGAACTTTTCGCGTACCCCCGCCCTCGCGATTGGACACCTTCCATCCGAAAAATCTGAAAAAAATCATGAATGTAGGCCTTTATGAGTACAACAACAACAAATACATGAGAAGTCAAAATTCACTCAACTTTGTTAGTAATAGTATAATTTATTGATTTTCTTTTTTCTTGAATAATATCTAAACGGTACCTTTAAACTCAACAAAATTTAGCAAACAGATGATTATTTATAAGATTGATCATTTCTGAAAGTTTCATAAAGATCAAATAGTATTTACCGAAGTTATAGCGATTTGAGTTTTCCTGTATTACTACGGAGCAATATGCCCTGTATTACTATGGAAACATATGGCTATGGAGCCATATGTGCTTTTTACCGACTTAGACACTACAGCTTTGCTAGAATTTGCATGAAAATTTCAGGAGTGATAGGTATCATGAAAAAGAGTATATACAATTGAAACAAGTCGAAAAGGCAGGAGAGAGCTCCTAGCAAAAGGGCTTTGTAACCATTCTAGGATTCGAAAAAACAGGCTATGAATCGATGATTACAGTACAGAGGAGTGGCCCCTGAAAATAAATTTCATGAAAGCTAGCCGATATGAGTATCTATGAGAGCTTTTCAAAACAGTTCTTAAACTAACAGTTTTTGCTTCAGTGGGGGCACAGGGGAGGGGGGGGGAAATACATGGATAATGTGTTTCCTCCCTCTCGAATTGACACTCGTGATCTAAAAAAGCTGAAAAAATTATCAAAGGAGATATTTATGGGTATAACTATAACAAACACCTCAGGAGTCAATATTCGTTCAACTTTGTTAATAATAGTATGATCCTAAAATTGCACATTTTCTCCAATAAAATCGTCTTTGACATGTTTCTTGATTTTATTCTTTGCTGGTTACTGCATTTTGTAAGTTGAGTACAAAACCCTTCTGACATGAGCATAGGTCTGTCTACCCAACTTGTTTCGCATTGTCGCAATTGTCGGCTTGCTTATATTTTTCACACGAAACACATCGCTTTGTTTTTTTCCACTTTGAATTTCGTGGATTACGTTAACTTTTTCTTTAAGAGAAAACACCATTCGCTTTTCACTCATACTTTGTATGTATTTGGTCCCACTTTAAAAAAAAAAACAGCCGATCACGAGGATTTAACACTAAAAGAACGGCGGTACCAACGGCGAGCTGCCAGATTCATTCCGACTTGTGAAAATTACCGATAGCCATCTGAAATATGGAATCCAACTATGCATAATGGGAAATCCCAAATTACGCAAGCATATAAACCAGCGCTGAATTATTGATATGTGGGTACTCCCCTAATTAATTGAGCAAAAGTTCGTTATATCCGATAATGATTATCCAGAAGTTCGTTATATCCGATATACATCCGATAATTATGACCCAATTGTACGAATATTACGTTCACTATGAATGAATGTTCATTATAGCGAGTCCATTATAACCAGTACTATTACTAAGGGAAATAGTGGAAATTAGATGGGACCTGCTAAGTTTGTTCGTTATATGCGTGTGTTCCGAGGTTGACTGTATATTATTATATTAATCTACCTTATTGTAATTTCAAGAAGTTTAAGGGTACTGATTTGATTTTATGGCTAAAAATCAAATCAAACTACTACTAACAAAGTTGAATGAATCTCGGTTTCTAAGGTATTTGTTGCCCTTTTTATGATAACCAGCCGATAAATATGCCCTTCCTCATTGACGTTGACAGCTCGTGAGTGACTTTTAATCTAATCGCTATCACTGAACCGGGCCTGACATGTGTCAGGAAAATTTTCCACGTTGTCTCCTAGTCTCGTTGGTCTTGTTTCCAGTGCGAAGAAAATCGCAAATGGGTTGCAATTTGCGTGGCCTGGTGCCAAAAAGTAAATGAAACTGTTAGTGGTTTGGTGTATTTGAGTGTTCGGGCGTATGGTCGTGAAGGATTAAGCGCTGTGAAGTTTTAACGTCGAGGCAAGACTATCTGGGAGTTGGTTAGCAGATGGTGGAAAAATGAACGACACCAGATCGACAAGAATCTTTTGAAGGACGTGTTCCTGATGGGAAAAGATACAGCTTTGCGATTGTCGTCGGTGGAGATTGAGGAGCAGGGAATGGAAAATTTTGATTGATCCACCTGCTAATAAACGAAACATATAACTACTTGCTTGGTGAAAATTGAAAGCATTCTAGCTCAAGAAGGTCGTAAGTGATTGAAACGCTCCTGTTAAATAATAAATTGGTCATATTACGTATTTCTTTCTAAATTATATTTCTACAGTTTGTGCAAATATGGCTTCCGAAAGCAGGAGAAGTTTGCATCATAGTCCGCATCAGTCTGCTACATCTGTTTTGCAACTTAGTCGGCAGCATAGCGTAACCGATGGACGAAGTACGAGTACGAGATGAGCGTTGAGCAGCACAGGTGTAGGTAGCAGTGATCATTCAGACAATGAAATTTCCGAGGAAGATTGGTCAAAGGTAAGTACTCGTATGATAGATTTCGAGCATACAGCATTTGTGCCAAAAAACAGTGCAGGCTTTATCACACCGGCTACAGTAACAACTGTTCACCAAGGGCCAGGCAGTGATTTTTTGACTGGAATCGATAGTTTGAATATACTCCTAACAGAAATTCTTGCCAAGGAGGTAGTAAGCATAAGGTAAAGATCAATGTGAGATACAAATGAGGATGGACAGTCGACATAGAGAAATTTTAATAGAGCAGATTGAATAAAATGAAATTAAGCAGGAAGTTTATAAAGATCTATACTGAATGATGTGTGTGAATTTGAGAAGGTTACGCAGAATACAAACAATAAGTCTCTTATCAAAACAACAAGGATGTCTCTTTCTTTTACTTTAAGGTACTCTAAATCCAATTTTGAGACGGCAAAATCCGCTTCCTTTCAGCTCGAATGATTAATTCAACCGTGTTTTGGTCCCTTGGTTTTCCATCAACTGTGTAATACAAAGATCGTATGTTCTATTGGGTCAAATTGGCAGTGAGTATGTGAGCCGTATCCGGGATTCTATGTTTATCAACAATTCGTTTACTATAGCGTTTATCCATCTTTGGTTTACCTCTCCCTGCTTTAAGCCCTCTGTCATGACTTTTCGAAATTTCCAGTTGGTTTTGATCTTTTCTGAAACGTATTTGTGTGTACGAGTACATAAGATAAAACTGTATTAAAATTGTAAAAAAATTCAGTATTTGTGATGCAAATAACTGAATTAGTTTTCAAAGCACAGATGCTAGAATAAACAAAAATAAGTTAGGTAGACAGACCTACACTCATGTCAGAAGGGTTTTGTACTCAACTTACAAAAAAAAGTAACCAGCAACGAATAAAATCAAGAAACATATCAAAGACGATTTTATTGGAGAGAATTTGAAATTCGAGGATCATACTATTATTAACAAAGTTGAACGAATTTTGACTTCTGAGGTATTTGTTATTGTTATACTCATAAATATCTCCCTTGATAATTTTTTCAGATTTTTTAGATCGCAGGTGTCGGGAGGGAAAAAACACATTTTTCATGTATTTTCCCCCTGTCCCCCACTGAAGCAAAAACTGTCAGTTTAAGATCTGTTTTGAAAAGCTCTCAAAAATAACTTTCATTTGATACTCATATCGGCTACCTTTGATGAATTTTCTTTTCAGGGGCCATTCCCCTGTACTGTAATCATCGATTCATGGCCTCTTTTTTTCGAATCCTAGAATGGTTACAAGGCTCTCTCTCCACGACCACACTTATAGGACCATATACTTTTCACGAAATTTTCCACAACCAAATCCAATAAGATATGTTATTTTTATATTAAAAGAAAATGCCATTTTTCAATATGAATGATCAAATGTTTTGTTCATTATAAAGAAAAAGGTATGTCGTTAACAGTGAAAAATCACATCAGGCAAATGATCACCACGACGTACTTACAGGACTATATCCTTTTCATGAAATTTTCCATAGCCAAATCACAAAAAAGCTGCCTTCGATAACCTCACGAATTCCATCTTTGAGGTCTTGAATCGACGTTGGGACATTCAAGATGATTTTTCGATGGAATTCCGGATCATTTTCATGCATTTCAAGGACACGACGTTGTGGATGCTCGACCGGCTTGAGTTCTTATGTTAACTGAACTTTATAAGCCTTGAGTACCAAATCTCTATGCAATATATGGTGTAATGACGTTTGTGGAATGCTTAATTACATAGAACGACGAGGAATGGACATACCTGGGTTTTCTTCAACATTGTCGGCTACAGCAGCAATATTCTCGGCTCTTCTGGAATGGCGTGCACGGGCTTTGTTCTTCACATCACTAAGTTGTCCAAACAGCTCGAATTTTTCCATCAATTTCTGTATTGCGGTTCGACAAGTTGCTTCACGCCGACCCAAAAATGTTCGAGTTTTACGAGCAATCTCTGCCAAATTTTCACCATTTTTATAGTGAATTTTAATAATTCCAATGCATTGTTGAAGCATGTGTGGTTCTATTTTTATTAATTGCGTATATTTTACTTGTCAAATGTCAAAAAATGACAGCTTCAAAAGTGACATCTACCGAAATAGTGGGCTATTCAAAACAACATTTCTTATTGAACAACCCTTTGCATCGGTAGTTTTAGACTTTGAAGTTTGTAGATCAGCTTGGAACACCATAATAATGGTGTTTATTTTTCAAAGCAAATAATTCAGAAAGCATTAAAATCAGTACCAGTCGCAGTCTCTTACATTATGATTTCTTGCGGCGTTGGAATATTCCGTACTTTGCATTTAGTTCAAATTTTCATAATGGGAGTATTAACATAATTAAAAGGTTTACTGGGATATTCAATGTATCTTTTGTTAGGACTTCCGCGACTCAAATTGGAGTATTTACCTAAAACTAGACTTTGTTGCATCAGAATTCCAATAACAAGCATTGAACAAACGCCTTTGCAATTGTCAACTGATTTCCCTGAATACCATTTGCATCGACACACAAAGAATGTATAACTTCAATCCAAGAAAACAAAAAACAAAAAGGGTAATTATTACTAAACCGATTATGTAATTCAGTAACAGTAGTAAAGATTAGAGCTCGTTAAACAGGTCAAAAATATATATGTTTCAACAAAAGTACTTTAAGAAGATTAATTAATGTGCAAAGAAAAATTCTCTTCAAATTATCTTCTCTTCCATTATTCTGACAATGAATAAATTTTGGGAGAATCTATTGAATGTGGAATAATGAACTTCTGTATTTAAATATTCAAAGTAAATTACGTCAAGATTCTGTGCGATCTCTTTCAAATTGTATAAAAAAAATAAAGTTTACAAGAAATGTACATAATTATTTTTTTATAATGGAAAGGAGCATTTATATCATACAAACTCGTCTGTAAAAAACGAAAGAGCAGACTGATCCATACTTATTTGTTGTAAGTACTCATAAAAATGAATGAGTTTTTAGTTCATAAAAAAGGAAAGAAAATAATAATAATTTATGGAAATAATTCCGGTTTAGTTATGATTATTTCCTATCTGTTAATATTTAACTTGTCACCATGTAGATTTTAGTATTCTCCAATTAATTCATTACAATTGAATGGTAAAGTTCTCATATATGAATAAAATTTTAGTTAGTAATGAGCGATCAGAATAATATCTGTAAGGTTTTTACAAATGGAATGCGCCTTAGAATGAATAAAATGAATTGCTTAGTTAACCCAGTCTTTTCTTTTCAGCAAAACCTTGTTTTTTCCAGCAGGACAATGTCGGCAAACGGTGAGTATGCCGCCGAGGGGGTAAGGTTCCAGTAATCCGCGAATGGTCGGTTTCACGTTGCGGTCGGTACGCGGTGCCACATTTTGAATTTGCGTTTTTCCTTAGAGTTTTTTTTCTGGTTTGAGTTTGAGTAGTGTTTTTCGGTCACCAAGTTGGTGATATTCGGGAACGCGTGTTGTTTCAGTGGTTGTTTTGTTCGTTTATTCCGGAATAAAGTACGGAAATGTAAAGTAGTGTCGATGGAAGTTGTTGGACGCGTTTTCAAACGGGCATATGAACCGGTGGCTGAGTTTTTGTATTTCGGGCTTAGTCTGCTTACGTAAGACCCGCGACCAGACTCCTCTCCGAACAAGCTAGCTACTCAGCTGCCACCTCGGAGTAGACTGAGTGTGTCCGGACTTGTTGACCTGATGGGTACAGTCCGTTTTCACGTTCAAAGACTTCACGTCTAGAATCGATGAGAGGTTGGCTTAGATTTACTTCGGAAAAATCTCGAACGTTCAAGACGTGTATTCAAAATCATTATATTGCACTCAGAAGACCCACATTCATTATTTTTTCAGATTTTCGGCTGGTACGCTAAATTTTGGCACATGGTACCTGCCCCTGGACCCCTTGATGCTTATAATGGGCTTTTTAATTCAGATTATAGATGTTCTAATGAAGACCTTTTATTTGATACTCCACTTGCTGCCTCTGATTAAAATTTTTTTTTAAGAACTACTTCGTTATTAGGGGGACCCCGTTGAAAAATTTTAAATTTTTGTTAAGGCTTAAACTTTTGAGAGATCATCACTTCTTACCTTTTCACAAAGCTCGAGCATTCTAGTTTCTATAGTTTCTGAGGAAATTTGCAGTAACGCACGAACAAATGGACAGACAGGTCGCGAAACTATGAAGTGTTTGTGAAAAGTTTTTTAAGACATCATCAGTATAATTTCGATTAAATTTTTCTTGAGTAATACGTTTTAATAGGCACTGGTTTGAAATACGTTTTAAAATGCACTGGGTTAAAATCAGAACGTATCGCAGTTGGATGGACAGACACATGGCCAAAGCGTGGTACTGGCCATATCAACTTCTCAAGTGCCGATACATAATGAGATACTCTAACTATCAGCATACTGAGATACTCAAACTATCCCTTGGCAAAGGCCCAGAGGGGAATCAAAACTTAAGGAGAAAGGGACATTAGTCTGAAAGATTCAATTAGAAATATTTTACGAGTTCAATCGCGTTATACTTATTTGTCTTACTCGTACACAATCCTGGATCATCTATGCTAAGGACGACTAAAATTGATACCTCACCAAGATCAGACCTCTGCTGATCCTTATAAGTTGGCAATAGGTGAAAACATTTGTTAATTGAAAATTGCAATGGAGCGTGAGTTTCCTATTAGACTAAGAATTGTAATATATGTACTTGCAGGTCTTTTGGACTAGAATAGTTTTTTGAAAATTATAAAGCTTCATAGACTTTTGAGGAGGACCACATAAGACTAGTACCTTTCTTTTAAAGTCCGTGATAAAATCTCCAATTGACTACATTCTCGATATTCCCCCTTCGCAAGGAATACTATATAAGGAGCATGAATGTTGAGGGCTTTGTCAATGTACTCAGGACGGGCAAGCATTGCTGGGGAGCAGAAGACTAATAGCAGAAGACAAGGTGAAACCTAATCTAATTGCATGTCTTCGTTGGCCCATTGACAACCCTGAAATAGTAAGCCTCCAGATTATTGGTGGTCAATTAAAATCGATGAACAGCAGAAAGATTGTCACAAACTTCGATGAAAAGCTCAACGGATATAGAAATAGGATATGGCATGCACGCAATCTCTGCCTGATTATTAACAGCAATCATACTTGCTGCTGACAAGATATTATACGAGTAGACAGCAAGATTCGTTGGGTCTAGGGTACAAGCTAGATGTTCGGAAGCTCGATATGTTACAAATATCCAGTTACGTGGAAGAAACAGGTTGGGTAGACCGATTTGCGCTTATGTCACAAGGGTTTTGTACCCAACTTCTTAGACATGCAGTCACCAGCAACGAATAAAGTCAAGAAATATGTCAAAAAGATGTGCACGTTTATGAGTAAATCCGTTGTTTATCTACTTTCAACGGTCGCCGCTTTGTTGCAAACCAACAAAAATCACTATTATGAATTCCCAAAAATATTTATGTAATTTACCTTATTTGAAAATATCAAGAGGATGAAATCAAAACTGCAATGACTGATTCGATGGAAAGCCCATAAAATACCAAAATCGTGTTTTATTGTTGTTGCAATTGGAAAAATTTCAAGTGGCTATAACTTCCGTGTATATAATTGGATTTTCGTCAAACCTACAAAGTTTAAGGATCTTTAGTAGGACTACTTATATATTAACATACATGTTCGGTTTTATTCGCAAAAATGTGAAATTCGAATAACATACTATTATTAACAAAGTTGAGTGAATTTCGATTTCTAAGGTATTTGTTGTTGTTGTACTCGTGAACATCTACCTCCATAATTTTTTTTCAGAATTTTCGCATCACAGGTCTCCAATCGCGAGGGGGTTGGAGACACGAATTTTTCGTGTATTTTCCCTCCCTGTGCAGCCCTCGAAGCAAAAAGTGTAAAACAAAGGCCAGTTTTGTAAAGTTCTCATCAAGACCTTTTATTTGATACCCACGACTACCTTTGGTGAATTTTTTTTTTCAGGGGCCACTCCCCTATATGGGAATACCCCGTTTAAATATCTTAACAAATTTTTTTGTAGTTGAACCTTAAAGAAAGCACCACTTTACACTCGTGTACCGAATTTGATGCTTCTAGCTTAAGTAGTTTGCGAGAAAAGTGCTGCGATACACGGACGGACGGACGGACAGACAGGACGTGATTTTAGTAGGAATTTGTAAAATTATTTTACAAAACCCTAAAAAGATGAAAGGTGCGAGCTCTTTTCCTTGCATACCTCTACGTATTGATGTAACTCTTGATAAAACATCAGTGGAATACACATTCTTTAGATCCATGGAACTAGAAGAGGCGGCGCAATCTTTTGAAGGCAAGGAAAGTTTCAGGGCCAACTGAGATCCCAGCTATTATTCCTAAATCTTTGTCCTGATGTACTGCTTAGTGTTATCAACACTCAAATGCATTAATAAGCTTTCTGAAGCAATGGAAGCTAGCAAATAGCAAGAAAAATACATAGTTGTAGTGAATTGTGTAGATGCAGCGATGGTCTGCTGTTTCGGTGGAAGAGGATGTTAATATCCGTCGAGATCGGCCTTGTCTGGGGACGCGTGAATACGCTACCAGGCAAGCGTTTCGGTAACGTGGGGAGGGTTCTTTTCCCCAGCACAAGGATGCACTACAAGAAAAAAATTTTGCATTCACGAATTAAGAAGGGTCGAATGCCGATCCACTGGTGTCGAGGCCGAAGTAACCTACTAAGGGTTGAAATGTTTGTTCGAAGAAAAAATTGGGCTGAACGAAAACGGACGGACTGGTTGAGACTTCGTCATTATCCACGATCCTTATGGCCCACAAATAAGAGTGGGGCATCCAGATCGAGGTGGTACCCCCTCGCATTCTCCCAACCGGATCAAGATTCAAATGTATACGTGGCCATATAGTTCCCATTAGAGTGGGAAACTCATACAAACATAATTTGCATGAATTTTTCCATCAAAGGAGAAATATCGACGTGGCCAATTTATGTTATAGAATTATATGATGGCAAAACGAAACGAAAAGACCGAAAGGTATAGAGTTTAACAGTTCATTTTATTTATTGGAATTCAATGATAACTAATATTAACAAAAGAGAACTGACAAGTTTTTCGATATTCGATGTAACATTAAATTTGTTAGGGCAAAATGCCCTCGACATCCAGCTGGCTCCTATTTCATCAGGCGCATCGTTAAAGATGAGCAACGGGCTCTGGATGGAAGTGAAAGTGGCTATCAGGACCGTGGCAGAACAGACGATCGGATATCAAGCCCGGCGCAAGAGGAACGATTGGTTCGATGATAAGTGCCAGAATGCGTTAGAGAAAAAGAATCCGAAGTACAAAGAATATGTAGGTAAGAAAACCAGGATGAAGAGAGAACACTATGAAAATCTCAGAACAGTAGTGAATCAGATAATGAGGATTAAGCAAAGAAAAGACTATGTTGACCAATTGAAAAGTATTGATGTAAGTTTAGCGAGCAACAACACAAGAAAAGCATACAAAGTAGTAAAAAGCCACGTTCTGTCATGATGACATCGGTAATATCAGATAAGGAAAGGTGGGCATCATATTTCAAGAACCTCCTTAATTCTCTGCATGGGTCCAGAACATCGGAGCTTATAGATGTGTGTGGAGAGCGTCCATTGGCCCAACCAACTCTGGATGAAATTTTTTCCGCCATCAAAGCCCAAAAGAACAATAAAGTGCCAGTGGAGCTCATCAAATATGGTGGCAACAGTATTCATAAAGCTATTCACAAAGTCATCCAGTATTCATAAAGCTATTCACAAAGTCATCCAGCATATTTGGCAACAAGAACATATGCCGAAAGAGTGGAGCCAATCAATTATATTCCCTATCCACAAAAAAGGTGACAAGCTAAAGTGCAAAATTATAGAGGCATTTTATTACTTTGTGCGGCGTACAAAATATCTAAGAAAACAAAATCAGTTCATACGCCAACAGTATTATTGGAGAGTATCAAGGTGGTTTTAGAGCAAGTAGATCAATGATAGACCAATTTCTCCTAGTCAAGCAGGTACTTGAAAAGTGCTGGTTATTCAACATAGACACTGTTACGGATAAAACAGAAGGGCACCAGTATTACCTCATCCCGAACACTTTCGTAGCATTCGCATGACTCGGTATATTTAGAGAGCTAAGCCGCACTCGACTAGGGTTTGTTTGCCACTCCAAATTGTATTCATAATAGTAGTGTAAATACGATTATTTGTAGTTTTAAGCAAACATAATTGTCATCGAGCGAAGGGCAAAATCAACGCATGGTTGAAAATGGAATGTTATCGTTTAGTGCTGCGAGGTAATTTCAAGGTTGATTAGCGGCTGTTAAATGGCATTGAAAAGGTGCGAAAATGAATGCCAAAGTGGAAAGCATGGTTCCGAATGTAAACAAGTATGCAACTGCCAGAATAATGGTACATGTGATTCTATAAGTGGAAAGTGTTACTGTGAACCAGGTTGGATAGGCTCAGTATGTGCCAATCGCTGTCCTGCTAATACGTATGGTTTGGGCTGCAACCAAACTTGTGACTACTCAAATGGAATCATATAACTGGTGAATGTGAATGTTTCCCTGGTTTCACTGGAGAAACGTGTTCGATTCCTTGCCCGCCAAATACATTTGGCCAAAACTGTTCCCAAAAGTGTAAATGTAATAATAATTCGAAATGCAATCCTTCTACTGGCGAATGTTTATGCTCAGCGGGCTGGGAAGAACGACTATGCGAAAAGAGAAAATGTGATATCAACAAATACGGATTGAATTGTAGCAAAATATGTGATTGTGACATGCATAACACCGAACTTTGCGATCCTTGGACTGGTTTGTGTCATTGTAAACCTGGTTGGAGTGGCGAGCAGTGCAATCGACCGCGCACTTGTCTGAAATATGGAAAGAATTGTGATCTAGCTTGCGAATGTAAAAATAATGCGAAATGCTCACCAGTTAGCGGTGAATGTTATTGCGCTGCTGGGTTTCACGGTAAATACTGCACGGAAGCATGTCCGAATGGAACGTATGGAGTCGAATGCAATCAAAAGTGTGATTGTAAAAATCGAGCTAAATGTTCGCCGGAAACTGGTCAATGTTTCTGTACTCCTGGTTGGAAGAATGTAAAATGCGATTGACGGTATGATGAACAACATTATGGAAAAGATTGTAAAGAAAAATGACAATGTCTCCATGGAGCGTAACACCCGGAAAATGGTTCATGCTCGTGCAAAGCCGGATGGATAGGTGAAAGATGTGATCAAGTTTGCCCAGATGGATTCTTTGGAAATCATTGTATGGAAGCATGTGCTTGTCCAACTCAAAATTTCGTATGTCATGCTGCCCTGGGATGCACATGTCAACAAGGAAAAACTGGAGATAACTGTGACATTCCATTTATTCTAGAGCGTGTTGCTGTTATTGACAATTCAACGAATCAAGCTGGTCTGGCATTTGGTATTGTAACGGCTTTGGTACTGATTGGAATATTTGCTGCCGTGCTTTTCTACTACCGGCGTAGAGTATCGAATTTAAAAACGAAAATCACTCATGTTGCTAATATGGCTAATCCGCAATCATATCCAGAACGGGATAATTTCGATAATCCTGGCTACGGAATGCAACCATCAGCGGACAACACACGACTGCTAAATAACTTACACCCAAAGATGAACAATCTAAATGGACAACCATCACTTTCAAACTATGATGATGATTCAAATGCTAACAATTGTACTGATACGTATTCAATAAATTTAACACAACAACTTGTCTGAAGAGTTATAATGCAAATTTAACAAATCCAAACGTGTATCACAGTATAGACGAAATGACCAAAGAAGAGCACGTATACGACGAAATAAAGCAAAAGGAAGGTTTAAGAGAACCAGGCGAGTACGATCATTTAAACTATTCGGGACCAGGCACATCGCTGAAGCCACAGTATCACCGAATGAATGACATGCAATTAAATATTAAGGCCGAAGTTCAAGATAAAACATTATTCAAATCGACGAATACAGATCCTAACGTTGATGATTCAAGAAATGATTCAAATGAAGGCTGAATATTTTATCCAAATCTCAAAAGTAAACAAATACCACTGACAGGTCAAACTGTCAGTGAATTATGTTCAGCTAATTCAGCCGCACTTGGAGTGCTCACCACCAGAGGGGAGCGGAAACCAAGTGGCGGCAGAAAGAAATTACCACGCTGAAGAGGTGGATGACCGAAGAGTGGAACATTGGCCGTTAGGAGGAGGCTATAAAAGCGCGCGAAGAATGACGTGCCTCCTCTTTTTTCTTTCTTATCGTGTGCGACAAACCAGAAGTTGAGAAGTAGCAACAAGTGCGGAGGAAATTTGAAGTGCGGAGGGAATTCGAAGTGCGAAGCGACGAGAAGCAGCAGTTGCGGAAGGAAGCAAAATTAAAGTCGAAGCGACAAGCAAAGCCCAGACGTGGGAGAAATAATAATAAAGTACACCAACGGATGCAACCATCGAAGGGGCCCCTTGTAGGTACTCATTAGAAGTAAGTTCTTTTTAGTTTTACCGTGAATCAGATGTTTAATTATATAGAATTTGCGAATTGTATTATATGTTTTGGAAATTTTACCCAGTCGTATTTCATTGGAAAAAAATTTACGCTTTTAGACGAAATTTACGCTTTTTGAGCAAGAAAGGTAAAGATTTTTTTTTCAGATTGCAGGTTGTGACGGGTGCGGCTTGAGTGGTAAGTCGATGTAAATGTGCAACATAACAGAGTGAAATTAGTGATATCTAGAATCAAAGTGTTCGGGGTTGGTGTAGTGGTCCCGGCGAGGGTTAGTGATAGGAAGGAGTATAGGGGTAAGGTTGTGCAGGTGTGGGGTTTGAGTTATATTCCGTGTGTGCTCGATAGTTAGCGTTCGGCCGAATCGCGACGGTGATTATTCCGGCAAGCCGCATTCTCGCTTGGCGGCATATTGGGGCCATGAAGCACAAGCGAGTGGCGCCCCACGCCCGTCTCCGGACGAGCTAAACCGGGTCCATTAGCCCCGCCGGAGCACCCCAATTTCCCTGAGGGCGATAGTGGCTCTCGTGGAATAAAAAGTGGGTGTAACAACACACACCATATTTTCGTTGACTTGAAGCAAGCATACGACAGTATTGTACGTAACGTACTGTACAAAATAATGTTTTGCTTTGGTATCCAAGCTAAATTTGTCCATCTTACCAAAATGACAATGACGTCGACGACCTCCCAAGTCCACATCAATAACCAACTTACCGATGCCTATGACACAAATATCAGACTAAAGCAGAGAGATGGGCTGGCCCCATTGCTATTCAATTTGGTTCTGGAGTACGTTGATGCGCGAGGTACTTTACTATTCAAGTCGAGCCTAGTAGTAACTATGCGGGTGACATAAACATTTTGTCACGGTCAACAACAACTGCCAAAGAACTTTTCCTGAAATTCTACAGCGAAAAAAAACAAGTAGGGCTACAAATCAATGAAAATAAAACAGAGGGGAAATACCTCAAGTATACAAAATATCGAATATAGTATCAAAAATGTGAGCAGATTTGTCTATTTAGGTGCCAAAATAATGAAAACGGGCGATGAAAGCGACGAAATTCAACGAAGAATACAGCTCGCAAATAAAATATTTTACTCAGTTTTGATGATCTTGAAGACCAGCTGCATACACAGGAGAACACAGCTCCAAGTATACAAATCTGTGATAAGACCTGTGTTATGCTATGGGTGTGAAACATGGACCCTTACTCAAGCATTCGCAATTATATTGAACGCTTTGGAGCGACAGGTCCTGAGGCGGATAATTGGAGCGAAGCTAGACGGGACCAATGGTCAATTCTATACAACCATGAGTTGTATGAAATTTTTGACAAACCGGAGGTCTCAACGATTGTAAGACTGCGGAAGCTGCAATGAGCTGGCCACATGAATTGTATGGATAAACAACGGATACCCAAAAAAGTATTCGTTGGGAGAACTGAAGGTCGGAGACCAGTGGGGAAACCGAGGAAATGCTGATCTAACTCGGTCGACGAAGACAGTTCATCACTGCTCAGATTTCAAAATTGGAGGACGCTGTCAATGGATTAAGACAGTTGGAGGCGCTATTTGCAGGAGGCGAAGCCCCGAGAGGGGCTGTAGGGCTATGAAGAAGAAGAAGAAGAATTCAATTTCATCGACTTGCAATATGCATACTAGTTGCACACACTGATCAGGCGTAGTACGAATTTTATCAAAAATGTCTCGGTAGCTTTAATAACTCTAGGAAAGTGTAAGCAGAGCCAAATGATTGACTCAACAGAAAGGGCTCGATGCACCAACGTTACATTAAATGGTTAAACGATTTACGATTTTTATATGCGATTAAGATAAGATAATTCTATATGATAAAATATGATCCCTAATCTTAACTTAATAATAACTATTCTGTCAATACAATCAATATAGCTAAATACAAAATACAAAATATGGAACTATAATATTCTGATATATATATATATATATATATATATATATATATATATATATATATATATATATATATATATATATATATATATATATATATATGCATGTATATATTTATATATATATATATATATATATATATATATATATATATATATATGCATGTATATATTTATATATATATATATATATATATATATATATATATATATATATATATATTTTTTTTTTTTTTTTTTTTTTTTTTAAATACTTCAGCTGTTTGACATATTGGTTATTTATTTTCTCTCATTTCAATGCGAAATAAAAACTTGTTTCGAAATATCATTAATTGCCCATACATTAAAGTTAATCGAAATAAATTTAGCACACGTGTTAAAAATAGAATGCCCATTTATAAAATGTATCTGCCAACAATATGTTTTTTGTGTAAGATTCAAGTTCCTGTTGATGATAACTCAAATCAATGGATTTTACTCATTCAACGAAAAATATGAATCAGTTTTATGTTGACTGTCAAGGATTTCCTGATTTGGTTTTGTTTGGACCAATTGGTGCCATGAAGACAAGAGAAATACTCAGAAATCTTCCCACAAGGCCAACTACACAGCTTTTGTTCGCGGAGACCAAAAACATGAACGTTTTCAAGCGTTTAAAATTATAATTTTCTGTTTTGATTATTTCCTAGGGCGAGCCCTCTTTCTTTCCCCACTCATATGAGACACACCTCATTAAGATATCCAATTACATTTATAGGTTAATAAGGAATATACAATTATCGATGGTGGAATATTACACAATGCACGATTGATACACCTTTACATAATGCTGCTAGATTCTCCATAAAAGTAATTAATTTTTGTTCACAGTTATCTTTATTTCATATCAAGACCATAATTTCAATTAGTCCCTAGCCCAATTTTACAGAAACATTCAGATAATTTCTTTTATAATGAATGCCTAATTGAGTTATCTTTAAAGGGTTACTCGCTTAAGTCTTTTGTTTTATTGGCATTGAGTGGTACAAGCAAGCTCCATGCTTCAATAATTCGGTTCATGTAAGCCAATTGGATTGATAATAAAGTTAATTATTGCTATTTAAAACTATTCAAATTGTTTTATTCATGTTTTATGATTCTTCAGGGGCTTTTTGAAATGACAGTGTTGAGTGTGGAAGATATTGATTAGTATACCTTGCGATGTTCGCATGATGTTTATTCCAAATAACTATCGAAATAAACTGTTCTTAGCAAAACCAATATAATACATGAATTGATACTCATTAATAGGCCTGGTCAACTTCTTCTTTTGCTTTTTATGTTCTAACCAAATAACGATAACACAATGGTTGGTATTCGTTTCAATTCAAACATAACTGGAAAAATCTCCATATTGTACGATAAGAGTTACATCTTTTCGCAGTTTCCGGGTTGTTGTTAAATATCAATCCAAAAATGAAAGGAGATGGCTTTGAGATTGTCGCGAATCATCTCGCAAAATCACGCACAACAGGCATTGAGAATTTTCTTTAGTGCTGATACTATTGCAAAGCTATGCAAATGCTGTGCGTAAAATGCCCATAAATTGGGTTGTTTTGAGGTATAGTAAATTTTTAATTGACTCAATATTGTAATCTAAGATATGTTAAGATTACAATGTGAGTGGGGAATTAACTCTGTAATATAAATACTTTAAAAAATAGAGCAAAGGTATCAGTCTCGACTCGTCCTCATTTTTGTAATCTTCCAAAACAACAATCAACATGAAAGTATTCTTGTGCTTGATGGCCCTTGTTGCCACCGCTGCTGCATGGGCACCCGTAGGCAAACACGGATGGGGAAAGAACTGGGGTGGCGTCAGTGATCTTGGACTTTACTCTGGCGCTGGATGGAACAACGGCTGGAACAATGCTGGATTAGTTGGATATGGAAACGGATGGGGATACAATACTGGACTTGGCTGGAATGGAGCTGGAGTTGCTGTTGCTGCTCCAGTCACAAAAGTCCTCTCAGCCCAAGTTGTTGCTCCTGCTCCAGTCATTTCTCATGTTGCTGCTCCAGTCATTTCTCATGTTGCTGCTCCAATTGTTTCTCATGTTAGTGCTCCAGTTGTATCTCACGTTAGTGCTCCATTGATCGCTGCTCCAACCATTGTTCGTGCTGCTCCATTGGTTGCTTCTGCTCCAGTTGTCAAAGTAGTATCAGCTCCAGCTGTATATGGAGGCTATGGTGGTGCTTATGGATACGGTGATGTATCCCATGGGTGGAAGAAGACCCATGGTTTGTGGTAAAGTGACAGAAAAATATCAAAGATTTTCCTTAGAATGTGTTCCTGAAATAATTCAAAAAAAATTTTGTTATGTAAATATTAAAATAATAATTAAAAAATACCGCTCACAAACTTTGTTTTTAAAGAATCTTTATATAATTGTGATATCTGAGTAAGAGTGGAGCAAAACAAATATTACAAACTACACTGTTGATTATAAGGACTACGAGCCTTTTACGTCAACCTTTACTCTACTTTACAATATCCTTTAAAGACGAACATTACATCATCAGGGCAACTTTTACCAAGCAACAAATGAGCTGGGCTTAGTTTCGATGCATAATTTTTTTTTGAAAATCACCAGAGGAGCTCGTTTACTTTGGAATGACCCTTTGCAACTTCTGAGAAGATCGTTTGATATTTCATTTGATGAACCTTCCTTCACCACTTTCCTGAAGATTAGTTCTTTCAACTCACTTCAGATCCTTGTCTCGTTCATACAATGCTTTTTCCAAGTCTCAAATCTTTTCTGAATGAATGCTTTCAAAAGACATTTTTAATGTGCTTAGTGCTAGATGTTCATTTTAGTCTTACACTTGAGTACTTATTGCATTTTGAATCGTTAACTCAGTCATTTTCGTTTGACAAACAATCGTTGACAACTACGTCCTCGCAACCCTTCTTGAATATATACATATTTTTGGTTCAGAATATACAAATTTTGGCAAAATAATTTTAAAATATTCTTTTTCATTATCTCAAGGTTCAAGAAACAGTTATTATCTTTGATTTTAAGAATAAATGTTATTGCTTGTGTTGCGCTCTATGATTAAAAAATTGCCATCTTGTGTATAGTCAAATTTTTATATAATGCCCTACAAGAGTTCACTCATTACACGTTTGTCAGTAAGCTGTAGTACATATCAATAAATTATTCATTTTTGCAAGTACATACTAATTGTGCATATCATGAATAATTATCAATGTCACACATTTATTCATATGCAAGTATCATATTCCCATAAACATACATTCATTCGTAAGACATTCCACATGCATTTACTATTATGTGACGGCTTGGCAGCACGAGGCAAGAGGTGTTGAATATCCCAAGCAGCATGCTCAAAGCAATACAATTGCATTGTCTTTGACTTTATTGTGTTGTTATGAACAAGTCAATGCAATTGAGGCTGAGATGTTTTCTTCTTCTTCGTAGTACTACAGCCCCTCTCGGGTCTTCGCTTATTGCAAATAGCGCCTCCAACTGTCTCGGTCCATTGATCGCGTCCTTCAATTTTGAAATCCGAGCAACGATGAACTGTCTTCGTCGACCAAGTTAGACCAGCGTTTCCTCGGTTTCCCCACTGGCCTCCAGCCTTCAGTTCTCCCAAAGAATATCTTCTTGGGTATCCGTTGTTCATCCATACGATTCATGTGACTAGCCCATTGCAGCTTCCGCAGTCTTACAATCCTTGAGACCTCCAGTTCGTCAAAAATTTTATACGGCTCATGGTTATATCGAATTCGCCGTTGGTTCCCGTCTAGCTGCGCTCTAATCATTCGCCTCAGGACCCGTCGCTCAAAGGCGTTCAATATATTTGCGGATGCTTGGGTTAGGGTCCATGTTTCATACCTGTTGCGGGTGGACTGTATTTATATTACACGAACTCAAAAGCTGTATTTGTATTTAGCTCACAATATCTATTTCACTTTTACAACTTCGTACAAATATCTATAACAACTTTTCTTCATACAAGATCAAAACACGTAATTGGTATATTAACATATGAGAAGCGAAAAGAATGGCACTGATATTATTTGAAATCTTTTGACTAAGAACTAACGATTCCTTCAGCACTGGGCAGGTTCGTTGTCCTTAACATTTCTCCCCCCGGCGTAGCTTGCGCAGCCTCTTCTTGTAATAACACGACGAGCCTGCTTATGGGGCGTTTGAAAATGCCTGCTTTCGTACTTACGTCAGCGACTCGTATACCACCGTCTGGTCCTTTGTAGGTGCGTTCGATAAATCCCATTGGCCAGATTTTCCGGGGAAGCGTGTGGTCGGCTACGATCACGATATCGCCAACTTGTAGTGGTCGCACCTTATTCGGTGACTCGCCACGTGGCACCAGCGTGGGTAAATATTCCTTTATCCACCGCCACCAGAAGTGATCAGTGAGCGCCTGACTTGCTCGCCACGTTCGTCGGTCGGCATCGTCACATGGTCCAGTAGTTGGCAGGCCCATGGATGATCCTAGCAGAAAATGGTTCGCGGTGAGTGCTTCTGGGTCGTTTGGGTTTACACTCACGTGGGTAAGCGGTTGAGTATTAACTGAAAACTCTGCCTCTGCCAAGAGGGTTCTTAAGACTTCCTCGGGTGGTGCTTTTTCTTGCAACGTGACACTCAGTGCGGTTTTTACTGATCGTATTAATCGTTCCCATGCGCCACCTTGGTTGGGAGGGGGTATGTGACGCCATTCCATTTGGTGTAGTAGTCCCTCGTCTCGTAGTAGTGGCGCCCATTTGGCGTAAGAGATTCGTAATTTGTGATCTGCTCCACGGAAGTTCGTTGCATTGCCCGAAATCATTAGTCGGGGCCATCCTCGGCGCGCCGCCATACGTCGCAGCGCTATTATCGCGGAGTCAGTGGAGAGAGATGCAACAACTTCTATGGGCACGGCACGTGAAGTGAGGCACGTCAATAGTGCATCCCATAGTTTTTCTCGATGCCGTCCAACTTTCACCATCATTGGTCCAAAGTAGTCAATCCCACAGTTTGTGAATGGACGGTGAAAGGCATCGAGGCGGGCTCGTGGTAGGTCTCCAGTGACTGGTACTCGGGGTTTTGCTCGTCGGACTTTGCAGAGGGCGCAGCTGCGTTCTATAGCGCGAACGGTGGGTCGAAGGCAAATAATCCAAAAACGCTGTTGTAGGTCATTCGTCACGTGTTCTCGATTTGCGTGACCAGCAGCGCAGTGTTCTCGCAGCACAATGAGCTTCGTCAAGGGATGGCGTCCATCCAGGATTATCGGTAGATTTGCCTCATTCAACGCGGCTGCTGCTCCAATTTGACCACGCACACGCAGGATACCCTCCTCAAGCACCGGATCTAATCTGAATAATCGGCTTGCCTTTGTAATAGAGTGGGATGATTCAATCCTATGTAGCTCAGGACTGAAGTTTTCTTTCTGTGCGCGCCGTATGAATTCCCGTTCGGCGCATTCTATATGTCGATGTTCCATGCGTGTCGATCTGTGTCGGCATATGTCGATGAAGGCTAATACCCGCGCTGTTGCTCGTACTAGCGTTTCGTACTTGGAGAATCTAGCGGGATCAGGCAGCCAGCCATCGCGTTGTGAGTCCTCCTCCTTTGTGTGGAACAAAACCTCTTCTTGTTTTGCTGCGAATATTTGGTGCGTAGGCCATTGCTCCTCGGATTTGTAGAGTAAGCTAGGGCCCAGAACCCAGCGGTCGTTCTGGTTGATGAGCGTGTGGGAAAATCTCGTTGCGTCGTCAGCTACATTGTTGTTGGTTGGTAGCCATCGCCATTGGTCTTTATGCGTAAGTTCCGCAATCTCGCCTATTCGGTGAGCGACAAAAGGTGTGTATTGTCGCGTGTCATCACGTATCCAGTGTACTACTGTGGTCGAGTCGGTCCAATATATCGTTCTTACTACTTCGATGCTATGTTCTTTCTTAATAGTCTCAGCGAGTCTGGCTCCGATTACGGCGGCCTGCAGTTCGAGACGAGGAATGGTCTGTGTGCATCGCGGTGCCACCCTAGCCTTGGCTGCCACTAGGGCGACACTGATGCTGCCGTCACAGTGGATGATCCGCCAATAAGCTACAGTTGCGTAAGTTTGCGTGCTTGCGTCGCATAGCACGTGGAGTTCTACACTTGCATAGTCCTTAAGCGTGTAGCACCGTCCGAGACGTAGATCTGCAATATCGACAAGACACTTTAGCCAATCGGTGAAGAGTTCTCCTTCTTCCTCTGGAATTGGTTCATCCCAGTGGATCTTTAGGCATCACAGGCTTTGAAGAGTGACCTTTGCTCGGATCGTAAAATGACTTAACAGCCCCAGTGGATCGTAGGTTGACATGACCGCGCTGAGTGCTTCTCGTTTTGTTGGCATCCGAGTCTGTGTACGCACCGCAGCTGGAACTCGATTCATTGATGTATTGAAACCCAGCTCATCTTGTTCAGCATTCCAATAAAATCCAAGAATTTTGTTCTCAGGACCTCTACTTAGTCGCGCCAATTTAGTTGTTTGTAGTTCCTTTGGCACTTCGTACAACACGCTTTTGCAATTAGCGTTCCATTCACATAGTGTGAATCCAGCATCTGCGTGCACCGTCCTTATTTCCTAAATGGTACGCCGGGCTTCTTCTTCATCATTGTAACTTGCCACAAAATCATCCATGTAGTGTTTTTGTGTGATGGCTCTAAAGGCGTGTGGATAAATCTGCGCATGTATCTTCGCATTGTGGTCGCGTACATACTCGTAATGTGCCGAAAAGGGTGAGTTCTTGGCACCGAAGATCATACTTGTCATCTTATAGCGACGAGGAGGTTCCATCCTGTTGTCACGTCTCCATAGAAATTGCTGTGCTGGCTGATCTTCCAGGCGGATTTTCACCCGCAGAAACAGTTCCTGCCTTGCAGTGATAACAGCAAGTCCGGTCCTTCTAGCAATTGGTCGTTGAAGCTCACACCGCTACTCTTTGCTGCTGTGTCGAATACCAAGCGTTGCTTACCGGGCTTGTTCGGATTCCGCACGGTGAAGTGTGGCAGATACCAGCAGATTGCACTCTTCTGCTCCAATCCATCGCATGGTACCGCGTAGCCTTTCTTGACCTGGTTCTCTATTTGGGCTGCATATTGGTTGGCGTACTCGGGGTCATTGTTCATCTTCTGCTCAATTTTTCTCAGTCGGCGGTAGGCTGTCTCGTAGCTTGAAGGAAATGCCATATCGTCTCTCCGCCATGGCATCCCGACTTCGTATCCATTATCGATCTTTTTAACTGTCTGCTTGACTATATTTGTTGCTCGCTGGTCTGCCTCATTCACTCGTGGCCTGCACGTGATACCAAGCGCGTCTATCCGGAAGTGCGTTTCTACTAGCTCATGAAGTTGCTGGTTGTGTTGCCCGATCATGTGCTGTCTAGGTTGGTAGATGTGCAGCATTATTTCGTGGTTGTATATCATGCTGCGTGGTACGGTTCCGTGTACTACCCAGCCCAGCTGTGTCCTGGATACAGCTGGTTGATCGAGTTCACCTACTCGCAGCTCTCGAGATACAATGTACTCCCAGTGGTCTGTCCCCACCAGAATACCAGGGCGCGCGAACTCGTAGCACACTGCTTCCTGTTGCTGGTCTTTAAGGTGATTGTGCTGCAATAGCGTAGCCGAAATGGACTGCTGGTGCAGTTTCAGGTCCTTGATGGTTTGTGCTCGCAGTTTATACGACGTTTTCAGTTGCACGTTAACGAGTTTGCTGTCTCTTACCTGCTGAGACATGTTGACGCCGTTCAAGTGCAGAGGTTGCTTTGGCCCCTTGGCACCGATGCTTTGTGCCAGCTGTTCATCGATAAGAGAGATAGTAGCACCTTCATTAAGCAGTGCGTACGTGTTGACCTCCCCCGTGGTCCGCTGACAACAACTGGACATATCTTCAACAAAACAGCTCGTGGGGTGGTAGCAGCTGGAGTTGCCACCGACAAAACTACTTCGGTGCTGCTCTTCGTTATTCGTGCGGCTGGTTCCGATAGGATCAATTGCTCAGAATGTGTCTTGTCTTGATCCTGATGAAGCGTTGGATGATGCAGGCGCCGACATTGATTAACACCACATAATTTTGCTTTGCAGTAGATGCGTCTGTGTTTCTTCTGTATACATTTAAAACAAAGCTTCTTGCCGCGCACAAAGTCCCATCGCGTTCGGGCACTGCGATAGCACGTGGGTTTGTTCACAGCTCGGGCATTGATTGCTTCGCTCTTCGGACACTTCGGCGACAGCGTATATATTGCCTGGTTTCTTCTTCACGGGCTTCAATCCCTTTCCTGTTGCTGGCGAAACTGTGCTTGTTGAGGGGGCGTATGTATATTTCAACGCCCGGTCTGCCTCGCGTATAAGAAAGCGAGACAGGATGGTAGTCTCTGGGTCCGTTGTGTCTTCATTGTCACTAGCGTAATCACACCAACGTGACCGGAGATGCGGGCTTAGTTTGCTCAATACTTCTCGTGCCAGGATAGGGTTGTACAAGTACGCACGCCGGTCGATCGTCTCGAGAACGCAGGTCACATTCTGAAGCTTCACAGCAAAACTATTTACCTCGATTGCTGATGATCCAAGCTTTGGTAATTTCCTGAGCTCTTCAAATGCTCGGTCGAGGATGACTTCTGGTCGCCCAAAACCCTGCTCTAACGCCTTCAAAATGACGTCTGGATTTGTGGCTGTGTGAAGTAATGCAGCAACGACCTCTTGGACTTCTCCTTTAAGACAGGTTCTTAGTCGTTGTACGTTTTCAGCGGCTGTGATGTGGTACATGGTTGTGGAGGCACGCATAGACACTTTAAATGGCAACCATTTGCTCGGCGATCCGGAAAATTTTGGCAGTTCGATGTGGCGAACATGCGGTCTTGCTATATTTTTCAACGTTTCCGCCAGTTGCTCGATATCACTTTTTGAAGGTCTATCCCTCTCGCTCTTGAATTGCTCGTATCTTTGCTGTGTTCGCTACTCAGCGCTGTGATCGTGTTTACGTGCGACCAACGGGTTCGTATGTAGCCAGCTTTCTACTTTTCCATCGACTTCAGCTTGAGATAGTTTTTCGTCTTGAAAACTTTTCTACTCGTTAAGAACCGATATTTTGGCTGCCAGTCACTTCTTAATTAAGTCAGTCTCCAATTTCAGCTCTTTTTTCTTTATTGCGGTTAATTTTTCTGCGGCAGCTAACTCCGCTAACCGCAACTGCACTTCAACACCGTTGGTAGATCGCTGTGAGTATACTGATCGTGTTGGTGATTTGGCTCGAGGTTATTTCATATCGTTCGCATGCTGTGACGATGTACCCACAACCGCTGCCACAATCGTTCTCTTACTCGCAGCGCTCTCGTTTGTAGCGATCAAGGCCGCTTACTCCAAAGAAAATCTTCGCTGTTTGATCCTCTGCTTTTCTCGGCGCTTCTGCTCGTCCAGCTCTGCTGCATCACCTTGGCTCCGGGTGATGCCCATCGTGATCGGTTGACGGCTGCTGGTTGTGGTTCTGGATAAGCGCTCAATATGGTCCGCAGGTTCTTTCGGATCCGGCTCGACGGACCAATTTATGTTGCGGGTGGACTGTATTTATATTACACGAACTCAAAAGCTGTATTTGTATTTAGCTCACAATATCTATTTCACTTTTACTACTTCATACAAATATCTATAACAACATGACTTCATAAAAGATCAAAACACGTAATTGGTATATTAACATATGAGAAGCGAAAAGAATGGCACTGATATTATTTGAAATCTTTTGACTAAGAACTAACGATTCCTTCGGCGCTGGGCACGCTCGTTGTCCTTAACAACACCCATAGTATAACACAGGTCTTATCACAGATTTGCATATGCACAATAACAATACATATATATCACACTGGTAAATTAACTAGGTGATATCGTGCGGAGCAAATAGCAGGCACTTTAACCTGTATGAACTCTTAATTGAATTTCGTCAATTGGCAAGGATATTAAGATCTTTGTGCCATCGCAGGATGTATTGAAATTGCTTGAATTGGGGTTATCTCCAGTAATTTTAAATAGATCATGCTTGATCACGCAGTTGGATTGTATTGATAATAAGCCTGACCCATTCATGTGAATTCGGTCTATGTAGTCTCCACAAACTACTTGTAAGCGAACGGGTGATTTGAAACCATAAATCCATCTATTCTTGTCGTCTAGTTGAGTCAAGCTGTATGCAGATGTAACGTTCGCTACCTTACATGATGTTGATTCTTCAGTTAACAGCAGGCTCAATTCACAAGATAAAAGCGATGCTCCTGGGTGATTTATAAGACTCCTGTCTTTGCAAACGAACGATCCAATTTTTATTAGCTTGCAAGAACTTAGGTGATGTTCTGACATATAAAGTATGAGTTAACGGCAAAATATTTACTTGCTTTAAGCCTTGTCAGGAGATCAAATTTTTGGAGATCTACCAATGGCAAGCAGATAGTAACAACGAGATAGTTCTTTACAAGTCTTCCTTGAATTTTCATCAACTTATACAGATGCAGAATATCTGTTTCTTCTGTTGGTAACTGAATAGACGATGGCAAATTATGTTTAATAATTTTTAACTCCTAAACTAATTGTTGGGTTGAGAGAAGTAGTGGATTAGTTTTCCCATGATGTGTGTTAGTAACCACATCAATAATTGTTGCTTGAATTCAGTATACTTGGAGCTTTGTTTTCAAGATCGTCAATAATGAAAAAATATTTTATTTGCGAGCTGCATTCTTTGGTGTATTTTGTCTCTTTCATAACTGGTTCTCGTTATTTTGTCGCCTAAATAAACAAGTTCGCTCACATTTTTCATACGGCTTCGACCTTTTGCGCAGCAAAATCTTGTGGGGATAAAAATAATAAATCGCCTTTTGTGTCGTGCTTTGGATTCTGTGGCCTACCTTTTCACGCCAAATGTGCTAATTTGTCAGGTCCAAGCGCCGATCTCATCATGCGCAGTGGAAATGGGATATATTGGTACTGCTCTGATTGCCGAAAATACTCGATCTCAGCCTACGTATCACGATTACGAACTGCCGAAAACACTATTGAACGGATTTCTAAATCATTCAGTAGTTTGAAGGAAATGCTCAATGGTGCCCACGTAGAAATTAAGGATTTAGTGAATATTGCACACCGTTCTCAAGCTTCTACTTCACCAAAATCATCAGGAATGTCGAATATTTTACATTCTGGGAATGAACAGCCTATGAACTGTGACGTCGCGAACTCCATCAATTTTCCATCAAACTTGACTGAAGGTGCTTTAAGTCCGCCGAGGCAGCATCCAATCACGAGAAGCAAGAAAACTGGTATTCGTCGACAGCAAGATTTATCTCCGCCAAGATCTCATTCAGTAGCGAACTCCCCGGTTACGCCTGCGGTGACTCCGGCAATCACATCAATACATCCGGATCAAGCTACAGTTTCAGCTGCCTCTAATGTCCTCACAACGCTTCCTGACTTGCCGGAACTTTCCATTATGGCGCCGCCGGTTCAGGTGTTTGTATCTCGGTTGGCTTATCATACCACGGCTGAAACTATTAGAACTTATGTGATTGCAAAACTGGGTTATAAACCGTCTCTGCTTATCTGCAAAAAACTTACTCCCGATAATCTGTCTACGCAGACAATCTCGTCATTCAGGATAACAATCAGCTCAGGTATTTTGAATCTACTGAACAAGGACTTCTGGCCAAAGGGTGTCTTCTTTAAGTAGTTCATCAATAGACCACGGAATTTTCGATCAATAGTCCTCCAAAAAGGTCCAAAATAGTTAACTCGATTAATGTGTATTACCAGAATGTTCGGGGGCTTAGGACCAAGACCAACGAATTTCGACTGGCTTCCTGTATCGCATCGGATGATATTGTTTGTCTCACGGAAACTTGGCTTACTGAAGATATACTTGACAATGAAATTCTTCCTTATTACATCGTGTTCAGACGGGACCGTAACCGCTCACTCTCTGGTATATTGGACGGAGGTGGTGTTCTTGTGGGAGTCAGGAGATCTTTTAGTTCGAGTCTCTGCTCAAATTTTGATCCTTCTCAACCTGTAGAATGTATTGCGGCTACCGTTGCCTTATCCCCGGCCATAAAACTAGTTATTTTTTCTGTTTATATTCCGTGTAACAGTTCTGTTTTTGTCTATGAAAGATTTTTCGCTGAGTTGTCCTCGTTTATTAACGATTTTAGTTCTAAAACTTTCGTCTTGATTTGTGGAGACTTCAACCTTCCTAATATCTCATGGAATGAGTCATATACCGACATACTTTCCAATGACAGTTTTTCGATTTCTCTTGCTTCTTTCATCTCATTTTGCTCCCTTTCACAATTTAATTCCACAGCAAACATTAACAATAAAATTCTCGACTTAGTTTTTACTAATTTTCCGAAATCCTCCCTCTTTTTGGACTCAGCCTTCCAGTCTTACGTTGCCTCCGACCCCCATCACCCTCCTCTTCATCTGGTGATATCTGTGGACTTAGAATCCGTTAGAAAGAGTAACACTCCTATTCGATACAACTTCAACAAAACAAATGACTCAGCTATAGAAAGAGAGATTTGCTCTGTCAATTGGTTTTCTTTTTTATGTAATCTAAATATTGAGGATGCTGTACGTAAATTCTATAACTTTCTTGGCTCTCCAATAGCAGTACATACTCCTACAATCCGTCCCAAAAAAAGTAAAGATGCGCCGTGGTTCAATATGAAAATTGCGGCAGCTTTAAAAGCCAAGGATACGGCTCGTAAAGCGTTTCTAGTAAGTGGTTTGTGTTCGGATTTGCAGCTATTCAGAACGCTTAGATTGGTAGCTAAAAGACTTATAACTGAGACCCAACTAGATTATCTTAAGTATGTTGAAGGCTCAATATGTAATAACCAATCGAAACCATTTTGGGCTTACATTAAGTCTCTAAGAAATGGCAATAACTTTCCTGGCTCTATGATTCACGAAGGCATTGAAACTTCAAATAATGAAGAGATTTGTGAGCTGTTTGCTCAATATTTTTCATCATTTTATGCTAAGCAGACATCTTCTTCCAATGTCGAGTTTTTCCAACAATTCTCGCCAACAGATTCTTTTTCTTATATTAGCCCACTTGATGTAGAATTGCTTCTTAATAAGTTAGATACATATGGCAGTAGCGGTCCAGATGGCATTCCGAACATCTTCGCCAAAACTCTCTCTTCATCTTTATGTGTACCGCTATCAATTCTGTTCAACAATAGCCTAGCCTGCGGCACTTTTCCAACTTTCTGGAAGAGATCAGTTGTCCTTCCTATTCACAAAGCTGAGAATAAAGCTGCGATCTCAAATTACCGTCCCATAACCCTTCTGTCTTCTTTTAGCAAGATTTTCGAACGCATAGTTTATAACAACTTATATTCCCTTCTACTTCCTAATTTAGCTATGCAGCAACACGGTTTTATCAAAGGCAGATCTACTCTTTCTAATCTTGTCTCCTTCTCTCATACGGTGGCTTCTGCTATAGATCAAAGAAATCAAGTAGATGTTATTTATACTGACTTCTCAAAAGCTTTTGACTCTGTCAACCATGGTCTTCTACTGAACAACCTCAAGGCATTAAATATTAACTCGACCCTTCTCCACTGGCTATACTCCTACCTCTCTAATCGTGAGTGTGTGGTAACGTATAAATCTTGTAAGTCTTCCTCCTATTGTCCTCAGTCTGGTGTTCCTCAAGGCTCAATACTTGGTCCCTTATTATTCTTAGCTTTCATAAATGATCTGCCATCCTTATTTAACTCTTCGTCGCTTATGTATGCTGACGATTTGAAAATTTTCAAAATTATTCATTCTCTAGATGACTGCTTTCGACTGCAAGCAGACCTAGATAATCTTGTTTCCTGGACCAGCTCTAACTACCTTCCTTTAAATATTAGCAAGTGTCTCCTTATGTCTTACTCACGTAAAAAATCTCCATTTTCTTTTGTTTATTCGATCAGTGGCACTGCGCTTGGGGTAGTGACCACTCATAAAGATCTTGGTGTAATTTTTGATGATAAACTCCGCTTTGATCGCCACATTTCTTATATTGTTTCGAAGGCATCTAAAATGTCTGGTTTTATTTTAAGGACCTCTAAAGGCTTCAATAATATACGGTCTTGTACCTATCTATTTCTATCGCTGGCTCGTAGTCTATTAGAGTATTGTGCTCAAGTATGGTGTCCTCATCAACATTATTTAATTGATGCGCTTGAAACAGTGCAGCGTAGATTCACAAGATCTCTTATTTTCAAATTTCAGATTGCATACGTTTCCTATAGTGAGCGTCTCGTTATGTTACAGCTCCCCTCTTTATTATCTCGCAGAATCTTCCTGGATGAATGCCTCCTGTACAAACTTTATTACCATCTTTTGCCACCAGCTTTGTGCGACAATATATCGGCCTTTACTCCTGAACGTATGAGTAGATCTTCAGTAATCGTTAATATCCCGTTCGCCCGAACCAAGATTTTTTTTAACTCGCCTTTTGCTCGGATACCCCGCAATCACAACATTCGTGGTCTTGGTCCTATGCCTTCTTCTTTTTACGAATACAAATCTCGTTTAAAATGGGATGTTCTTGAATTCGTTTTTATTAATTAAGTTTTCATTTTTACTGTTTAGCGGATTGTAAATTTCTTTATGCTTTTATATGTTTTAATATAAATTCTTTTGCTTTTTTATTATTAATAGTTTTGCCTTTTTTCATTGTTTTTCTTACTTGTCTATATTATAATTGGAGTTTACTCTGTACATATAGATATTACAATAAATAAATAAATGTGATATTTTATGTTCTTGAGGTATTTTTCCTCTCCGACATCATGAGCATTTTGATTTTTGTATTGATTGGTAGCCCTAGTAGTTTTGCTTCGCTATCAAGTTTTCGGAAGAGTTCTTTGGCAGTTGTTAATGATCATGACGAAATGTTCGTGTGATCCGCACAGGCTACTACTTAGCTTGACTTGTATAGTAATGTACCTCGTGTATCGACAGGTAGCTTCCTTATGATGTACGCCAGAGCCAAATTGAATAGCAATGAAGCCAGCCCATCTCCCTGCTTTAGTCCGATATTTGTGTCAAAGGCATCGGTGAGTTCGTTATTGATGCGGACTTGGAAGGTTGTTGACGTCATTGTCATTTTGGTAAGATGGATTTATTTGGCTGGGATGCCAAAGCAAAGCATTATTTGGTACAGAAAGTTAAGATCAATACTGTCGTATGCTTGCTTAAAGTCAACGAAAATTTGGTGTACGTCTATGTTGAACTCCCAGCATTTTTCAAGAACCTGCTTGACAGTGAACAATTGGTCTTTTGCCGATGTACCTTCTCTAAAACCACCTTGATACTCCCCAACAATGTTGTTGGTATATGATCCAATTTTATTTTCTAAGATCTTTTGAAAATATTTTGCACGTCGTACAAAGCAGTGATATTTCTCAATAATTTTTGCACTGTAACTTGTCACCTTTTTTGTGGATAGGGAATATAATTGATTGGCTCTACTTTTTGGCATTTACTTTTCTTTCCTAATGTGATGTTTTGGGGTATGTAAAACATGATGTTTCGGGATTTTGTATTAGAAATGCTTTATGGTTTTGTTTTAATTCCTCAAGAATTTTTGTAGAGGGGACAGTCACTAAATACAAGACTACGAGTACACGTATCCGCAGAGCACCGAAAGTACAGAAGTAAGGGCTTCCCGTTTATTTATTGATAATAGCCCAATTTAACAGCGAAGCCATCGGTATAATAACGCTGTATTAGGTTTTCACCTTTCTTATTATTTTTGGTAGTTAGAATTCCACCTTATGGCGATGCAGACCAGTTTAGAGTCTAACCACAACCTGGAAAATAAAGGATTTCAATCGGTTGTTTGATCATGCAGTTTAACTTGCCAAGGAAGAGTTGACCAAAGTACAAGTTTCCCAGGGAGAGGACTACGTCTCGAATGGACCAGCAGCAACCATGAAGCATACCCCAACGCCGATTGAGCTGTTGAAGAATATTAGATCAAAAGCTATTACTATCAAGGAGTATCGTGGATGAACATCAAAACTACAGCCTGTAATAACAGAAGTGCTACCGGTTATCAAAAAGAAGTGACGTGGTGGTCGAATGGGGAAATAATGGCAAGAAGTAAAAGACCTGTATTGGCTGATATCTGTCAACGAAGGAACGAAAGGAAATTACGAGCGCTAAAAGATGGGAAATAGCCGCAGGACAAGCACCAACGCAATCTTTGTTGAAAAATGTTCTCAACGTTTTTCAACAAAAGCGGTGTTTTTAATCGTTTCAGCTGTAATTTACATGTGTAATAGATACCATACAGATTATATTAAGAAGCAATTAGGTAGAAATATTAATGTTTCAAAAAAAAAGGATATGTAATAAAGAAACTTTCATTTTAGCAAATTTTTATTTGTTGTCTGCTTCCATTTTTAGCGCTTACTAAAAAACCTGTAAGAAGAATAATTTTAAAACCCTATATTATGTTTTTTGATGACAAATATAGGGTTGTAGGAATTAGTAAAAGACCTGATTACTAATCTACAAATAAATTTATTTGATAACGTTTTAAATAAATTAATTCGTGTCGACACGTCGTCGTGACACGTATAAACCACAAAACCAAAAAGAGAGCGAGTTGTCCTCGCATGCCGGTTAAATATTAGTTTTGTGCTGACATCGTCGTCTGCTCCAATCCACGGTGGTCGCCACTCCATATCGATGAATATGCTTCGCTTGCATAAGACGTCCACTTGTTGGACGTCAATCCACCAGCCGAATTGCTTACGTTGCATATCTTTGTTCTGCATGTGTTCCCTTGCGGTTGATATGCTTGCACAAGCATCCATACGTTGATGGTTTTTCGCTTAGTCATGGTTGAGCATCAATGCAAACCGAATGGGTGCTGCGTTCGTGGCAGTCGGGGGCTGTATGTCTGTCAGTCCGTCGATGAGTTGTTGCGGAGTATTGGCTGCGTTTGTGGCAGTCGAGGATCGGATGCGTATGTGAGTGGCTGGTCCACCACAGGGTTTTCCATACCGCAATTTTATTTATATGAACGCATCCTTAAACTTTTTTTATGAATTGTTAGTGTCAAAACGTAAGTTAAGGTCAACATTTTTACCATAGTAAAGTCCACGAATATTTAGTAGTAATATTATTCAATATTATTACCGAAATTCTGATTTACTCCAATTTTCGCCCGTAACAATTGTCCCAGCCGACAGGATGTGCATGCGATAGTGGATAAGTTCGACCCCAAACTTTCACTATTTATTCCAGTGCCAAAGAGACGTCATACCGCCCGAAATGAAGGAAATATCGAAGTCGTAAGTGCAAAATTCGATTCAATATGAGCATAATTAGTCAATCCCACGTCGTTCTCAAGAATTGGGTAATGCTCAAACGACACTGTGGCGTACTCGTATTTTGCGAAAACACCTTGGCCTCTATGATTACAAGATCAAATTCACTCAAGAACTAAAACCACTTCGTCATTCAAAATGCTGAAACTTCTCCGATTAAGCTCTGGCAAAGCTTAAAGGAAATGAAGAATTTCATCGAAAAATCATCTTCAGCGATGAAGCTCATTTCGGGCCAAATGGCTTTGTAAATAAACAAAATATGCATTATTGTTCAGCAACAAAGCCACATGTGCTTCTTGAAACTCCATTGCATCCAAAAAAAAATTACTTTGGTGCTGTTTTCATGCAGGAGATGTGATTGGGCCGTATTTTTTCGTAGATGAAAACCACCACCATGGTACCGTCAATTGAGAGCGCTTTCGTGTTATGTTGGAAGATTATTTGTGGCCAGAATTGGATGAACTTGACACCATCGATATGTGATTTCAGTAAAACGATGCCACTACCCACACAGCACGCGTCAGAATCGATTTACTGAAAAGCAAATTAGGTGAACGTGTTATCTCGAGAAATAGTCCGGTCCAATGGCTGCCTCATTCATGCGATCTAACGAAATTGGATTTCTTGTTTTTGGGTTATATCAAGTTATTGATCTATGCCAACTAGCCAGTAAGTTAAAGTGAGCTCAAAGACAACATCCAACGTGAAATTTCCCAATGTGCCAGACGAAATGTGTGTCAGAGTGGTGGAAAATGTGGTCCAAAGAATCGACCGCTGTAAATGGGCTTGTAGTGGTCATATGACTGAAATTGAATTTCATTTATAAAATGTAATGTTTGCACCACATCCGCAATAAATTTGAACTGAATATTTCAAATATTTATGTGTTTTGATAATGGATAAAACTGTTAAGTCCTTAATGGAAAACCCTTTATACATATATATATTTCAGGTGTTAATGTGCTCCCTTCTTCAATGCCCGAAAAATCGGATTTACTGGCGAAATATATACACACAAATGTATATATTTAAACATTTATATATATATATATATATATATATATATATATATATATATATATATATATATATATATATATATATATACACTCGCGCTCAATATTAAGTATACGGCGCCGTACACTTACTATATATTCGTATTTATTTAAAATTACTTTTGTTTTCCAGGAATTTTATACTTTGTTTGTTACGACGCAATACAAAGAGAATCTGCATGTTTGAATGATGCAATAGTTAGTATCTATTGTGCCGTCAGCTTGCTCAAGTGTTATTTTCGTAACAGTGTAAGTGTTCACAATTAAGTATACGGGTAAATTGTGCACATCTTATTCAAAGCTAATTGGAGTTTTTTAATAATTTCTTAATATAAAAGCTGTGGTTTTGTATTGTGAACAAATTTTACATAAAAATATTATATTTTTAGCTTTGTAATTGTGATTTGTATTGCTTTATACAGGGTGGTGCAAAAAAAATGTTCCATAAAACAGAACTAGTAAGAGCGGCAATCGTAACCGACCGGCAAAATGGTATGTCGTATCGTGAGTTGGCAGAGAAGTATAATATATCGAAAATGGGTGCAAAAAAAGTTTTTGACAAATTTATTGCAACGAATTCAGTTAAGCAACGATCAGGGCAGGGCAGAAAAAGTTCAACAACACCTAAAGAAGATGCTCAAATTGTACGAGAAGCTATTAAAAATCCATCAGTAACCGCAGCAGATATTAAGGATGCACTAGACTTGAATGTTTCTACGTCCACAATAAAACGGCGCTTGAATAAGGCTGGATTAAAAAACTATTTGGCCAAGAAAAAACCACTGATCACCAAGAAAAATAAGACTAAGCGCTTAGCTTTTGCTAAAAAGTATGTGTCTATGCCTCTGGAGTTTTGGAAGAAGGTCATTTGGTCAGATGAAAGCAAATTTGAATTGATTGGCAAAAAGAAACGGAAAAAAGTGTGGAGAAAGGAACATGAAGGTCTAGAGGACCGATTTCTCCAGCACACAGTTAAGCATGGAGGTGGCTCAATTATGGTATGGGGATGCTTTAGCTGGGCTGGAATAGGAAATTTGTTTCACGTCAAGGGGAGGATGACTGGGGTAGACTATGTTCAAATTTTAAAAGAAAACTTAAAATCTTCTGCTAAGAAAATTGGAGTTAGGGACTTTATTTTCCAGCAAGACAATGACCCTAAGCACACCTCACGTGTTGCAAACCAATATTTTCTAGAAGAAAACATCGAAAAACTTGAATGGCCGCCCCAGTCCCCTGATTTAAACCCCATAGAACATCTTTGGGCAATTTTGGATACCAATGTGCCTAGAAGTAAAAGACTAAATTTACAAAGTTTCTTTCCGGAGCTTACAAACGAATGGGACAAAATAGACCGACAAAAACTGAAAAATTTGGTGGAAAGTATGCCGAAAAGATTGGAGGCGGTGATAAACAGTAAAGGGGGCGCCACAAAGTACTGAATTTAAAAATAAATATTTTTTTTGACTGAATTTTAATGTTAAAACAATATTTTTTTATTTATATATTTTTTATATGAACTGATATTTGTTTTAAGACGTTGTTTTTTTCTTTATTTATATAACATGTATTTTAAAACCGTTGAATTGACTATGAATATATAATAAAGCAGCTTAATATCAAAATAAATATCAAAATGTCTTCAATTTACTATTTTAGCTCGATTTATAACTAATTTTATTGGGAAATGGTAGCCGTATACTTAATTTTGAGCGCGAGTGTATATATATATATATATATATATATATATATATATATATATATATATATATATAAATATATTATACATATAAATATAGTATATATATATATATATATATATATATATATATATATATATATATATATATATATATATATATATATATATAGGAGGAAACACATTTTTCATGTATTTCCCCCCTGTGCCCCCACTGAAGCAAAAACTGACAGTTTAACAACTGTTTTGAAAAGTTCCCATGAAAACTTTCATTTCATACTCATATCGGCTACGTTGGATGAATTTTTTTTTTCAGGGGCCACTCTCCTGTACTGTTATCATCGATTAATGGCCAATTTTTTCGAATCCTAGAATGGTTACAAAGCCCTCGTATACATGACACCTATCATTCCTGAAATTTTCATGCAAATCCTGTAGTGTCTGAGTCGGTAAAAAGCGCATGTTGTTTCATAGCCATATATTGCCATAGTAATAAATGCAGCGCATATTGTTCCATAGTAATACAGGAAAATTCAAACCGCTATAACTTCGCTAAATATGATGCAATCTTTATGAAACTTGCAGGGTTAATTAATCTTATAAATGAACATCTGTGTACTGAATTTCATTGAATTTAAGGGTACCGTTAAGATTTTATTCAAGAAAACATAAAATCGATAAATCATACTATTGCCAACAAAGTTGAGTGAATTGCGACTTCTCACGTATTTGTTGTTGTTGTGCTCATCATGGCCTACATGCTTGATTTTTTTCAGATTTTTCGGATCAAAGGTGTCCAATCGCGAGGGGGGGACACAAGTTTTTCGTGTATTTCCCCTCCCTGCGCGCCCCTCGAAGCAAACTTTGCCAAACTAAGACCTGTTTTGAATAGTTCTCATCAAGACCTTACATTTGATACCCATGTCGGCTACCTTCAATGAAATTTTTTTTTCGGGGGGTCACTCCCCTACATGGGGAGACCCCCCTTAAATACCTTATAATATTTTTAAGTAGTTGAAATTTGAAGAGATCACCACTTTACACCTACATACAAAATTTGATGTTTCTAGCTTAAGTAGTTTCCGAGAAAAACTGCTCTGACATACGGACGGACGGACGGACGGACGGGCAGACAGACAGACGTACAGACGGACAGGCAGGACGCGATTTTAGAAGGGTTTTGTAAAATTATTTTACAAAACCCTAAAAACGATAGAAATAATAGGAATTACTGTAAAAGGAGTAATAATAATAGTAATAACAGAAATAGGGGTCAAAATACTTCGTATAATAATAATACTCAAAACCATTATCGAACCAAAAATCAGCAGAATAATAGGCAGCGGCGGAATAACTGCAACAAAAATGTCAGCCTTGTACAGGATCATGGATGCGCAGAGGCATCTGGGTCGGAATTAATGGTCCTCCCGAAACAAAACCATACAAAACTTCGGATAACTGCGTAAATTACGTCATTCTTTTTTGCGATAACGCAGGACAAATCCTTAAATTTTTGATAGATATGGGAGCAGATGTTTCTCTTTGCAAAAAGAGCAAAATCGAAGAAGAAGAATCATTCTCCATTAGAAATAAGTGTAGTTTAACTGGCAGAACTAACGAAGTTATCTCATTATATGGTTCAATCAAACTCGAATTGAAAATAGGAATATGTGATATCATCCGCAAATTTTTCATTGTGGATGACAAATTTCCAATCTATCATTCTAAAATATCCCTTCCAATAATGTAATCAATTGGAAGGGATATTTTAGAATGATTTTTGTGCAAAATTGATTATGAAACCTACCTGCTATGTCAGAAGCGGGAATACCAGTTGATATATAAGTTGATAAAAACCATGTTGTCTTTATCAAACAAATACAGAAGAACGTATTTGCCGGTGATTCAATTACATCAGCAAAAGATACAAAACATATTCGAATTCTGAATACTTCTAATTCAAACGTTACGATTGGCAACGTGCAAGATCTTCTTGAGATTCAATCGTTGGATGGTTATAAAATCAAGCGTTTTAAACAGAATCATCAAAATAAGGAGTTAAAACTAAAAAGGGTTTATCAAGTGACTGAGGACAGTCTTTTGGGTATCTCACAAGGATTCAGGACATCTTTTATTTAGATGATGAAAAGTTAACAGCTAACAAATTTTGTAAGCAACATTTGGAAGTCGCAGATAGCGCACCCGTCTATATTAGAAGCTATAGACTACCGCATTCAAAGAATGGAAAATTCAAAATCAGATTCAGAAATAGCTGTATGACAAAATCATAGAGCCATCTTATAGCCCATATAATTCACCTTTGCTTATCGCACCCAAGAAAAGCGATGGTAAGGATAAGAAATGGCGTTTAGTGATCAAGTTCCGAAAACTAAATACCAAAATTGTTAAAGACACGTTTCCCCTAACGAGATTAGAAGATGCTATAGACAAACTGGGCAGATGAAAATATTTTTCAACTTTTGATACGACTAGTTCATTTCATCAGATTGAATTAGGCCACTCACAGCATTCTCGGATAACCATGGTCATTACCGATTTACAAGGCTACCTTTTGGATTGAAGGTTTCTTCAAATAGTTTCCAAAGAATGCTAACGATTGCTTTATGTGAACTTGATTTCGTGATTTCCCTTTATGACGATGACACTATAATTTTTCATTGTAATATTAAACACCACCAACAAGCAAGTTGGGTAGACAGACCTATGCTCATGTCAGAAGGGTTTTGTACTCAACTTACAAAATGCAGTAACCAGTAACGAATGAAATCAAGAAACATGTCATGTTCGAGGATCATACTATTATTAGCAAAGTTGAAAGAATTTTGACCTCTGAGGTATTTGTTATAGTTATACCCACAAATATCTCCCTCGATAATTATTTCAGATTTTTTAAGATCACGGATGTCCATTCGCGAGGGAGGAAACACATTTTTCATGTATTCCCCATCATTGTTTTGAAAAGATCTCGTTAAGACCTTTCCAATGACACCCTACTCGACTACCAATGGTGAAAATTTTTTTTTGGGGGGTCACTTCCCTTTATGGGCAGACCCCCCTTAAATCCCTTTGAAATTTTTTTCCACCATTGAACTTTCAAGAGGTCACCACTTCTGACCTTTCCACAAAGTTTCATGGCTGTAGCCTCTATAGTTTCGGAGAAAAAGTGCTGTGACATACAGACGGACGGACGGACGGACGGACAGACGGACACAGGTCGTGATTGCAATAGGGTTTTGTATTTTAGTACAAAACCCTAAAAATGAGAAACGCTTTCGAAAGGCTAAGGCAATACAATTTGAAGTTGAATCCCAAGAAATGTCAATTTCTCAAAACTGAAGTTGTATACTTAGGTTACCTGATAACTAAAGATGGTATCAAACCTCACCCAGCAAAACACAAAACAGTTAAAGATTATCCAATTCCGAGGAATGTGGATGAAGTGGGCAGGTTTGTTGCATTTTGTAACTATTATCGACATTTTATCCCAAACTTTGCAGACACCACAAAAAGTTTAAATGCATTACTGAAGAAAATGTACCATTTATATGGGACTTCTCAAGCCAAGAAGCTATTGATACTCTTTAAAATAAATTGATGAAACCACCAACTTTACAGTATCCAAACTTCGAAAATTGTTTAAACTGACAACTAACGCGTGAAGTTACGCGTTACAAGCAGTTCGATCCCAAGGGGATATATGTTCTGATTTACCGATTTCCTATACAAGTGAATCATTAAACAAGGATGAGCTGAATAAGCCAATAATCCAAAAGAAACTAGAAGCGATCCGTTGGGGAATTAATTTCCGCAGACCGTACCTGTATGGGAAGAAAATTTATCGTGGTAACTGACCACAGACCATTAATATCGTTGTTCACCAATAAAAACCCTTCTTCAAAGTTAACAAGGATACGCCTAGACTTGGCAAACTACGGTTTTGATGTAATTTATAAGAAAGGCGAAATAATTACCAATGCGGATGCACTATCACATTTTAAAACATATGATCTCAAAGCAAAGGGACGAACAGGTTAAGAAAACGTTGGCAATTACTAGGGGCATGGCGCGAAGTAATGACATTATTACGTCAGTATTAATAATCATGATAGCAATCATGATGTCGATCTTCCAAAACCTGATCAACTTCACATTTGGAATTGCACATCATTGGCTGATATCAGAATTGAAATTTAATATACCGCGGAATATAGAAGAAAAGCTCATGCGTAATAATAACAAAAAAAGAAACCTATTTTTTGAAATCGTACGTACGAAGAAAGACGTGTTAGTTAGTTTTTCCAGCAATACGTCTCCCAGAGAGTCCGTCCCTGATGGAGAAAAGCCAAAAAAATTGACATGTAAGAGTCTTAGTGATAGAGCTTTTAGCGGATCGGTTCCTGATAAAGACAAGCTACTGACCTTACATTATCAGTGTCGTAGTGATAATCCTAATAAAAATTTTGAATTCATTATGGAAAAGCTATTTGACCCTACCCATTATTCGAAAATAAATGAGCTAGCATAACCCAATAATGACAAATTATTTAAATGTATACACATTCCAGATTTCAAAGAAAAAGAAGAAATATTAATAACAAGCGCCCTAAACTGAAAATAATGTTATACGAGAATATAAGATAAAATAACTCAAAATAAACTTATTACTGAGTATCACAATTCACCGGTGTTAGGAAGACTGTATTAAAACTTAAACTGCTGGAAAAAACATGAGTAATATAGTATAACAATTTACGGGTGATTGTGAAACTTGTACTTAAAGTAAACAGGTTAGGTTTATCAAAAAGAGACAATTACACACTAGTACACCTTCAACGACTTTTGAAGTAATACAAATAGGTACGGTAAGACCTTTAAGATTTCCGAATCACTATCGTTATATATTGTGTTAACGATGCAGTGCGAACTCTCGAAATTTGTTGTTGCATCATCAATTGAATCGGGAGCTCATACTCTAGTGACTAGTTTTACTCGTATATTAAAATATGGACAGTTTCCCGCAGGGGGAATGCCGGCCGACAAGAGCACTCTTGGGGGTTGCCATTCTTTGGGGAGTTCCGCCCCCACGTACCCGAGGAAATTTCCGCAGGGGGAATGCCGGTCGGCAAGAGCACTCTTGGAGGCTAGCATTCTTTGGCGAGCGCCGCCTCCCACGGACTCGAGGATATGGGGGGCGCCGTGAGGTTCCCTCCTGGGATGACAGGTAACGACTCTGATTGGATCGGGACTACGCTTTAGACAACGAACTGGAATTGATGCTTTGGGCTGGCGGATGTGATGGTTTGGGCCTAGTTGCTTTGTACAGTAGCGCCGAGGTGAAACTCGTGCGTGAACGGCTCCAATTCAACTATCATACCGTCTCCGTCCCGGTAAAACCTTGGCAGGCCTTGGAGTGCGTTCGAAGTTCGCACTATTGGGTTGGTGGTGTAGGTTTGGTTGAGACGGACTCCCGATTAGCGCTGGTCTGGCTCTGAGCACTTGTTCCCATAAGGGCTTGTGCCAACCCTCGCATGGCCTCCCTGCTCTGCAAAGATAACCATGGGACCAAAAAGGCAACTACACACACGAACGGAGATAGCGGCTCCGAGTGGGGACCCAACTGGAGCAAACAAAATCAAAAGACCAAAAACATCCAAAAAAAGAAACAAAAAATAACAACAACGACGACGCAACCAGCGGTTGCAGCCACAATGTTAACATTACATCGAAAGCGGTACTAACCACGACATAAACGAAGAATAATACAACGACAGTGAAGGCAGATAAAAACGGAGAATAGCAGACAGTCTGGTTCAAACTGAAATTCCTGCGGCGTTCGGGTGCAGCAAAAAAAAAAAAAAATGTAGCGAACGCCAGTGTCCTGTTAAGGAAAAGTGGGAAACTCTAAAGGACGCTTCAAGTGTTCGAGCGGTGGAAGATAATATAAAGAGCACCAAAAATCCGATTGTCATTGCTGCGATCGTTACCGAAGCGACCGATGGAAGGGTCGCAAATCCCGACATTGCAACGAAATATCCTGAATCAACGAGGAGATTACGGCACGAAAAGCAACGAGTGACCAGACACCGCGTGATTGTACCGCCAGCGTCGAAAATGTGGCGGAAGTACTGCACTCGGAAACGGAACGCGATTACCTCTCCCAAGGATGGTTGCAAGGTAAAATTACGGCCCAGCAATACGAAGAAGAAAGGCTACTCCGATAAGCGGGAGATGTTCTGAAAAGAATACAATCTGCATGTGACTCCCCAAAAATCAGCAAAGCAGTATATGTGGGGCTCCTTGAACTAGAGGAGCTCCTAGATTTTATAGGGCACTATCGGAGGAGCTGGTTAAGGGCAAAAGACGAACAGATGGCTAACGAGGCTCTTGGGGTGAAATCTAAAGGCGACAGGCAGAAAGCTCCACCATTAAAAGTCAATAAAGGAATGGCGTCTAGCCCAATCGAAGGAGATCGGAATAAAAGAAGGAAGGAAGGGGCACTTGATGGGCATGGAGCATCAGATCACGGGTTCCAGACAGTGCGTACAAAAGGAGTGAAGAAAGCCGCAAAGAAACTCCTTCAAAAAAAACCAGAAAGTAAAGTTTGCACGGACGCCCAATCAGAAAAAGGCATGATGCAAAACAGGAGCGAAAGAAGCCTCGACGAAGACCCCGGCAGCAGCCGATCCTACGCATAGGTACTGCGGGACATCAGGGGAAACGGAATGCCCGAAGACACCAATACTACCATAATAGTAGTAGGACCAACGCGGTCGGGCCACATACTGGTCGAATTTGGAGCAGAGGCCGGCAATGAAGATGCATTCTGTGACGTAGTAAAGAAAGTACTCGGTAAAAGCGCAACTGAAGCCCCGCTCAAGCCGATGGCAATGATCGAAATACGAGACATTGACTGCGTGACGGATCTTGCCGAGGTAGAAGGGGCCACCAAAAGGGTGTTCCCTAGCGTGGGAAGGATCAACGCGAGACTGTCACCAGAAAAGCATAGGGGACAACGCATGGCCATAGTTGACTTGACTGACAAGAACACCGAACAATTCCTGAACAAGGGCAAAGTACGAATAGGGTGAGTCACCTGTTGGATACGGCGAAGAGCAACGCCTCTTCAATGTTTCAAATGTCGTGGCTATGGTCACACCACACAAGTATGCATAGGGCCCGATATGTTACAAATGCGGTGAAATGGGACATAAAAGAAAAGAGCATACGAAGGAGGCACATTGTATTCTTTACAAGGATGCTGATCCAAAACCTGATTTTGGACATGTCGGGTGCTCCAGGAAGCCCTAGCCGAGGCAAAATCAGAACTCCGATGACCCGCATCCTGCAGCTAAACCTACACCCCAGTTCAACTGCCCAAAATCTGCTTGAGCAGTTAGCGAGGGACATGAAAGCCGACTTCTTGCTGCTGAGTGAGCAACACCATAATAAAATTCCTACATTATGGTATTCTGACGAAACTGGTACTGTCGCCATCTGGGTTCAGAACATTGACTTTCAAGTGGAGAGTTGTGGACGGGGGGATGGTTCGTGTGGGTTTGGTGCTCAGTAACGACCTTCGTTAGTGTGTCCCTAACGTCTAACGAATCGATATCATCTTTCCAAGCCAAGCCCAATGCCTTGGAGGGCGTTGGGGGCGACTTCAACGCTAAATCAATCGTATTGGGCCTGCCTCAGACGGATCCGCGGGGCAAAAACGAGTCCTGGAAATGGCGGCCAGGACGGCGCTCGTCGTACTAAGCTCCGGAAATACGCTGACATTCCGCCATATTGGCTGTGAGGGAACCATACCGGACGTGACATTCACCTCGGAGTCCTTAGTATGGAGGATACACAATTGGGAAGTATTAGAGGACTACTCAGCTAGTGATCATCAGTGCATTCTGCTTGAGATAAGTGATACTGTCTCCCGACGTCCATGCTCTCGACCTTCTACAACTGAATGGAACATCAGAAGGATGGACGTCGAGAGGTTCGTCGAGGTGCTCACAGCAGGTGAGCCGCTGCAGGGAGCTTTGGAGGGGACGGAAGAACTGGCAGCTCAAGACGTAGTTACAACTGCTTGCTGCGCTTCTATGTCCCGTCGAAGACAGTCCTCTCATTGAAAGTAAGGAAGGCTCCAGGTCCAGATGGTGTTCCAGCTGAGGTGTTGCGGCTCGTCTATCACCATTGTCCTGACTTGCTGCTGTGCACATTCAACGCTTGCCTACTAGACGGGGTTTTCCCGTTACGATGAAAGGTGGGGAGGCTCGTGCTGATCGGCAAGGGGAAGGGAAATCCCGAATCGCCGTCTGCATACCGCCCGTTATGAATGCTACACACGGCTAGGAAAGCGCTAGAGAAACTTATCAAGGGAAGACTCACTGACGCGATTCATGCTGCTGGGGACCTATCTCCTCGGCAGTACGGCTTTAGAGCAGGACGTTCTACCATTGATGCGATTGGAGAGGTGGTGAATGCGGTCCAAAAGGCAGAGGAATATAGTCGGACCAAGCGACGCATCGTGCTGTTAGTGACACTCGACGTCAGGAATGCCTTTAACTACGCTCGATGGGTGGATATTCTGGATACGGTGGAAAACTCTTTTCATGTTCCAGAATATCTTCTTCAGGATTATTGGCTCTGAGTTGACTTATAGTCAACGAAGTGGGACCCAGCCCATCAAGAAGACGCCTCTTGATGAGTGCTGTAGGGTTAGTGCTACTGTACGGAGCAGAGGTATGGGTCGAGGATCTCAGCATGGAGGTATATCAAAAACGTTTGGCACAGGTATAGAGAAGAGGGGCACTGAGAATTGCATCTTCGTATCCGACAGTCTCTCATTCGGTGCTGAGAGTTATTGCAGGCGTGATAACTTTTGCCCTACTTGCTAGAGAGTGCCACGCTATTTACCTGCACCGAAACGAGGATGCGAGGAAGATGGTTGTCCGCGAGGAGAGACAGCGCTCGCTCAACGATTGGCAGCAGTCTTGGGTCGATTGCACGAAGGGAAGGTGGACTGCGCGCCTCATCCCGGATGTGAGACCATGGCTGAATCGAAGGCATGGCGAGACTGACTTCTATCTGACCCAGTTTTTGAGCGGGCATGGGTGTTTTCAGTCTTACCTGCACAAGATCGGTAAGTCGCGGTCTCCCGATTGTCGGTTTTGCCCAAAAGAAGAGGGCTATGCCCAGGCTGCGAAGGGAACTCTACAGCGAGACGGGAGAGCTCACCCCTCGGTTTTCCCCAGGATAGGAGGAAAATGCCTGTCACACATTTTTTGCGTGTACCAAATGGGTCATGCTGCGAAGGGAACTCTACAGGGAGACGGGAGAGCTCGATCCGGATAATATAGTTGCGGTGATGCTCGAAGCAGTTGACAAATGGAACCAGGTGGCACATCATGCTCGGGCAGTCCAAAAATATAAAAGGGACTCACAGCAGCCGGAGGCGCTGGGGCTGGGGGATCGCTCTTTTGACATTTCCTCTTCCCCTCTTCCCTCCCACTAGGAAAGGGACTCCCCAGCTTGAAGCCACCCCACGGCATAACAAAACGAGACCTGGCCCGAAGTAATGTGTCAAACGGTTCCAGGCTGGGTTCTTAGGTTGACAGGGGAGGTGTTTAGTGGGTAGTCCAGTCGCGCATGGGAGTCCCACACTCTGTGCATAAGCGGCATTCACCTCCCTACCACAAAAAAGGGTCCCATTTGGATGTTATAGGCGAAAACGTAAAATTTATAACATGTACTATTATTAACAAAGTTGATCGAATTTCGACTTCTAAGGTATTTGTTACCCTTGCACTCTTAAGGTCTCACCTCTATGATTTTTTCAGATTTTTCGGTTCAATGGTGTTCAATAACGAGGAGGGGGGATCACAACATTTTAGTACATTTCCCCTTCCCCCTGAACCCTTAAAAGCAAAATTTGTCATTTTAAGATCGGTTTTGACAAGTTCTTATCAATACCTTTCATTTGATACCCATATTGCCTACATGCGATCAAACTTTTTTTTCGGGGGCCGCTCCCCTATCTTGAACACCTTATACATTTTTTTAAGAAGGAATTTTGAAGAGGGCATCACTTTACACCTACTTACAAAATCTTGTGTTTCTAGCTTATGTAGTTTGCGAGAAGAAGTGGTGTGACACACGGACGGACAGACAGGACGCGATTGTAGTAGGGTATTGTAAAATGAATTTACAATACCCTAAAAAACGAGGGATTTCAGGGAGACCATCTGACAAACATCAATTAGGTTTTGATTATTTGTTGCCCTAAGAACTTACGCTAATTCTTTTATGGGCTTCTTGAATTCTATGGGATTCTAATGGAATAATAGAAGTCCCTTTTGGCAAAAAAAACAAGTTGGGTAGACAAACCTACGCTCATGTCAGAAGGGCTTTGTACTTAACTTGCAAAATGCAGTAACCAGTAACGAATGAAATCAAGAAACATGTCAAATACTATTTTATTGGAGAAAATATGAAATTCGAGGATCATACTATTATTTACAAAGTTGACCGAATTTTGACTTCTGAGGTATTTGTTATTGTTATACCCCCCTGTGCCACCATTGTAGCAGAAACTGTCAGATTAACAGCAGTTTTGAAATGCTCCCATAAAGAACTTTCATTTGATACTCATATCGGCTATCTTTGATGAAATTTCTTTTCAGGGACCACTCCCCTGTACTGTAATCATCAATTTTTTCGAATCCTAGAATGGTTACAAAGCGCTTTTGCTTGGAGCTCTCTCCTGCCTCTTCGACTTGTTTAACATATGAGTTTTAATTGTAGGTACTCATCTTCTGTCATTCATTAAATTGAATTAAGTGTTAAAAGCATGCCCCTTAAACGTTTAATTTGGGGAAAAATAACTCAAAATTATTCAATCTTTGCATTTAAAACAGGCACTATTTTGCTATACGATTACTGATACCATTAACTGAGCCGATTCTCAAAGATATTCATGATTACTATCATTCCTGAAATTTTCATGCCAATCCTAGCAAAGATGTAGTGTCTAAGTCGGTAAAAAGCGCATATAGTTCCATAGCCCTATGTTTCCATAGTAATACAGCGCATATTGTTCCATAGTAATACAGGAAAATTCAAAACGCTATAACTTCGTTAAATACTATTCGATCTTTATGAAAATTTCAGAAAAAATCAATCTTATAAATAATCATATGTGTGCTGAATTTTATTGAATTTAAGGGTACCGTTAAGATTTTAATCAATAAAACGTAAAGTCGATAAATCATACTATTACTAACAAAGTTGAATGAATTTTGACTTCTCACGTATTTGTTGTTATACTCATTAAGGCCTACATTCTTGATTTTTTTCAGATTTTTCGGATTCAAGGTGTCCAATCGCGAGAGGGAGTACGCAAAAAGTTCGTACGTTTCCCCTTCCCCTGCCACCCTGGGTACAGATAAGGCAATTTTAAGACTTGTTTTGTAAAGATCTCATTAAGACCTTTCCAATGACGCCCTGCTCAACTACCAATGGTGAAATTTTTTTTTTGAGGGGTCACCTCCCTATATTGGGAGACCTCCCTATATTGGGAGACCCCCCTTAACCCCTTTGAAAAATTTTTCCACCCTTGAACTTTCAAGAAGTTACCACTTCTGACCTGTCCACAAAGTTTCATTCCTGTAGCTTCTATAGTTTCGGAGAAAAAGTGCTGTGACATACAGACGGATGGACGGACGGACGGGCGGATGGACGGACACAGGTCGTGATTGCAATAGAGTTTTGTATTTTAGTACAAAACCCTTAAAATGTATAAAGACATATCCTGCAGCTCTGGCTAAAGCAGGATTGGCAGCTCAGAGACGGTGAAGGTTGATTGATCAGCCAACCCAACTCAGCATAAGAAAGTTAAACAAGTTGGGTAAACAGATCTACGGTCAGGTCAGAAGGGTTTTGTGCCGAACCTCTCCGAAATACGGTCACAAGCAACAAATAAAGTCATGAAACATGTCAAAGTGATGTGCACATTTAAATGAAAACTCATTGTTTCTCCATTTTCAACGGTTCTCATTTTGTACCAAACTAACAAAAATCACTTAAATCATGAATTCCAAAAATATGTATTGTTATAAATCTTATCTGGAAATTTTAAGAAGATCAAATCAAAATTGCAGTGTCTGAACCGATGGAAAATCCATTAAATACCAAAACCGTGTGTTATTGTTGGTCTAATTGCAGAAATTTCAAATGGCTATAGCTTCCGCGAATATGATTCGATTTTTATCAAACTTGCAGAGTATTAGATCCTTATATGTAACTACTCAAATATTGAATTCCGTTGAGTTTAAGGGTACGTGTACGATTTAATTGGGGAAAATGTGGAATTCGAAAATCATACTATTTTTAACAAAGTTGAGCGAATTTTGACTTCTAAGGTATTTGTTGTTGTTGTACTCATAAACATCTAACTTTATGATTTTTTTCAGATTTTTCGGATCACAGGTATTCAATCGCGAGGGAGGGGGGACACAAATTTTTCGTGTATTTCCCCTTCGTGTGCGCCCCCTGAAGCATAAAATGCCGGTTTAAGACCTGTTTTGAAAAGTTCTCGTTTAGACCTTTCATATGATACCCACATTGACTACCTTTGATGAAATTTTTTTTTCGGGGGCCACTCTCCTATATGGGGTGACCCCCCTTAAATACCTAATAAATTTTTTTTGTAGCTGAACTTTGAGAGCATCACTTTACACCTGCGTTTAAAATTTGGTGTTTCTAGTTTAAATACTTTGCGAGAAAAACTGCTGTGACACACGGACGGACGGACGGACAGACAGGTCGCGATTTCTGTAGGGCTTTGTAAAATTATTTTACAAAACCCTAAAAAATGATAGACAGCTTCAGCTTCAATAAAATAGAAAAAAGTGTTTAATAAAGACCATCAAAATAGATATAAATGTGATAGCACAATCTCACCAGAAAACAAAAAGTTTGTGCAGAATGGTGGTGACGTTAGCATACCGAAAGCAACTCCTGGGCTATCTTTAAGGCGCTTTGGTACTGACAGGGTATAGGGCCAAGACAAACAGTAGGTTAAATGAATGAAGAACTATTAACAATAACACTGGGGAACAAATTTTGAACTTTTTTGTGCCACACGAAATTCAATTATATTTTTTACTTTGATCGATGATTGCTATTAAAAATAATTTTATTGATTTATATTATTTAAATATTTCGGCAAATGATGACCATCCGAAACAAAAAAGTAAAAAAGTGATTTTATTAATTTAGAATTTAGAATTTTCTGTCAAATTTAACTCATAGATGGCCCCTTTTTAACGTCCAACAGTAATCGGCCAACATCCTCCCTGAAAGCGCTTTTCCATCTGTGAATTGGCCTGATGGAACCTCTCCCCATGCTCATTGCTCACAGCTCCCAAATTCTCAGGAAAAAATCCAAATGTGAGGCTAAAGAATTAACCTTGAGTGACATGTTGCAACCCAATGCTTGACAAGCCAACAACAACTCGCAAACAAGCACTTTGTACTTCTCACTCTAATGACTACCTAGAAAATTTGCAACAACCTTTTTAAAAGATAGCCGTGCTCCTTTTTCTAGATCGTTCAATTTCTCTTCAAGTACACGATCATTTATTAACTTTTTGATTTGAAGTCCAACGGAAAACCCCTCTTTTATGTTTGCATCACTTATTTTAGGGAATATTTCTTTTATATACAAAAATCTGCTCCAATTGCGATCCATTCCAGCTGAAGTCCGAATAATAGAGGGGCAGCTTTGGGATCACCACAGGTTTTGAAAGAATATTTACTTTCTTTGATTCTTTCCAGTAATAACCTTATGCTTTCATAGGTTTCTTTCATATTCGCATCATGGGCCAGATGTACAGAAGGAAATACATTTCCGTTATGCAGTATAACTGCCTTTAAGCTAGCTTTAAAAGCATCAATGAGAGGGATTAAATTCGATTTTCGAATTCTACATCACGCCATTTATATCATTGCAATACTCGTACTCCAAGTCTCTATCTTGAGAATAGTATGACCTGAAGAGTTCATGACGATTCCTTATTTTAGTTTCATGATGTTGCAAATTCCATTTTTTTAAACGAGATTCCAAGAGTTCTGACTGCTTTTTTGACAAGTTCAAGTCGTAAACCAAGTCGTTTAGGTCTTCTTGAGCTATCTAGTGTGGCTTGTTTGAGATTTCTTCAAAATCAGATTCATCGTCATCAATGGTCTGCGATTTGCTCGAATAGGAAGGCTGTGAATCGTTAATAGTAATAGACGCAGATGTAACTGGTACAGGTAATTTGTCACTTTGAAGTACTGGTCTCTAAATTGACTGTAGACGAGGGTAACTAACTGTGTGTTTTTTTTTAGAGTTAATAACTTTTATATCTATAAGACAAAAATAGCAGCCCGAAACGTGATCTTTTGGTTGGGTCCAAATCATGGGTACAGCAAACGGCATAGGACGGGACCATTTCTTCCAATTGCTCAAATTCTTAATACAAGTTATGCAACAAATATGGGGAGCCCAAGATTTGTCTTAATAAGCCACAGGGAAACCAAAATACTGAGGATAGCTCTCCATCACTTTTTCAGTGAAATTTTGCCTTTGTTTTTTGAAAGTTAATTCCCCACAAATATTGTATAACAAAAAGAATCAGGATCGTTATAACACTTTCTCGGCATATTCAAACAATCACGGCAATTATTTATAAATCGCTACATTTAAACTAATATGAAAATAATAAATTTAACGACTGTATATTCGCGACTGTTTGTTAGTGTTTATCACCGTAGTACTGGTTATACGAATCAACACATCACAAGAAATCTAAGGCTAATCGAAATAAAACTATTGTTGTTTATTAATGAGTGTAGGTGGCAAAAATAGTATTAGCCATCAGAGTTCGTGTGGCATGACAAGTGTTGACCAGTGTAATTAGAAGTAGATCAGAAGCATGAGATTTTATGTCAGCTGTGGTCAAGAGCATGTATGTATGTCCGCCGAGCCATCATCAGGAAAAACGCAGGAGCTTATTCGTCTTAGTGGCAGTAATTTTTCAGTAGGATAAGGTTGCCATGGCCGGCAAGATAGCCTATGACTGAACCTATACCTTCATAAGACATCTGCCTAAATTTGAAAGCCCATAATCACACAATTTCATGAGGCGTACCTATTTCCAATGGAAACAAGTTGAGTAGACAAACCTATGCTCATGTCAGAAGGGTTTTGTACTCAACTTACAAAATGCAGTAACCAGCAACGAATAAAATCAAGAAACATGTCAAAGACGATTTAATTGGAGAAAATGTGAAATTCGAGGATCATACTATTATTAACAAAGTTGAACGAATTTCGACTTCTGAGGTATTTGTTATAGTTATACCCATAAATATCTCCTTTGATATTTTTTTCAGATTTTTTAGATCACTGGTGTCCATTCGCGAGGGAGGAAACACATTTTTCTTGTATTTCCCCCCTGTGCTCCCACTGAAGCAAAAACTGTCAGTTTAAGAACTGTTTTGAAAAGCTCTCATAGAGAACTTTCAGTTGATACTCATATCGGCTACCTTTCATGAAATTTTTTTTCATGGGCCACTCCTCTGTACTGTAATCATCGATTCATGGCCTATTTTTTCGAATCCTAGAATGGTTACAAGGCCCTTTTGCTAGGAGCTCTCTCCTGCCTCTTCGACTTGTTTCAATTGTATGTACTCATCTTCATGATACCTATCACTCCTGAAATTTTCATGCAAATTCTAGCAAAGCTGTAGTGTCTAAGTCGGTAAAAAGCGCATGTGGCTCCATAGCAATATGTTCCCATAGTAATACAGGGCATATTGCTCCATAGTAATACACGAAAATTCAAATCGCTATAGCTTCGGTAAATACTATTCGATCTTTATGAAACTTTCCGAAAAGATCAATCTTATAAACAGTCATCTTTTTGCCAAATTTTATTGAGTTTAAAGGTACCGTTTAGATTTTATTTAAGAAAACACAAAATCGATAAATCATACTATTACTAACAAAGTTGAGTGAATTTCGATTTCTCATGTATTTGTTGTTGTTGTACTCATTAAGGCCTACAGTCATGATTTTTTTCAGATTTTTCGGATGGAAGGTGTCCAATCGCGAGGGGGGGGTACGCGAAAAGTTCGTACATTTCCCCTTCCCCTGCCCCCCTCGGTAATTATAAGACAATTTTAAGACTTGTTTTGAAAAGATCTCATTGAGACCTTTCCAACGACACCCTACTCGACTATCAATGGTGAAAATTTTTTTTTGAGGGGTCACCCCCTTATATGGGGAGACCCCCCTTAAACGCCTTTAAAAATTTTTCCACCCTTGAACTTTCAAGAGGTCATCACTTCTGACCTTTCTACAAAGTTTCATGGCTGTAGCCCTTATAGTTTCGGAGAAAAAGTGCTGTGACATACAGACGGACGGACGGACGGACGGACGGACGGACAGACGGACACAGGTCGTGATTGCAATAGGGTTTTGTATTTCAGTACAAAACCCTAAAAATAATTTGCCTAATGTGCACCTTCCCGAATTGCTTACGGTACAATTTTTTGACGTGTAACAATCGAATTTTGCAAGTGTTAAGTCAATTACCTGAAATATTGCTAATTACCTTTATGCTTGCATATTCGATCTAATTGCAATGCAGCAAAGTTTAAATCAATCAGAATTTGCTGATTGACATATTTTCGTGAATTACATCTATTCGTAAGCAATTCAAAGATGGTAAGTTGAAAAAATATATGTATAAATATTCTAAGTCGTATAGTAAAATTTGCCAGTAATATATTGGTCAAAAAGCAAGCGTTTTATTTAAGGAACTCTTGTTTAAATATGGTGTATAGATGATGCTGCCTAACCTAGCTAGCCGGTGGGTATGTGGGAAGTAAAATACCTCTCGTGGACCAAAAACCGAATAAATCGGAATGCTACCAACACTCCACTTAGTATTTACTTAAATGACAATGACTATTATAACGTATAAAGGACTATTATTTTGGAAATTGGAATGCAAGATCATTGAATAGACCAGTTGTACCGCGACAACTTCTGGATGGAATTAAGAAATACGTAATCGACATCCTTGCAGTGCAAGAAACTAGATGGCATGGTGAAAACACATTTGACATGCAAACGAGCATCATATTTGAAAATGCAAAGTCGCAAGAAAATCATGAGTTTCGAGTCGTTTTCATTGTTGACAGAAAAATCAAACAAATGTCACCAAATCCAAGTCCGTTAGCAAAAGGATCTGTGCAATTCTTTTCAATACCAAAGTCTTTAATGTCTGCTCGGTCAACTATCACGTGCCTACAGAAAACAAAGAGGAGGTAGTTCAGGACGAATTTTTCAGCACCTTCGAACTCACTGTCGATGCATAGCCATCAAAATTGTTCTGGGTGACTTCAATGTGGAAACTGGCTGAAGCAAAGCAAATAGTGGAAATTTTGGAAGACACAGCCTTCATGCAGAGACCAGCACCAATATACTATAACTGATAGGTGTGGCTACTAGCAAGGGCTCCACAGTAGGCTCCACATACTTCCGGCACCAAGATATCCACAAAAGAACGTGGGCATCCCCAGACGGTCATGCATTCAACCAAATCAACCATGTTGTCATATAAAAATGAGTGGCCATTAACGTTTTCGACATGTGCTTATTCGGCGGCGCTGCTTGCGGTTCAGATCACTGCCTTGTTCAAGTTCTGATACTGCATCTTCAAGAGCTGTAACGAAGGAAAGAGCAGCTACTCCAAGGTACCACATACAAAAGCTAAATAATAGCTCTGTAATGTCCACATACAGCTTCACGCTGGAGAATCGCATCATCATATCTCTGTAGGGTAAGAGTAAGTAATGATGATATCAAAACCATGTGGAAGATTCTAAGAGATAAGGCGAAAGAAGCGGTCGAGGAGGTCTTGGAACACAGACCCAAGAAAAGTAGGAACAACTTATATGACGAAAACTACAAGAGAGCAGTTGAAAGAAGGGAGCAGGTGTACAAAAACTACATCCAGTGACCAACTCAGTTCAAAAAAGAACAAACCAATACCTTGGGACAACAATATAAACCAAGTCGGGGAGGCAAAACTATGCTCATGTCAGAGGAGTCTTGCACTTAACCTACAACATGCAGACATGTATAATGATTTAATTCACGAAAAACTTTCAAAACATGCACAAAAAATATATTCTTGCTTTAAATGAACTCTATTTTAACCAGCCAACATTCCGGGCACTTGAATCTGGATTACATTTTAGTTATCATCTTAACTGAAAGTTTGGATGAGATCCAAGTGTAGTATCTTTTTTATCTTTCCACATCAAAGCATCACAAGAGAGTGTGGGCATCCCCAGATGGTCGCACATTTAAACAGATTGACTATATTTTCATACGAAAACGAGGCCCAAATAGAATTCTTGACACGCGCTCGATCCGCGGCGCTGTCTGTGATTTGGACCACTAGCTTATAAGGGTCAAGTTCCGATGCCGTATCTCCAAGAGTTGTAAACAAGAAGCATCAGTTACTCTAAGGTACTAGGCACATAAGCCAAATGATAGCTCAATAACGTCCACATACATGTCGGCGCTGGAAGGTCGCATCAAAATATCAGCGCAGGTAGGAGAAAGTAATATTGAAGATAGTAACAGATAAGATGAAAGAAACAGTCGAAGGGGTTTTGATACACTAGGCAAAGAAAAGTAGGACGACTGGTATGACGAGGAATACAAGGAAGAGATTAAAACAAGTTGAGTAGACAGACCTACGCTCATGTCAGAAGGGTCTTGTACTCAACATACAAAATGCAATCACCAGCAATGAATAAAATCAAGAAACATGTCAAAGAGATTTGCTCGTTTAAAAGAAAATCCATTGTTTCTCCATTTTCAACTAACAAAAATCACTCAAATCATGGAATCCCAAAATCATTATGTCATCGATCTTATCTGAAAATTTTAAAATGATCAAATCTGGTTCGATGGAAAGTCCATAAAATTACAAAATAGTGTATTCTTGCTGTTGTAGTCGGAGTAATTTCAAATGGATATAACTTCCGTGATTATAATACAAATTTCATCAAGCTTGTGTGAGGCTACTTGAAGACCAATTTTCTTGGGGTTAAAGGCACACATACGATTTTAATGGAGAAAATGTGAAATTCAAAGATCATAATATTATTAACAAAGTTGAACGAATTTTGATTTTTAAGGTATTTGTTATTGTTATGCTCACAAATATCTGCCTTGATAATTTTTTTTGGATTTTTTAGATCACAGGTGTCCAATCGTGAGGGGGAAACACATTTTTCCCGTATTCCCCCCTGTGACCCCCTGAGGCCAAAACTGTCAGTTTAAGAATTGTTTTGAAAAGCTCTCATAAAGACCTTTCATTAAATACTCATATCGGATACATTTGATGAGATTTTTTTTAAGGGCCCCTCTCCTATACAGTAATCAACGATTTATGGATCAGAAAATTTTTCCGAACCCTAGAATGGGTACAACGCCCTTCTTTTAGGAGCTGTCTCCTGCCTCCTCGACTTATTTCAACTATAGGGATTAATTGTAGATACTCATCTTCAGTCATTCATTAAATTGAATCAAGCATTAAAAGCATGCACTATATACGTTGAAGTTGGGGAAAAATAGCTCAAAATTAATCAATCTTTGCATTTAAAGCAGCTTTTGTTTTGTTTTACGATTTCTGATACTACTAGCTGAACCGATTCCCAAAAATATTCAGGATGCCTTTCATTTCTGAAGCTAACATGCAAATCCTAGCAAGCCTGTAGTGTCTGAGTCGGAGTGGGATAAATCAAACTATTACTAAGAAAGTTGGGCGAATTTCTACTTCTCACGTATTAGCCCCCTATGGTACTGATAAGGCAATTTTAAGACTTGTTTTGAAAAGATCTCATTGAGACCTTTCCAATGACAATCTATTCGACTACTAATGGTAAAAAAAATTTGTTGAATGATCACCTCCCTATATGGGGAGAAAAAAAAAATTTTTAAACCCTTGAACTTTCAAGAAGTAACCACTTCTGACCTTTCCACAAAGCTTCATGGCTGTAGCTTCTTTAGTTTCGGAGAAAAAGTGGTGTGAAATACAGACGGACGGACGGCCAGACGAATACAGGTTGTAATTGCAAGAGAGTTTTATATTCTAGTACAAAACCATAAAAAGGAACCAGGCGCACAAAAAAATATGCCCAACGTCCAACTCGGGCCACAGGAGAACAATATAAAAGCCTTCGACGTCAAGCTAAAATAATGTGCCGAAGAACCTGACCATCAACGCCACGATCCAACAGATAAACGAAAAAATGACCCGACATGAAGTTAGACAAGCATGTACCACTATTAAACAACCAAGAGATGGCTCCAATCCAAAAACAAGTCGTTGCAAAAGTGTACAAAGAGGAATCATAGGGGATCCAGTCGATATTAAAAACAGATGGCTGCAATATTTCCAGAAGCTTTTCACAGCGACCCCAACTACGACTGAACCTGTGAACATTCCAGAAGCCGGGCAAGAGACTCCAGTCCCACCATCAACCAGAGATGAAATACAGGCAGCAATGCGGGATCTCAGAAATAATAAGGCTCCTGGAATAGATGGAATAATAACAGAATCACGCCATCTTAACAACGTCCTGCATCGGCTGATATGCTGAATATGGTTAAAGGAGTAGTTACCAGAGGACTGGTAAAATAATATAAATGTCCTGTATTCAAAAAGGGGGATAAATTCAGTTGTGAAAAGTACAGAGGCATTGCCATACTATACGCGTCTCATAAAGCACTCTCTAAGATCATTAAAAGAAAATTAAAGCTGTACTATGAAAGTATTATAGGAGAGTTTCAGGGAGGCTTTCGTAGTGAATGGCCTACAATAGACCAAAAACCCTCAGTAAAGCAGGTGCTCGAAATTTGCTGAGAATAAAGCATCGATGTGTGCCAACTCTTTGTAAGCTTCAAGCAAGCATACGATAGTGTCAACAGAAATGCGCTGAACAAAATAATGCATGACTTTGACTTCCCAACAAAACTAGAACGCATGGCCAAGGTAAATGGTGAACTAACGGGCAGCTTTATAATGAAATCAGGCTTATAATAAGGGAATGGACTTGCCTCAGTGCTTTTTAATATTGCGCTAGAACACGTCATCAGGAAGACATTAGCTAAATTCTAAGGTACACTCATGTTCAAGTCCACACAATTGGTAGCATAAGCTGATGGCGTCAATATTATGGCACCTTCAATTTGATATGTCAAAATAGCATTTATGAGCCTAAAATCTGGAGCAAACCAAATTGGCCTACGAGTTAATGAATTTAAAACTAAATCCATGACTCAAACGGGGAAGAAAACTCCAGTTCGACAAAACCTGACCGTAGGTGACTACAACTTTGCTAGTGTGGACAATTTTATTTATCTTGAAGCTAGTCTGAATAGAAGAAATGCCACAAAGGACGAGCTTGTACGCCGCATAAGGACCGCATAAGCACAGCAAATAGAACATATTGCTCCATAATTCTCATTTTAAGGTCCAGAGTTGTGCACAGGCAAAATAAGCTCCGCATTTATAGAACACTAGTCAAACCTGTGCTGTTATATGGAAGTGAAACATGAACCCTGATGAGCGAGTCTGAAAGGGTAGTGGACGTATTTCAACTCAAAATGCTCCGCAAAATCTACGGCCCAGTGGAACAAGGAATACAGTGGAGACTTCGCTATAACGATGAGTCGTATGTATGTTTACGCGAGAATTTTGAATTTTCCCCCTTCCCTCCTCGGTACTGATAAGGTAATTTAAAGGCTTGTTTAGAAAAGATCACATTGAGACCTTTCCACCACTCGACTACCAATGGCGAAAATTTATTTTTCAAGGGTCACCCTCCTACATGTGGAGATCCCCCTTAAAACCCCTGAAAATGTTTTTCACTCCAAAACATTCAAGAAATTACCAATTCTGAGCTTTCAATACAGTTTCAAAGCTGTAGCTTCTATAGTTTCGGAGAAAAACTGCTGTGACATACAGATAGACACAGGTCGTGATTTCAATAGGGTCTTGTATTTTAGTACAAAACCCTAAAAAAAGCTAAAGAAAGAAATGACTGACCATCAACAGAAAAATAATAACAAGACCCTATATGATGTGAGGTCAGCATACGTCTTCGTTAAACAACTAAGAAATGGCTTCAATCTACAGACAAGTCTTTGCAAAAGTGCGCGAGAATAAATTACAGGGAGGCCAGTTGAAATTAAAAAGGATGGCTACAATATTTTTGGAAGCTATTCACAGTGTCACCAACAACAACTGTGATCATCTATACGGCAGACCAAAAAGCTACAATAGTTCAGAGCACTCTTCAAAAAAAGGTTCAATGATGTGCAGTTGTACACTGACAATCGGGGAATGAAAATCAATGCGCAGAAGTGCGAAATAATTTTGTTCCGGACAACGCTGCAGGGGGTCAGGCAAGACCTGAAACTAATTGGAAAAATGTCAACATCATGGCAAGAGAGGGTAGTTCAGAACGGGTTCCACATAAATCCTGTGATCGATACCTCGGTGTTCATCTCGATCAGTATCTGTACTATACTTGACATGTCAAAATCATGCTCAGCAAAGCACAAACAGTAGTCATGGCCCTACGAAGACTCTTGCATTCCAGGTATCTTGATCAAAAGGTCAAAATTATCTGTTACAAGATCCTGGTTAGACCAGTTTTGAAATATGGATGTCAAATCTGCTACAATCAGAGTGCTGGTACTA